>VDFB02086081.1:214541791-214591558 GCA_007258455.2 Sequoia sempervirens | reverse complement strand
CTAGTTGATTGAATCTACTTTGCATACCACAACATAAGATTCAATAAATTTCAAGGATTCTCAAATATCACCAATACATTCAAATAAGAGGTATAAATAATAGACTTAGGACTCTCAACTTTGGGAGGATTTTCTTAAGGGACATCCGTCTCAAGAGTATCCTTTGTGATAGGCACTATTAGAGTAGATGTCTATGAATTTAATATAGTAAAGGGATAATATTTTTAAGAGTTGGTGCAACTAAAGTTTGACCAGAAACTACCATCTCACATAAGTGTACAACATCAAGGTTAGCCTTGATTCTGATCCCCTTATTAATTTGCAAAAAACTTTACAAAATGATGAAAAATAGAATTGACTACTCTTAAAGCATGATCAATAGTCTTACCAGGAGCATATTATTTGGTAATTTTCCTCGCATTACATATACTAGGGTGGGGATGGTAACAAGTCATAACCTTAAAGAAAATATTATCATGCCTAAGACTTGTTGGTTGGCATTATTGAACCAACAATTTTTTGGTTTCTATCGACTTCTCTTGTGCTCTTAGGAACTTTCACCTAAAAGGAGAGAGATAGAACCCTGAAATTGAAGTGGTTCACTCAAATACAAGATTGTATGATGTGAATATGGCTAAATGCAATGACCTAGATGCAACTAAATGATGAAATTGATTGACTATTGATGAAAAACTAATGAAATATGCAATGTTTGAAACTATAATGAGATATGCAAGAATGAAATAAAACATGAATAAATGAAAAATAGAATTGAAAGAGGCTAAATAGAGTGCACTTGGAGGAAAATTGAAGATCTGAGAAGATTCTGGAATGATGGTAAAATCACTACAAGTCACTAGTGGGACTCATTCACCACTAATGGTGAATCATTCCTCCTACTGGTAAAATCTCCTGAAATAGGTTTCCAAATTTTGGGAATTGGAATATGACAAAATCACCTTTTTCATCCTTAAGGTGGGACTCATTCACCGCTGATGGTGAATTAGTCCTCAAAATTTTTATGAAATCGAAGGTCAATTATGTAGCTCTAGATCTGCACTTTTCTTCTTATTGGGTTGATAGAGTCAAATTTGTAGAAAAGAGACTGTAGGTTGTCTCCAACCTTGAAATAGGGTTTTCTTGACTTGAAACACTTTGTTGACTTGTTGACCACCTTTCAACACCTAATTGTTTGAAAAATTTGCATACAAAATTCACAACCTTGTTGAAAAAATCTGAAGTTATGTCAATGGCTACTCCAAGATGCTTGATGAATGCTTGATTGAATGATGCAAAGTGCTCAAATGCTAATTCATGAATGCAAGTGAACTTGATGATTGGAATATTCATTAGGTGTAAAATGAGAATAAAAAAATTATTTGTACACACTTATGCCCTAATGACCCAATGATACCTCATCACAAGCTGACATAAGGTAATTTTGAATTAAAAACAGAAAGAAAATTTGAATTATTTTGATTTTTTGAGCCAAGAGGGACTTATTCGCCACCCATGGAAAATAGGTCCCACCTTGGGCTTGCAAGTGGGTGTCAGAAATTAAGTCACATTTCATGTTGTTTGTTGGGTTTACATTCAAAAATACACTTAATTAAGCCTTATGAATGCATAAAGGGGTCAAATAAAGCATAAGAAATGTGTAAATAGTGAAATTAAGTGTAGAAAAGCGTGAAATATTGTTACAAGATTTTACAACACTTTAGAATAGGACTTGATAATTGATGAAAAGGTGTTTTTTAGGTGAATTGTAATGAAAAGATTCTAGAAAAGTGTAGAAATGTGTTACAACACTTCACAATACATTCACAAGATGCCATAATTTAAATATTTAGGACCTAATGTGAATGCATAAGTTACATTACAACATTAAATCAAAGCAAGACAAGTCAAACATCATAGGAGAAAGACCTAAAAGAGCATGAAAATGTCAATGATCCATTTTTCTATGGTACATTTATCCCCCACTTTAGTGAGAGGATGAACTTGCTTCAAACTCACACTAAAGTAGCCATGCATATCGAGAAGGATCCAAATGCACTTATGCTACCAAGATAGAATAAAAATGATCAAAAGGGATGATCAAGCCCCCAAGATGAAGATCCCATGGAAAACTAAACATAAGGAAAAAGGAACACAAGTGAGAAGAAAAGGGAGAATTGGATCAAGCTTTGATCGTTTATCAAACTAGTTGTAGATTAGATCTAGGCTGCTTGTTTGGAAATGTGTACTCACTCTAGGGTGACAAAATTCATGGTGGACCATCGAGTGAGAAGACCCAAAAAGGTAAAGAACATACACTAGTTAGTATGCACTCACAATCACATAGGTGGATATGGCGAAAGTTATGTCATTGAATGGGCTTCTCGCTCAACCATATTAAAGTTATACCTTGTGATAACTTTAACAACGCACCACAAAGGAAAATGTTGGTTTGTGCTTCATGATACAAGAAAATATTTGTATTATTAGAACACATGAATAAATGTAAAGGTACCACAAGCATGCAAGTTACATTATGCAAGGTGGAAAAGATGTAAAATGCGAAAATGTAAAATCTAAAAGATGTTCAAAGGAGTCTTGTTAAGTTCATGCAAGGTCTTTCACTTAGGGAAAATTGTGTCTAATGTCTCCAAGAGATGACCAATCAAAGAATAAAATATTCACAACTTAGGGGATGCAATGTGTTACATCAGGCCACTAAGAGGAATGAAATATGCTAAGATAGATCACACTTATGAAGAAAATCAGACCTAATTTTGTCCACAAAGTGACAAACACATCATATGAAGTTTCAAGGCTACACTGAAAACCATGAATGCAGTGAAATAATTCTAATGTATGCCCCCCACTTTAAAGGAATTGTTACACATCGTTCTGTGAGTAATTACTTTAAAGTAGCAAAGGAAAAAAAGAAAAGAAAAAAGAAAACAAGACATGAGAGCCAACTTGGAAAGCCCCTATGCCAAGTCATATGTTTCCAAGTAAGGCTGGTTCATGTGAACGAAAAAGAGAACAAAAGAAAAGGAGGTTTCCCCCCCAAAAGTAACACACCAAACAAATAAGGGATCTATGGATTTAGGGTCAGTATGTTTGTTGCTACAATGTGTTTATTAAAGAGCTCAAAACTATAATCATTCCCCAAATACACATAGAACTAGAAGAATGAAACAAAGAGAGCGAAAAAAAAGGAAAAAAAATCCATTTTGGGTCAACATGGAAGAGACAATGTGGTCTCAACACTTTCAATTGTCCCCAAGAGGAAAACACAAGAAAAAAGAAAACAAAAAGGGATAGAAAAAGAAAATATTTTGGGTCAGCATGAAGGAGACATTTCGGTCTCAATGCCTTACATCATCCCCAAAAGGAAAAAAACAAGAGAAGATAAAAAATGATCAGGAAAAGGGACCTTTTGGGTCAACATGGAAGAGACATAGGGCATCTCAATGATTTGCATCATCCCCAAAAGGAAAACACAAATCAAAACTGAAAATGAAAATGCAAAATGTACGAAGAATAGAGGTACAAATAGAGGAAGTGCACAAAGAGAGAGAACACCAATCACACATTACAAGGGAACACAATACCCAAAGACAAGCAAAGCAAAGAAAAGGAAAATGTAAAAAGGCTAGCAAGGTGAATGCAAGTCAACCATCTAACATGTCATCCACCTCCAAATCATGTTAAGTATATTGCAAGTGAGGTTGACTATCCAAAGAAAGAATTGTAAGTGTCAAGCTAGGGGTAGTGCCAAGTTCTTCACTTGGTGTAGAAAATTTATCTTTTAAGGTCATGAATAATGAAAACAAAGAATTTAAATCGCTAAGGACTTCTTCATAAATTTTAGTGATCTCCTCCTCCTCATCATCATCTAAGTTAATCATGACAGGAGGATGGAGGGTAAATTCCAAGGAAGGATGTATCAAGAGTTGTGGTTGGTGGATCAGATCATTTTGTTGTGAGGGTTAGACTATAGGGTATGTGCAAGATCATCATGGAAAAAACAGGCCCTTTAGTGGCAAAAAATTAAAAAAAAAAGATTTAGGCAACTTGATGTAAAAATTTGAATAAGTTATCTATATTATTTCAAAAATATGTAAATTGAATCTGTAGCAAATTGAATGTAGTTTCTAAACTACTAGGTTTATTTTATAAAAAAATATATCTATTCGGTGAAAATTTGAAATTTCAGTGCAGTAGTAATTGAATTTCAGGAAAAAAAATAAGAAGTAGGTGTCTGTCTGACCACCCTAACCATAAAAAATTAGTAGTGTTTTTTTATAATATTTTAGATATAAGTAGACGACTCATGTCCTGATGTGATGCATATTTTTTTGTAATTTTTTTCTAATTAAATAATTAATTATGATTTTTTATTACAAATTTTTAAAATATAAAAACTCATATGTTTGACCACCTTAACTTGGTCAAAACTTCATGACTTTTTTTTTTAAATCCTATAGTATGTGAAGCATAGAATGTGACACATGTTTCATATTAAAAAATGTGATACTATTTGAAAGCTATAGATGTTTCTCAATCACCTATCAATTAGGACTTTAGTCATAATTCAAATAGAAAATGAATAATAATAATTTATTAAATTCAATGTAAAGCATAATTTATATTGGTGGAAAGCTAAGAATCTCCTTTAAAAACCCTTTTTGTTTCATCAATTTTGGGTAAAAAAAAGTCATTAGCCACATGGGCCATCATATTAGCTACATATCGCCACTTTTTGGCCCATCATGATCCTACACATACCTTGTACTATCTTATGGTGGGTTAGGAGGATTAGGGTGATCATTTATTGCGTATGTCAAAGGTAGAGGTTGATTTTTTGTGTTGTTTTCAGTTTGCATTTGACAAGTAAGGAGACGATGACTATGCCTACACTCCCTAGCACCGCAGTTTTGCTTAATTTTATTTTGAAGTTGTTGAGGTGTAAGAGTAGGTTGATTCATCATAGGTTCATTTTCTTCCGGATGGCGAAGAATGGAAGAAACCAAAGAAGATGGGTCAATCACTTTCTCTTTGGCTTTATAAACTTGTTTAATGCAAGGAGGCATGACATGATTGGTTTCATTTTCTCTTAGGTGTTTAAATGAAGAAGGGGAAGTTTCTATGGTTGGGTGCTCATGATGTTTTATTGTTTGTTCAATGTCAGACTCAAGCTAAAGCATGGTTTCATCAAGGATAGGAGTAGTGGAAGTGGATATGGACATGTTATGAAGAGACAATTTGACTATTCATTTGGCTTTGAGCTTTTCGTAGGTTATGAAAAATAAGTCCTTTCAAGGGGTAATGGATTCCATAGGTTCAAGCCAAAAGGATTCTAAGAAAAAATTACCTTTAGAGGACAATGGATTTAAGCCACTATGGTGTATGGTAAATATTTCATTTCCATGTGGAAACTTTAAACATTTGTGAACAACTGAAGGAACATCATTCATTGAGCGAAGCCAAAGATGACCTAGCCGCAAATGAAATTGATCCGATTATAGAATAATACAAAATGTTACCTCCAAATTTTTGGGTCCTATCTATAATGGGAGTACGATCAGTCTGATCGTAGGGCACACAAAACCAGTATGTGCTTTAATACATGCAGTTGGTTTATTTTAATCATCTTGATAGAGATCATGTAATACTAAAAAATCTTTTGTGATCACATTCTCGCCATAGGGGGGATCTATTAATATCCCATTGGTGAGCTTATCATAGATTCTGCCAACTATGTAAAGAGGACCATCATGAAGCTTTTTAAGTATATCAGGAGAAGAAAAATTAATATCAATAGATTTTTTGGTTGGGCCCTTACAAGGGATAACGTCTATCATGCCCACAAGTTCATCGATAGGATTAACTTGGGTAACACTTGAAGTAATAACATGTTCATTATTTGTATCAATGTTCATCACATGAGTTTTTGAAGGTTCACTAGCCTTGACAAATGAAACATTATGTTTAGGCATAGGGTTGGTAAAAATTTGTAAATTTTGGTTAGGGGGTGCAATGGACTTATTGCCTTGATCATTGCCACTTGCAATGGACAAACAACCAAAATCAGTGAGGTCTTGAACTAAGTGTTTGTGACACTTACATTGTTCGGTGTCATGTTCATTTTGGTGATGAAAATGAAAATAAGCATTAGGTTTAAAGGTGGGTGGTAAAGGCTTAGTGGTATCAAGTGGTTTAACTGTAGGAAAAGTGATCATTTTTTGTTGGAGCAATTGGTTCATTGTGTTATGAAGAGTATCAGGTAAGGGGGTAAATTGTCTCTTTGGCTCCCCATAGGTAAAGGGCACCACTACTTTAATAGATACCACTTGACTCTAAATAGGTTGGGTTAGTTGTGGAGAAGGTGGATTGAACTATAAGAAGCATATGTTTGGTTTTCTAAAGTTTTGCGTGTTGTTCTGGTTGTTTTGTTCAAACTTCTCAACTCGGTTAGAAGTGGAATTTGAATCATGACTAGAAACCAAGTTGTAATAGTCACAATGGGTTATGCATAAATGCATGAACGAAGGAAATTTCATCATAGTTAACTTATCCTGAAGGTAAGTGTGCTAGTTTTTTATAAACATAGTTTGCATATGTGAATCAATAATCTTTACATCAATTTGAGCATACAATGATTAATAACATGAAATGAAATCAGTTACTTTTCCGTCTTTGTTTTGTTTACATCACAGTAAATCAGCCATTGTCTTTTTGGGAGTCATATGGACTTGGAAATGACTTATAAAGGCATCCAAAAGTTGATTAAAGGATCAAATGGAATGATTGGGTAGGTTTGAAAACCACTCTTATGTCGTGTCCTTTAAGGTCCTAGGAAAAAGTTTGGCTAATAGTTTATTGTTGAGGACAAAGTCACTGCACAAGGCTGTATAGGCATTAACATGATTAGTAGGGTCTCCATGACCTTCGTACTTCTCAAACCTAGGCATTTCAATTCCTTGTGGCATATGTGTTCTCAATATCTCTAGAGATAATGGGCTACTGCAGATGTGATATGTGGGTGGAGCATTTTGACTTTGGCTAATGCTAGATATTTGTTATTGCATGGATAAAACAGTGTTAAAGAGTTGTGTAATGATGCAATCGGTGTAAGTGGTATGAGGAGGAATGGAAAATGGTGATGGAGTGTATGTAATGTTAGGGGAAGTGAAAGGAACACTAAGAGGGGTGAAGGTAGAAGATGGAACATTCGATGCCACAAAAGAACTAGGAATGCTAGTTGGAATAGTGAAAGGAGTCACATAACTAACTTGTTGCATGGTTGTTGTAACTTGAGGAGTGGTATAGGTTGGTATGGATGTTATGGTTGAAGGAGGAGGAATGTGAGATCCTCCTTTGCTCACAACAAAGTTTGTTGAGGAAGGAACATGTTTATTGTATATCTCAGCCATGATTCTTTTCATAACTTGTAAGCCATCGTCATTTTCAATCAAGTGATGAAGGTTTTCTATCGCATGTATAGTAGTGGTAGAAATGTTTTCAAGACTTAAATCTTGTTATAAATGTGCAAAATCATCATGAATACTAATGACTTTTTCTTGCGGAATGGGACTAGTTTGTGTGTCAACATGCATTGGATGTGAAGGTAAATGAATACTACTAGTAGTATCAATTGTTAATGCACCATTTTCCATACTAGGTGTAGGAGCCCTTGAGATCCCAAGGTCCACAATGAAAGTGCTATCGTGGGAAGCCATGAATCTAGAACTTTGTCTCACTAAAGTATTATCAATAGGGAACCATTTAAGGGTATGTGCAGGATCATGGTGCGCCAAAAAGTGGCAATATTATGGGGGTATGTGGCTGACGACTTTTTTTTCACCCAAAATTAATGAAACAAAAAATATTTTTAGAGGAGATTCTCAGCTTTCCAAAAGTATAAATTATGATTTAATTTGAATTTAATAAACAATTATTATTCATTTTCTATTAGAATTATGACTAAAGTCCTGATCGATAGGTTGATTGAAAAACATCTATAACTTTCAAACGTTGTCATATTTTTTGAATCTGAAACATGCGTCACATTCTATGCTTCACATACTATAGGATTAAAAAAAGAAAAATTAAATTTCATGAATTTTTGACCAAGTTAAGGTGGTCAGACAGATGAGTTTTATATTTTCTAAAAGTTGTAATAAAAAATTCATAATTAATTATTTACTTGGAAAAAATTACAAAAAAATATGCATCACATTCGGACATGAGTCCTCTACTTATGTATAAAATCTTACAAAATTTTTTATCATTTTATTATGGTTAGGGTGGTTAGAGACACCTACTTCTTATTTTTTCCCTGAAATTTAAGTACTCTGCATTGAAATTTCAAATTTTTGCCAAATAGATTTTATTTATTTTAAGTAAACCTAGTATTTTAGAAACTAAATTCAATTTTCTACAAATTCTATTCTTACATATTTTTGAAATAATATAGATAACTTATTCAAATATTTACGTCAAGTTGCCTAACACTGATTTTTCTGAATTTTTTGCCAATTAAGGGCCTATTTTTTGCACGATGATCCTGCACATACCCCAAACTTTCATACAAGTATCACAAAATATGGGTTAAATGCAAATTCAAACTAAGAACAACAAAATGCTAATGATAAAAAATTTGTATACTGAAACAAGAAACATGAAACGAAAATGCGGGAAAAACTATGAAAATACCAAAATTTTCAATGTAGAAAATGCAACTGGACCTGATTTTCCTAGGGTGGCGAATGAGCCCATGTATGATATTTTTTATGTTTTTTAAAAACAATTAAAATTATTTCAATGCTTTTCAGATGCAGAATAAGGATGCAAATGCAGATTTTTAGCTTTCGAATGATATGATGTGCAAAAATGAAGTCTAAATGAGTCTTTCACTAATGAAATCTGAGAAACCCTAGGATACAAAACAAAATAATAACCTAATTGAATGTTGATGCAAATGAAACCTAGGATGCAAGATGCAAATGAAAATTAGAAAGATTAAGTGTTCTTGTTAGGTTGACAGAGTCAAATCTACAGAAAATGGACTGTAGGTTGTCTCCAAGCTTGAAAAAGGGTTTACTTGACTTGAAAAATGTTGTTGACTTGTTGACCACCTTTCAACACCTAATTTGTTGAAAAATCTACATACAAAAGTTAGAACCTTTTTGAAGAAATCTAAAGTTATGTCAATGGTTGCTCCAAGATGCTTAATGAATGCTTGATTGAATGATACAAAGTGTTCAAATGCTAATTGATGCATGCAAGTGAACTTGATGATTGGGAGATTGATTAGGTGTAAAATGAGAAGAAAAACACTTATTTAAATACACACTTATTCCCTAATAACCCAATGATACCTCATCACAGGATGACATTAGGTAATTTTGAATAAAAACCTGAAAGAAAATTTGAATTATTTTGATTTTGGAGCCAAAAGGGACTCATTCGCCACCCATGGCGAATGGGTCCCACCTTGGGATTTCAAGTGGGTTTTAGGAATTAAGTCACATTTAATGTTGTTTATCGGGTTTACATTAAACAATACACTTAATTAATCCTTATGAATGCATAAAGAGGTCAAACAAAGCATAAGAAAGGTGTAAATAGTGAAATTAAGCCTACAAAAGTGTGAAATCTTGTTACAATACTTTACAACACTTTAGAATAGGACTTGGTAAGTGAAGAAAAGGTTATTTTTAGGTGAATTGTAATGAAAAGAGTTTAGAAAAGTGTAGAAATCTGTTACAAAACTTCACAACACCTTCACAAGATGCCATAATTTGAATATTTAGGACCTAATGTGAATGCATAAGTTACATTGCAACATTAAATCAAAGCAAGACAAGTCAAACATCATAGGAGAAAGAACTAAAAGACCATGAAAATGTCAATGAACCATTTTTCTATGGTACAATTATCAAACCCATGAATGTATAAAGAAGAAGGAACAAGGGAAGTCGATCAAATTTAATTTTAGGCAAAGAATCATTCTATATACATTTAGTACTAAAATAGTTTCAATGTGAGCATGTCTAACACCAATATTATTAATATAAACTATTACCATCAAAGTATCCACTCACTTTTGTACTTATGGAGATGGGAGTTCATGCAAATGGAATGTAATATTCAAAAAATCTACACAAATATGTTCTATCGACACATTAACATCTATTAACCTAGTAGAAGAATGCAAAAGGACATTTTTCAAGGCATCTTGAATCATACCTTGGTAAATCAAAGCATTTTGAAGTAAATCCCAAATTCATATATTTGTAGGAGAAACATGAAGTTGATCAATAAAGATCATCGTCACTTGGTGGATTAACTATAGGTCTAAGTGCTTGAGGAAGGCTTGGTTGAGAAGGTGGTAAAGACATAGGTTGGTTAACATTTTGTTGATTCTTGAACTAGTATTATATGTATGGGTTACCGCTTTATAAATGGAAGCCTTAGACTATGTGAATCTCATATAAAATTTTGGGGTATCACTTTTTATAGGAACCCCATCAATAAAATTAATTCTTTGAGGATATGAGCTAGCTAGAGTCACGTAGATGACTGGTTTCTTAGACCATTGAGGGGAAGTAGAGACTATGACTATATTTATGGACTCTTCGACTTGTGAAGAATATGTTAATGGAGAAATTTATTTAATAGTGTTTTTAGTAAAAGGAGATTCCTCTAAGAAATTATCTAGGGAATCATCAAACATATCAAAATCCTATCTCGAAAAAGCATTATCAAAAGAATTAAAAAATTGAAGAAAAATATATGACATGATTTTACCTCACATTGAGTTAACAAAAATATAGAGGGGATTTTCTACCCTCAAGACAAGGAGGTCTTAAGGATTAAGTATCCCTTAATTACCTCATAGATTAGATCTCGGGTGATGGGATGAATAATAAATAATATATATACATTCAAATCAAATAAAAGCTCATTTACAAGTGGCAAGAGTAATAAAATCACTTAGTACATGAGTGAATGAATTAAAAAAATATCTTATATATAGAAGTGGAAGGCACAAAAACTAGGGATTGTACTTTTAAGAGGATTATTTCTTAACCATAGATGACAACACACTACGAGGATGTCTACACCCCATGCCATCATCTCTAATGAAGCATATAATAAGAGCACAACTTGATAAATTCGTTCATATACACATAAATAAAACGTGAAAAATATTTGTGGTTGTTTTAGGGGCTGGCTCAGTCAACCCCATTTTGTTGTTTCCACCTCCACAGACATATAGATAGGATCGAGATAGATAAAAATGTATAAAGAAAAATATGTGACAAAAAAAAACTCACAAATGAGGAGAAACCCTATCACAAATATAAAATATGTGTGATAGAAACAAACCTCACAAGGAGGAGTGTTGCTACCATGAATATAATAGACGAGATCAAATAGAAAAGATATAATAAGGTGTGTGCAAGAAGTTGAGTCCACTTTTTGGCCATTTAGTGGAAGTGTTTTCCCTAATTTTTAGAATTTGACACAATTGACCTTAAAATTTGAAGCAATTAGAGATGGAATCTTGGAAAATCATAAAATCTAGTACTCATAGTCTAGTTTCCAAATACATAATTCATTTCAATACCCAGATGATACAAATTGATTTTCAATCATAATTTCTAAAAGCCACTATTTAAAAGTCATATTTTTACCATAACATGCATGAATACATCATCCATATTTTGACATAAATAATCGGGTATGTACAGGATCATCATGGAAAAAACAGGCCCTTAAGTGGGAAAAAATTCAAAAAAATTAGAGCTAGGCAACTTGACGTAAAAATTTGAATAATTTATCTATATTATTTCAAAAATATGTAAGAATAGAATTTGTAGCAAATTGAATGTAGTTTCTAAACTACTAGGTTTTTTAAATCTATTTGGTGAAACTTTGAAATTTCAATGCAATAGTACTTAAATTTGGGAAAAATAAGAAGTAGGTGTCTCATTCGACCACCCTAACCACAAGAAAATGATATTTTTTATAAGATTTTAGATATAAGTAAAGGACTCATGTCTTGTTGTGATGCATATTTGTTTGTAATTTTTTTCCAAGTAAATAATTAATTATGATTTTTTTACAACTTTAAAAAAAAAACTTGTATGTCTAACCACCTTAACTTGGTCAAAACTTCATGAAATTCATTTTTTTTTTAATACTATAGTATACGAAGCATAGAATGTGACACATGTTTCAAATTCAAAAATGTGATACCGTTTGAAAGCTATAGATCAATTTTCAATTAGGAGGTAATTCAAATAGAAAATAAATAATAATTATTTATTAAATTCAAAGTAAAGCATAATTTATATTGGTGGAAAGCTAAGGATCTCCTTTAAAAACCTTTTATTTTCCTCAATTTTGGGTTAAAAAAAGTCGTTAGCCACATACCCTACAAAAACCCATCGTATTGCAACTTTTTGGCCCATCATGATCCTGCACATACCCAATCATATTTTTATAAATCATTTTGGGAAAAGATTTGTAACTCACTGAAGCATGCTTTGCATATTTTTTTGTAACATTTTATTGATTTATTTTATTAATTTTTTTATTGGCCATATTTGGTGTTTTGAAACATCATGTATGTCACGCATAAGATGACCTAAAATTATCATTTTATTTTTTTTAAATTGAAATAATTTTTTGAAGTACACTTTCATACAATTTTTTTTAAAAAAATTATGCTAATAAAAAGTTATTAAAATACTAAAAAATGCTAATAATTCAAGTTTATGGACCTGTTTCATGAGAAATTAATTGAAAAATAAATAAATTTAATCCAATTGTAAAAAAAATAACATATTTGGAATCTCACTATCTCATCTATAATGGGTTTTAATTTTGTCAAAAAATTCTACGAAAGAGTCTTCAGACATATGCCCAAAGTCACGATTTTCTTGTGGCATTGCACGAACCTTCAACTTGTAGGTCAAACCAGGTCTAAGGCCTAGGTTCAGGTCTCCAAGCCTATTCCAAAACTGAAAAACAAAATAAAAACCTATCCTAAAATTAAATTATTTAAAAACGGGATCCCGTTTCATAAAAATATTTTTTTTATGCTTAAATGAAACAGAATCTTATTTTGCAAAAAAGGATCCCATTTCTTAAAAGTATAATTTTTTTTTTTTTTGTGAAACTGGTCGTTAAAAACCATTATCCAATTTCTTAAAAAAGAGGATCTTGTTTCTAAAAAAATAGAATCATGTTTCTTAAAAATGGGATCACATTTCTTAACAACCCATTTTTTAAAACACGGGATTTCATTTTTAGCTCGAGACCCTGAACCTAAATGAGAGCCCGTTTATTAAAAAATAGGATCCCATTTTCTTGAAGCTAATTTTGATTTTTTGTCTAAGGAAAAAACTTACATGTTTCATGGACTCATCTTCTTGCATTTTCCCAATAGGAGAGCATTATCAATAGCCCGTGGCTCCCCTCTTAGATCAATAGACGTGATGGATTCACATGTAAGAGAATCCTTGCTTGTTGCTTGAGAGATAAATCTAGCAAAGCTTTGTTGTCAGAATGAGAGAGTAAGAAGATGCCAAAGATCCTTCCATATGAGAAATGAGAGTGAAAAATAGACTTTTGTGAGGCTGCATGAGCGAGGGGATCTGTTAGACATGCATCCTTATTACTACGATGTGTTTCATAGGAAAGGAATACAAAATATTCACATTTAAAACTTAGAAAATTTGGGGACACTAGTGTGTCATAGAGACATCTACCTGTGTTGTGAAATTTTCCTACAAAAACATTTCATAGGTTAGGCATTTAGGCTACTAATTCTTCATCGTTGTCACCTATAAAGTCAGAATCATGAAATTCCAACTTATAGGTTTTTTCCATAAATGTGGTTGGTCTAAATCCATTGGTAGGAAATTGCCATACAATGCAATTTTATGACACTACAAGAATATTTACAAATATGTCAAAAAAAGTCACTACCATTACTAGTCTTCAAACTATTAATCTTCTTATTATAATCAATAAATATAGATATTCCAAAGTTAAAGGAAATTTTATAGGACCAAATGCATCTAAATTGATTAGATCAAACACCCTAGAAAATTTATGAGAAATAGCATAAAATAAACATGGTTGTATTTTCTATATACATAATGTTCACAAAAAAAAAAATCAACATTTCAATTGTATAACCATTGAAAATGGTTTTTTAATATTGGGGTTCCTTAAAACCTTCTCATATAAATAAACCATCCTTTGGTTTCATAATTAGTTTTCTATGTACTAGTCACTTAGTCTCTCAGGAATGAACAAACTTACTTACCAAGAAACATAACCATCAAAAGTAGACACTCCACATAGTTTATTGTTAGTTTAAATGATGAACAAAAATATTCTACATATCTCTTCAATTTAGAGATTAAATAGCTATTACATTGAATAATTCATGCATCTAGTTGAAATTAAGTTCCAATCCTAACACCCGTGACAATAACCATATCTCCTCTAACCATCTTTTACCCTTCACTCAAGAAAATAATTTACACAACTACATTATTTATTTTGCTTATAAAAATTAGGTTCCATCATGAATAAGATATATGTACTACACCATTGATCCCCTTCACTTCTCCATAAATAAATCAAATCAAGACTTTTCCATAGCCAACAATCTTTAGATGAGAATCACTTCCGAGGTATACTTTACGAACATCATATTCTTAATGTGGAAATAGGTACCACATTCTATCAAATGTGTACCATTTGATGTACGAGTAGCTAGGTTAGTGACAAAAATAATCACCTTCATCCTAGGATGATCCATTAGATTGATTATCATAATTTACCTTTTGTTAAGTTCATACTTATCTTTAAGGGTGTAAACCTTATCTACGACCCATTGGTTTATGTGTTCATTCAAATGTAGAGAAACCTAGCTATAAATCCTAGGTGTATCAAAATCCAATAAATTTGAAATATTTCAACCTTCCCATAAATTGTTTAATACATTTTAAATAAATGTTTTCCCCTAAATTACATAATTGCAAACTTGATACCCAACATTGGGACCTTAAGATTTTATCTTACTAGACATTCAAGCCCAATTATATCTACACAATCTTATAGACAAACCTTGAAGCACTACAAGTCTAATCTTTTCAAAATTTAAAGACCGAATTCTACATATGCACCTAGGCATGGATTTCTTCAAACTTTGAAGATCTTATCATGCCAAAAATTTTGGTCATAGACATATACATGTAAACTTTTAAGAAAGCCTAAAAACCAAATTCTCTTATTATATTAGGATGTTTAGTCCATGTTACATGTGTGCAAACTCCTAAAAAAATCCTAATGCTCTAAAGCTTTATCATTGTCAAGATTTTTAGTTGAACTTGCATATATGTTAATGTGCGATTGGACTATGGAACCGTCTGTTAATTTCATTACAATAATTTGATAGCTATATTTTTATTGTGAAATCATACATTGAGACCTTGAAACCATGAAACACATAAAAATCTACAAAATTTGCTCTAATTTGCATACTTGTATTTGTGAAGGAAACCTTGAATCGATAAAATACATGTAAATTTAATCTTTCTAACCAAATTTTCATACCTACATACGTGCAAAGAAACCTCAAAACCATAAAAATGTTGTTTGACATTAAACTACATATTTTGTGTGGTCAATTTGAATACATTTGTATAGTTTGGAATTGAATTTTATTCATCACCATCAACTATGGAAGTCATCTCTTTAACTTGAGTCACAAGTCATGTTCTTGTGGTTATTTACATTAATGAATCTATTTTTAAACCATTATCATAACTAAACTTTAAAAAGAGATAACAACATAAATAAGAATGTTAACCCTTAATGATTATGGACTAGTTTAATGTAGATTAATAAAAAAGTTTTAGATTTTTCTGATTCACTAATCTATGTCATTTATTTAGGAAGAAAGAAAAAAATCTTATTAAATGAGTAGCTAATAATTTAATAATTTCTATATTAAGTGAGCTATATATCAGCATAGTTATAATCATATTTACTCACAAGTATAAATGAGCGATAGGCCTCTCATTATATAGTACCAAATTAGAAGCAATTCGAATAGAGTGCTGAGAATTTTCATCATTTTAAATATTGGAAGATTTGCGCTCCTTCATTTATATATTGGCATTGAGAAAATGTGAAAAATTGGAAGTTGGGCTTCTTAAGACCTGTGTGAATTCAAGCCATTACTCATCCTCTATTCCTTGAATTCTTCATGCAATGCATAATTATCGAATTTCTCTCCTCAGACCATCCATTTTATTCAATTGGATTCAATCAATCAGGACCAAATACTTAACTATTGCTTGGCTTAAGGGAGAACAATTGGAGACTCTGCGCCGCTTCATTTCTGTCTTGGTGCTGGTCAGATTGCATACTATGGGGAGTCCAGGCTGCTTCAACCCTTGTGCTAATTCGAGCCAATGCCCATCCTCTTCTCCTTGAATTCTTGTTTATACGCCATGGTAGTTGAACATTCTGCTCAATGCTGTAATTCTTCTTTGTTTTTGTCTCTTGTTGGGTAACCACTGTCAAAACAAAAGCAAACAAGATATTAGGCTGATGATAACGAAATTACAGTTAATGAAATTATTAGTTTTGTAGAGTTTTAATTCTCTATTTTATAGTATGGTTATATTATTTTAACTATTATGGAGATTCCCATTTGGCGCTAATGTTGTTTTGAGAGAGGGTTCTCTATTCATGCATCGTCATATCTTTGAGCTTGAATAGTTTTTAAGTTTTGATTTTCATTGTTAGATATTTTATTATGTTATATTATTGGTCGAGTTATTCATTGAGTGTGATTTGAGTTTCTTAATATTGGTTTTATCCAACATCCTGGGCATCTATAATGGTTTTCATTATTAATTGTTTGTATGAATATATATCAATTGTCCAATTATATTTTAATATTATGGTTTGTGGAACTCTAAAAGGGTTGTAATTGTTTCTTAGAGTTTTCAATATATGTTACTATTTGTCAATGCATAGGTAGGAAAGTTGTGGTGGGTTTCTCTATTTTCAACATGCAATTATGACAAAATAGGCTTAAAAGACGGTGAAATTAATAAACATACATAATAGATTCTTATAACTTCATGAGGTCATTAGTATCTATTCAAAGAAATGTTATACTATTAGTTACACCTTGTTGGCATATTGTTATCATTGATGTCAAAAGGGGATGTCTGTGTGATATCTTGCATGGGAGATTGTTGGCATGATGTCTAGATACTGCAAAGACTGCATCCAAGGGTCAGAGGAGAAAACTGAGGCCATATTGGTTATGGGTTTGTCAAGAGGATTCAATTGATGTGATCTACATGATTAGAGAGGAAGGAATAAGCTTAGAAAAATATTTAATTATTCCTTCTGGTCCAATTAGTGTTTGGGATATAAACCCTAGGTCTAATAGTCATGAAGATCATCAAAAATTATATTTTTGAGTTGACTATTTGTAGGTGTTTATAGGTTGCTTAAGTTATTACTTAAGCCATGAAATTCATTAGGTGACTGACCCTATTAACTAGCATTACCGGCCTAGAAAATATTCAACAGCTATAATATTTCCTAAGTCATGCACAAAATATTTTCCCTCAGCTTGATCAATAGTTGTGATCAAGTCTTGAAGATTGACGGCCTCCTCACCATCCTATTGTGATGCGATGGGTCCTCGTCTAGCCCAACAGTATAGCAAGCTTGCCACATGTGTCAAGTGGGACCAACCAAAGTATGTAGCAATGGAAGTGGTCGATTATGTGTGAAGAAAAATGGTGATGATTGATTGCTCGATATGACAGTTCACATCAATGTTGTGAATTGTATTATGATGACGAAAACGACAAATGGCATTTGCGTTAGCCCGCTAGCCCACTCAGAAATTGTGGGCCCATGTCTTTGACTCATGGGATAGCGAGCTTGTGATGTGTGTCTTGGTAGACCCTAAGCTATGTAAGGTACATATGATGGAGATCGACAATGATTATTAAATGGATCTTTAATTTGATGGTCACATTTTAAAGATGGGTGATGAATGTGAATCGATGGATCATGGTGCAAATATTGTAGTTCAATGGCCCAAATTCAAATATGAAGATTCTTAATGGCTATGTTTGTGTGAATGAGGATTTTTGTTGTGATGGTGATGCTAGAAAGAATTTAATTGGTCTAACTATAGAAACGACCAATATAATTGAAGATTTAATGTTTTCAATGGTGGTACAAACTCTGATAGTGTTTGAGATCAAAATTGAATCAAGCAAATATGGGAATGCATTTAATGCATTTCAGTTGTTATGGTTTCATAGGTTGCTATACTTAAAAAATTCATTGAACCTATACATTAGAAAAAAGTGTGTGTCCTAAAGATGAGGTTGTTTGTTGAAGAAGATAGTACCAAGTAAACCCTAGTAGAAGATCTCAATTGGATGTGGAAATCTCGAGGTGATTGAGGCAGAGAAGTGAGGGTTATACAAAAATTGAAATTTGACTGTGAGTGGTGGTAGAGACCAAGTGAATATTACAAGTAGTGCATTGTTGAGTGTATTCTCATCTTTTTGAGGTGTACAAAGAATGCACTAAAAATGTAAGGAGAGATTTGTAGAGTATGTGCATGGTTCTTTGAGGTGGACAAAGAATGCACTAATAGATATAGGCAGGAGCAGAGTAGGTGCAGGGTAGAGAATTGAGTTATAGAGGCTGCAATAGGGAATAGAGAAGTTGCAAAATTTTGCAACATTGAATTGTGTTAAATTAAAGAAATTATAACAAATTTCATTGTAAATCTAATTGGCGAGTCCCATCAAATATTTTGGTAGGTTCTCAGGTTAAGGATTTGGTGCTTCCTTGGAGTAGGTGCTTCTAAAATAGGGGATTGGTGTCTCCTTAAGGTTGGTGCCCTTAATTTTTGTAACAAGGCAGTTGATTGTGAGGCTACATTAGGACAATAGATCCTAGCAACATTTCTCACTATGTTTTTTTCCATTTTGGGTTTTCCACATATATCTTTTGTAATGTGCTATTGGATGTGCATGTTTATCTCTCTGTATATATTGTTTTAATCTACTTTAAAGATATTAAAATGAATCAATTTATTAAGTCTATTTAAGGATAAATTTTTAGGCCATCTATTGATTCACCCCCGCTCTTAGTAGATTGTTGTGTTCCAACAAATGGTATTAGAGCCAAGTTCCCTAGGAGAAGCTTTATTAGCTTAGGTAGATCTTGGAAAATTGAACACAATGGCCAATCAAGAAGGTTCCTCTACAAACAAGACACCTTAGTTTGATGGATCATTATCTTCTTAGAGTATTATGATGGAGACATATTTGGGATCTTTATTGTTTGATGTTGGGATGTTTGTTAAGAATGGATATACACCACCTGCTACAACCCCTACTGATGTTGTAGGGAAGAAGGATTATGAGAACAATGCAATTCTCTATGGTTTGTCTAACTCAATATTTGTTAAGGTTATGCACTATCAAACTACACATGATTTCTAGTTTAAACTAAGGAAAATCTATGAAGGAGATGACAAGATAAATTTGGAAAAGCTACAAATTCTTAGAGCCAAGTTTGAAGGTTTGAGGATGAGTGAAGAAAAAAATATTGTAGATTATCTTCTCAAAGTTGATGAAATAGTAAACTCAATCAGAGGATTCAGAGAAGAATTAAAAGACACAATTATTGTGCAAAAGGTCTTGAGGTCCATGAATGCCAAATATGATTCCAAAACCTCTACCATAGAGGAAGGAAGAGATGTAGAAAAACTCACTCTTGATGAGCTACATGGCATATTCACTATATATGAAATGAGAATGAAAAATGCAAAGCCATCTAGAAGAGAAGCTTCTTTCAAGGCTACAAATAAGGAGAAAGCACCCAAGGAAGTTAATGCAGAATCAACCACATCTGGGCATGAAGAGACCAATGAGGAAGAAGAAAATTTCATGAAAAGACTTAGAAGAGGCTCTAACAAGTACAGAGGTAAGTTACCCTTCAAAAGATTTGACTATGGTAAAGTAGTTCATTTTTCGACTAAATGTCCATACTATAAGAAGGATAACTCTGAACAAGAATTAGATGGTAAAATGTAGAAACCCTACTTTCCTAAGTGAAGAAGTTTTCAAAAAAAGAATATCTATACATCTAAGAGGATAGTGATGTATCTGATGACTATAGAGGTTTAGATGGTGAACAAGATTGTGCCTTTATAATGAAATAAAATGAATTTATTTTCATGGTAAAAGAATCAAAAGAACAAAAATTTGTAAAGGTTGAGGATCTTGGTAAAGAAGGTGAAGAGGAAGGAGAACTCATTTGTGCCCTAGATGAGATTGAAGACCAAAGAGAGGAGATTGAAAGGTTGAAAAAGGAAAATAGACACTAGACGAAACTTGCTCAAAAAGAGAGACAAACTAACCAAGAATCTTGAAGAATCTAACAAGAATGTGGTAAGCTTGAAGTTATAAGTTGAATAAGCCAATAGAATTAAGGAAGTAGTCAAATCCAAGTTACAATCCAAAATTGACAAATGATGGAAGTTAGAAGAGAAAATGTTACCTTAAGGAAGGATTTGGAGAAGGCTAGAAAAAAAAAAGAAAAAGGTCTAAAAGGCTTGGATATTCTTGATGGACTAATGAGTACATAAAAGCCCTCAAACAAAGGAAAAATGGGTTTAGGCCTTGAGAAAGGGAAAGGTACCTTTATGGAAGCTTCTGCCAAGGTATATGAAAGATTTAGAGAAAGAGAAAAATCAAGCATATGATAAGAAGAGTTACAAGGAGGACATCTCTGAAAAAGAGAGGAAGACCGCTGAGATGAAGAAAGTTGAAGAGGAGAAGAAGCCTGTTGCAAATAAGAAGGATAATCAATCAAATCCTAGATACCAAAAGAATAGGTAGAATATCAAAACTAATGCAAAAGAATTTACTAGGGTGAAGGATTTGAAAAATCCTAGAAAAGGAAGCCCCCCACATTTGGCTCAATGGAATGCTATGACTAGGTACTCTTCGCACTTTTATGGGTACTGTTATACATTCAATCAATTTTTTCATAGGGCTAGAGAATGTAGAGTAGTTCCTAAAAGGAGTGTCAATTTTGTAAGAAATAATCCATTTTTTCATTTAGTAGATCTGAATGTAATTTGTTATAATTGTAACAACTTTGGTCATTTAGCAAGAAATTATAGAACAAAATTCATAAGACCAAATGTACAAAATGAGAAAAAGAAAAACACACCACCTAAGGTAAAGAAGGAGTCTTCTACTCCTAAGAAGAAGGTAGAAAAAGTGGAAAATAAACCTAAGAATGAGTGGAAGGAGAAAGATCATAATCTCACACAATCAATGATTGCACAAACTAAACTCCATGCAAAGAAACAAAATTTGTAGGTAATAGACAATGTCTATTGTAAACACATGACTAGTGATAAGAGCAAACGAATGACATGATTCAAAGTTCTTGACAACAAATTTCTACCCCCCTAATGCACAACTAAATGACATAGCAACAATGATTCAAGGAACGGGTGTTGACATTGTTTCCACCAAAGTAATCTCTCTTCGTTGGAAGTGCAAAAACAATTTGAACCTTTCATGATAACACCTATATATAATAGGATAGGGATAAAGTGAACCCTTGTTGACAATGGCTCAACTCTTAATGTGTATAGTGTAACCCTTTTGCATAGACTTGGCATGGATAAATCAAAAATTGAACCTCACTCCTGATCGATTTGAGGATTTGACAATGTAGAAAAGCAACCACTTGGTGTGGTCACTTTTCCTATTACAGTTGGAAAGGATGTACGTTACAAACCCCTATCCACATTATTCCTCATGAACTTTCATATAATATTCTTTTAGGTAGAACATGTATTCATGAAATGCAAGTAGTTCCTTATACTCTTCATCATAAAATGATGTATGTATACAAAAAAGTGTATCCAATCGATGCTAACCTTGAACCAAACAGTTGTTTGAACATTGAGAAAAAAAAGGAAAATCCTTTGAAAACATTGACACCAACTACACAAATGGAACCCATGCCACAAAAATATAAAGAAAAACATATTAAGGATGTCACAAAGATACTAGAAGACGATTGGGGTTCCTTGGAATTCACACCAACATCCATTGGAGAATACAAGATCATAACAAGGGTATAAGCAGGATCATGATGGGCCAAAAAGTGGCGATATGATGGGTATGTGGCTGATGACTTTTTTTTTACCCAAAATTGATGAAATGAAATGGGTTTTTAAATGAGATTCTCAACTTTCCACCAATATAAATTATTCTTTACTTTGAATTTAATAAATAAGTATTATTCATTTTCTATTTGAATTATGATTAAAGTCCTGATTTATAGGATGACTGAAAAACATCTATAGCTTTCAAATGGTATGAAATTTTTTGAAACCGAAACATGCATCACATTCTATGCTTCACATACTATAGGATTAAAAAAAAAATATGAATTTCATGAAGTTTTGACCAAGTTAAGGTGGTCAGACATACGAGTTTTATATTTTTTAAAAATTGTAATAAAAAATCATGATTAATTATTATTTACTTGGAAAAATTACAAAAAATATGCATCACATTAGGGCATGCGTCCTCTACTTATATCTAAAATACTATTAAAAAAATTATCATTTTATTGTGGTTAGGATGGTTAGACAGACACCTACGTCTTATTTTTTCCCTGAAAATTAAGTACTACTGCATTGAAATTTCAAATTTTCACCAAATATATATATATTGTTTTAAATAAACCTAGTAGTTTAGAAACTACATTCAATTTTCTATAGATTCTATTCTTACATATTTTTTGAATAATAAAGATAACTTATCCAAATTTTTACATCAAGTTGCCTAACTCTAATTTTTATGAATTTTCACCACTTAAGGGCCTATTTTTTCCATGATGAACCTCCACATACCCACAAAGGAATCTAAAAAGGGAAAAGAAAGGAAATTAATTTCAACAAAAAATTTAGGAAAAAATTCAAAAGCATCCACTTCAACCACTTTAGAAAGAGAATAAAATTACACAACAAATTTTGATGAACATGATTATGAACAACCACTGAATTCAAAAGAAATGAAAAAGCTTTATGGAAAAGGTTATGAACTTATGAAACAAATTGGATATAGTGGAAAAGGATGTGGTGCTAGAGAACAAGGTATATATGTCCCTATAGAGCCTAACACATGAGAAATGACTAATGGTCTTGGTTATTGTTCCTCAAAAAAAAAAACAAGCCTTCACTTAATTTCAACACCCTTACCAAGGATTCTTCTAAGCCATTTTAACATTAGTGCATCCTAAACAGATAGACATTAGTGGTCTTCATTATTATCCTTTAGAAATTAAAGAAATAGAGAAATCATCGCTTAATATCAATTTCATCACACAAAAAATTGATGATTTGAATTTGATAGATTTTATACCCTCCTATAAAGGAGAGTAAAAAATTTCACAATATAAAGAGTATTGTGTAAGTATGACATCTTTTACTAAGAAAGATATATCTTTGTTGTAAAATAAAGGAACACCTTCTACTAGTTGTTGATCAAGAGAGTATCCTGTCGAGACTCCTCCAAGAACACAAAATAAATTTTACTACAAGAATTCATTTTGTACATATCATATAGTTCCTAGTCATTCTAATGAATGAAAGGCTTTGAGTAACAAAATTCAACATCTTAAGGATTGTGGTGCTTTTCCTTATGTTGAAGCACCTAGTTCCTCTAATTGATACTGATTCTCATCAATCATTTTGGCTCACCCTTGCCTTGCACTAAGTGGGGGCAAGGGGTTAAGTTAGCCTTGTCCTCGTATGACACTTGTCATTGTCTCTTTTGGCTATTTGACTGCCTTCCATGAATATATAAGAGGAAGCATGGGATGTGGATGACATTCCTTAAGTTGGCTCACATGTGACCAACTAAGTTATCTTTAGTATTGCATTTTTGGGGGCAATCCCTTATCCATGATGTAGTTTTATTGAGGAACCTATGACTTGGCATAAGTATTTCTAAATAACCTCTCATGTCTTCTTCTACTTTAAAGAAATTTCTCACAGCAATGGTGTTAGCAACTACTTTAAAGTGGGGGCATACATTGAAATTATCATTCGACATTTATCATGTTTCACTATGCTATTTCCTTTATTCTTGTGATGTGCCCCTTTCTTGGTGATGTCATTGTGTTTTGATTTCCTCCAAGAGTGTGATATTTCTTTGACTTGTCCTCTCTTGGAGACATGAAGCATGATGTTCCCTAAGAAGAGACCTTACATAAACTAAGAAAAATCCCTTTGAATGTACCTTACACTACTTTGCATTTACAATATTTGTTATATGGCCACCTTGCATAACATACTTTTCTTTTCTATGGAGACATCTTGTTTGTTCATGAGTGTCAAGCATACAAAGTTTTTCTTGCCTCATGAATCTTGTTGTTCATATTGTGTGGTGAATTCTCAAATTTATCAGGAGGTATAGCTTTGGAATGGTTAGTGTATGGGAATTTGAACTTACGCATGACTTTCTCGTAGCCACTTGCTTGAATGTCTGAGCGCATACCAGCCACTTGTGTATGTGTCTAACCATTTTGAATACTCACCCATTGGATGGCCTAAAGTTCCCTTTCCTTAGAGCGACCATGAATTTTTGGAAAAACAACTTAGATCTAATCCACATCACATTGGATTAATGGTCCAGGCTCGATCCACCTCTTTTTTTTTTTGTTTTTTTTGTTTTTTTCTTTATTTTAGTCATTGACATTGTATGTTTGGGTACCTTGATGTTGTATATCATACACATTATGTGTTTCCATTTGTGCTTATCTTGGTTTGACATAGGATCTTGGATCCTAGGGGCTTGACCACCTCCTTTGATCTTTGTCATTCTATACCATCCACATTGGTTGGACCCCCAGTATCTACTTTAGTGTGAGTTTGAAGTAAGTTCCTCCTCTCACTAAAGTGGGGGCTAAATATAGTGTAGGAAAAAGTATCCCTTTTTCACACTTAATTTGGGAGTAATTAATATTAAATTGAGCCTAATGTTGCCTTGATTTAGTGTTGTAAGTGTTTTACACGTTCACATTAATTTTAGGGCCCTTTTAAACTAAATATACCTAATTGTGCCTTATTTAGGGTTTTGTAAAGTGTATCTTAACACTTTCACACTAATATAGGGCTTTATTAATTAATTTGGCTTATTTATGCTTTAATTGGCCCTATTTTGCATCCACAAGCCTTACTAATTGCATATTTTCATCAATAATCCTAACACTTAGCAAATAACTAATCATAATTTAATGTTTGGGGTACTGTGTTCTAGTTTTGGTGATTTGGGACACATACACCACATTGAGTATATGATTCCCACCTAGATCTTGGGACCTAATTTCAAATTCAACATTAAACAAGACACTCCTAGAAATTTGTGTCTTGGGTTTTAGCTACTAGGACTGATATGCCACAACTAGCATATCAGTCCTACTTTAACCAAGACCTATTTTAAATCAAATTATTGGTAGGATTTTATTATCCTAGATTAGATGTCAGCTTGTAGTTTTGTAATTTCAGGAATTTTGGTATAAAAAAGTATAAATACAATCTTATTTCACTTAGTTTCACCAAGCAATTTGGATTCAAGCATCCTAATATTTCACAAGAGCATTATAGATCATTAGAGAGTATTCAAGAAGGAATTCAAGAGAAAATCATCAAGTATTTGGAGCAACATTCAAGATCCATTATCATGTCAAAGGCTTGATGTATCATTTATGTGGTTTTGAGCTAATGTTGTGATGTATTGTTCAAGATCAATTCAAGTATTCAAAGGCATTATCTTTCACCAAGAATCGTAACCAAGATATACATCCATTGAGGCCACTTCATGCTTGTTTTCTGATCTATAAGGTTTCAAAAAAGGTTTATAGGTTGAAGAAAAAGTGGGTTTGAAGCCCTCAAAAGTTTAAAAATTGTAAAGTTGTAAAGTTGAAAAAGTTGTCATAAATTTTTTTCAAGACTCACGGAAACTCAGATCTAGAGCAAGATATCCAACCTATTTAAATGAAACCAATGGGAAAGTGCTTATTTGATCCATCTTCAGAGGCTCACAAAGCTTCACTTAAGAATTCTACTCTTGAGACACTTTGTGATAAAATGATACACTTTACAACAATCTTGTGTATGAGTCCTAGTACTATCTTGTTACTAGATTTCAACAAATCTAGATCAGTCACTGATAGATTCCATATCTTGCCCAGAAATCCTATACTAGGACTAAATCACCCAGTCTAGTGTATGAGTCCTAGTACACCTTAAAAGAAACAATTTTTATGGTTTTCATACCTTTCCTAGTCATCTTCATTTCTCCAAGTACTTCTCCACTTTATTTTGTTTATCAACCTGATTACATGCTTTTGGAGTTCCATTTTTTAGGACATTTAGCTAGATTTGTATGTTGTTTCCATCTCTTTCTTTCAAAGAATTTTCTAGTGTTGAACCCCTCTTTAGTTACACCTAAGGAGACCTTGTAGAAATCTCTTTTCCTAATTGGATCATTAGTTTGATATCTCTAGGGTTTCCTTGAATGAACTAAGAGTGAAATAGGAGGTCCTTAACCCTAGTTCCATCTCGTAGAAGGTGGAACCCTATTTCCTTGTGTTCACTAGGTAGAAATTTAACATCCATCTTGCTCATCATTTGATCCTAGATCGACTAATATTATCCCTACTATTTCCTCTTCTTCTCAAAGTTTGCAACTCTTTCCCCCAGAGTTTTGCATGTCTTTTCCATTTTATTTGAGCAACCTTCACTCTTTTAGGGTCCTCCACTTCATCATATTCAAATTATTTCTCCATATTTGTTATCTAATCTAATAGTTCATCTAGTTCTAATTTTTTTGAGAATTCATCTTAGTAAATCCATCTTTGTTCCTTTCCAAATGTTTGAAATATTCCTTATAGTCATTCTTTCTCTTGTATCCATATCTCTATCTGTATCTTCACCTTCCTATCCTACCATGTCTAATCCTTATTTTAAATCTTCACTATTGGTATCTTCATGTGCCATACCTCATCTCATTCCACCTTGTATTGCATCCATTCTTGATTGCATCCTTCCTACTACTTATAAAGCTACAACCTCTACCATCCTTCTCCTTATTGGCATCTTGCTATCCTAAATCTCCTTTCTTTCCTTTCTCTCCTTAATACAATCCTTTTACTTGTAATATCTCTTTCTATAGGAACACACTCATAGAGCTTCCTTCAACCTCAACCTAAAGTAACTATCTTCCTTCTTAGACCTATAGCTATGCTTTGATACCATTGATGGAAACCGATCCCTTTGTAGGAATCTAAAAGCAAAACTAACTATTGGTATTGGTTGTCATTAATGTCAACACTTGTAGAGATAGTTGTGATGTCAAAAATTGGTGTGATTGTTGTATATGTTTGTGAGCTTTCTGTTTAACATTGGTTGTCATTGATGCTTGTATCTACACTTAGTTTGGCTTTTCATTGGTGATTTTCTTTGTATGTTGTTGATACTGTATGATGATATGTTCATGCTTGGATGTTATGCCCTTTTTGATGATAAGTAAAGATGTATTGATTGTGGTTGTTGTTAATAGAGAAAATATCTTTGATGAGCCCAAAATATGCTCATAATTTGGATATCATGGTGTACTTTTAATACCTTTACTTTTGTTGTTCATGGTTGTTTAACTCTTTAAGAAACCTTTTATTGGGGGATATCCTATAGCAATACACTTTCATGTTCCTGCAGCCTATCATGTTGATTTGTCTATATTTATTACCCTATTTGACTCCCCAAATGACTAGTATAACACATGTAGTTTTTGAATGATGAAATAGATTTAAATATGTGATTAATGAATGGATATTGTGTATGTGCCATGCGTCTTTTCTTTCATGTCTGCTACCTTGTGTTTTGCAAGTTGTTGAAGAAAGTACGATCGAGTCAAGTGCAGCCAATCTTAGCCTTGCAGTAAAGTCCATTTCCTGCACGACTTCGAGGAAGCTCTGGTGAAGACTCTTTGACCAAAATTGTTAGGAAGGATTTAAATGTCATTTAATCTAGAAAGAGTGGAGTGCTAGATCTCCCTGGATTGGGTTGAACGGATAAACTCATTTATGAAGTCTGTTCCTCGATTTCGAAATACATTTTACATCCACATCTTTCTCTGTTAGGGTTAGTTAGTTAGTTGTTTTCTTGATTTAAATAAGTGTTCCTCCTGCGTGGGTGAACAAGAGAGAGAGAAAAGAGAATAGAGATATAGGAGATAGATAGAGAAGAAGATTATGTAAGAGTTAGAGTTATAATATGAATCAGAGTTTTTGTTAGTTTTCTGAAGTAGAACAATCAATGTAAATGATTTCACATTATGAATAAAAGTTGATGGAGTTTTGAGTACAATCTTCTATGTAAATAAGTTGATGCTTGCTAAGGGGGCCCACTTAGTAAGTATATGTAGGAGAGTAGTTGTTTATCCTTTGTTAATTCAAGTTAGATTTCATTTTAGAAGTTTCAGCACAAGCTCAGTCTTATACTGTTCCTGCAGCATCGAGAATCCATCCCTGTGTTTGTTCCTATAGCATAAGGCCAGTTTATAGTTTGTCTCTCAATTATAACTATTATGATTTCTGCTTTGGTTAGATTATGGTTGAGTTAAGAGAACTTTGCATTACCTTCCTATAGCATAGGTAGAATTTCTTTCCAATTATTTATTTTCAATAGGTTGTGACTGAAACTGGTTCTTAGTGCACATATAGTGTCACTCCATTTAAAGTATACGTTCCCTGGTTTGACAAGTAAATGAACGACCACAAAGAGGTATTAGTCACCTACTAGAATGCCCAATTCCTAGGATAGGTTTTGTCATGATTTTCATATCCTTTTGTGGGCACGGCCATTTTTGGCACCGTTGTCAGGGATGGTGTCAATCTAAGAACCTGCTATAGTCATTGTTAGCAGTAGTTTAGTCAGTTGTTCAAGTATTTTCAAAATTATTTTAAAATACCATCCATTTTTGTTGCATGCATAGAAGAAGAGATGCTCAAGGAAGATTTCTCCCTAACCTGCCATCCATTGCTAAGAAAACTAAACCAGCTTATAGCCTATTTGAGGATGAAGGAAACTTAGATATTGACCCATTTGGTGAAGATCTGTGTGTTGACTTGCTGTTCGGCCCAGTTGACGAAGAACCTGACAAAAATTCATTTGCTTCTATACTTGATCAGGTGAACATGGCACATAATCCACCTAATCAATCTCCTGCTTTTGAATTCCCCATTATTGCTCAACAAAACAATGACAACTTTAAGAATATTCCTTCTTCATTACTTCCCAAGTTCTATGGCTTAGTTATAGAAGACCCAGAGACCTTATTGTTCGAGTTTGATATCCTCTGTCGTAGTTATGACTACACTTCAGATGCTCACAAACTGAAATTGTTTCCTGCTACCTTGAAGGAGGGAGCTCTCAGATGGTTCATGAGTTTGGGAAGGGGTGTTGTTGATAGTTGGGCAACCATGCAAACAAAATTTCTTGAGAAATACAAGGAATATTATAAGAGTGGCAGTAAAGGTGATGATATATTCAGAATTTAACAAAAGGAAGATGAAAGTCTGGAGGATTATATATCAAGATTCTTGTTTTCTCTGAAAAAGAATTCAGACCACACTCTTAATGAAGAGTCTCATAAATTACTTTTTCTAAGGGGAATCAATGATACCTATATAGATGCCTTGGACCTAATGGGAGGTGGAGATATCACTCAAGAATCTTGGGATGATCTCATGAAGATATATCTCAATTACTCCCGAGTAAATGTGAAGAAGGGTAGAGGTCATCAAGCTACAGTGGGAAAGTCTTCTTCCAGCGGAGTTTCCCAGATGGAGATCATAAATTTGTTGTCTGATTTCAAGCAGGACATCATAAACAACATGGCTACAGAGTTGGATACCATGCAAGCTCACAAGAAACATGCGAAGGCTGAGACAATCCTGGCTAAGTTATGTCCACATTGTAGATAGAAGAAACGTGATTGCAGATGCAAGATGGTGGCCAACATAGAGGCTAAACAGTTACCTATTGATTTTAATATGATAAAAGGTGATGATGACCAAGCCTTATTTGTTACATAAAGGAGACCATGGGCTCCAAGACAAGGTATGCCTCAAAATTATTTCACTTTTGGTAATCCTTACTCTAATTATAATAACCAATGGCAACCTACATATGGCCCATCTCCACCTTGGAATGCTCCTCAATCATATTGGCCTAACTATCAGAGCCTTCAATGGAAACCCCCTCAAGGAGGTTGGCAACACCCACAAGAACAATGGACTCCACCTCCAGGTAAATAGCAGTAGAACCCTCAATGGAGAGGTTCTCAGCAATGGTAGAACCAACCCGCTAGATTCCTGCAGTCTCAAGAGCCACAACCTTCGGCCCTTATGCTTCCTCCTGCAACATCTGCAACAAATATTGGCCCTCCGAAACAAATGCCTATGCCTGCTCAACCATTGCCAAATCCTAATAATAAGCAACAGCAACAACAACAACCTATGTATTTTGCAAAAGTCAACCAGTATCCAGCTTATGCCCTCAATATCAATGATATCCATCTCAGGTCTAGAACCACTCTTTCTACTCCATAGCCACCTGTAATTACAGAGATTCCAAACTCTACTGCTGAACAACCTTCTGATCATGCAGAAGATATACCTGTATCAGCTACTGCCTCTAAGGAACCTATCCTCCAACCTTAGGCTACACCGCCTTTTCCTTAGAGATTGCAAATTACTACACCCAAGACCATTGAAGAGCCCACCTTTGATATTTTGGAGCAGTTAAAGAATGTACAAGTTCAAATTCCTCTTTTTCAAGCTATTAAAGATGTTCCAGTCTATGGAAAAGCCATTAAAATGGCCTATTTAAAAAAATAAGGAAGAAAGAAAAAGGATCCCCAAACTATCCATATCCTAGGACAGTTAGCCGATATTATGTTGGGGAAGGTTGTCATTCCAAAATATACTAATCCTGGAAGTGTTGTAGTAAAAATAAATATCAATGGTCAAGTAGTAAGAAATGTTTTGGTTGACCTTGGTGCAGCCATTAATGTGATAACCAAGCACACTATGGAGTGTTTGAATATTTCAAACATTTGGTCTACACCGACTGTCTTGCAGCTTGCTGATAGTTCCATGGTTACACCTGATGGAGTGATAGAAGATGTCATTGTCACCCTTGAATCTTGGGAATACCTTACTGATTTCACCATATTGTCCACTAAGGAAACTTTAGGAGGATATCCTATTATCCTAGGTAGACCTTGGTTACCTACAACTAATGCCCTTATAAGATGTCGTTCAAGAGACATGACAATTTCTGATGGTTAGTTAAGGAAGAAATTGGCTTTATACCCACCTGCACAACCTTTGCCAGATTTGTCTCAACCAATTTGGCCAGATCTAGGAGAGGAATCTGAAGAAGTCAATTCATTAGCTCAGTTAATGATGCTACAAACTGATCCATTTTCTCAGCTTCAAAGTGAAGATAACCTGCTTCTACACATTCTGTAGTTTAGTTCTAGTTTGAATAGCCCATCTATTTTGGACAGTTGTTCTCAGCAATGTTTTGTGCATCAACTGGATCCTGAGAACCATCATGATTTGCTATTATGTGATATACAGGCACCACCTTTATCAGCAACCTCAATAAATGATCTCACCAAACAGATAGAAGTATCTCCAGGCCGCTATTTGCATATTAATAATAAGTTGACTCTGCCTCAACAAACTGCCCTAGCCACAATGTTGCAAGCCTACCACAGAGCTTTTGCATGGGACTATAGGGATATGAAGGGTTTAGACCCAAAACTCTGTACACATTGCATATATATTAACAGTGACTTCAAACCTATCAGGTAGTCTCAAAGAAGAATTAATCCAGCTTTGAGAGAAATTGTTAAAGAAGAATTATACAAAATGTTAATAGCTAGCTTTATCTACCCAATCTCCAATAGTCAGTGGGTTTCCCCATTGGTCATTGTTCCTAAGAAAGGAGGAAAATGGAGGGTATGTGTAGATTACAGAGAGTTTAACTTGGCAACAAAGAAAGATTACTTTCCTCTTCCATTCATTGATCAAGTTTTAGATAATTTAGCTGGGAAACAGTACTTCTCATTCTTAGATGGCTTTAGTGGGTACAATCAAATCAAGATTGCTCCTGAAGATCAAGAAAATATTACTTTTACATGCCCTTGGGGAATGTTTTCCTATTTAGTTTTTCCTTTTGGTCTCTATAATGCTCCTGCAACTTTCTAGAGGATAGTCATAAGTATCTTCTCAAACATGTCATATGATTGCATGGAAATATACATGGATGACTTTACTGTTTATGGTATGACATTTGAGGAAGCTCAATCCAACTTGGAGAAAGTACTACAGAGATGTGAAGATCACAACCTATCGCTGAATAGTCAAAAGTGCTTCATGATAATGCAGGAGGGAATAGTGCTTGGTCACTATATTTCTGCTACAAGGATTTAGGTTTATCCTACTAAGATTGAGGTCATCTCTAAGCTACCCTATCCTGCTAAGCAGAAAGAGGTATGGAGCTTTCTAGGCTATGTTGGATACTACAAAAGATTCATCAAGGACTTCAGCCAAATAGCAGGCCCCTTATACAGTCTGCTAAAGAAAGATGCAGATTTTTCTTGGATAGAGGAATGTGAAAAAGTATTCCTTGACTTAAAAGTCACCCTTACACAGGCACTTGTTTTGAAAGAACCTAATTGGTCACTTCCATTTCATATTCATACTGATGCATCAGATTATGCCATTGGTGTAGTGTTAGGGTAGAAGGATGGTTCAACAGAACATGTACTCTACTACATAAGCAAAAATCTACAAGGGGCTGAATTAAACTACACTGTTATAGAAAAATAAATGTTGGCAATCATCTACGCCCTTAATAAATCCAGACATTATATCACTGGTTATCAGATATTTGTCCATACTGATCATGCCACAATTTGGTATCTCATGAACAAAGCCTCAATAACTAGGAGACTAGCAAGATGGTTATTGTTGATGTAGGAATTTGATATTACAATTGTGGACAAGTCAAGTAAAGCCAATGTGGTTGCTGATTTCCTTTCTAGAATTCAAAGGAAAGATGACTATGCACTTATTGAAGACTCCTTTCCTAATGAGCACTTGTTTGCAATCAAGGTTATTCACCCATGGTATGCTGATATAGCAAATTATCTAGCCACAGGAAGAACTCCTCCTCAATTCTCCCCTAGGGAAAAGAGATTATTGGTAGAGGAAAGCTTTAAATTTTCTTGGATTATAGATTGCATGTTTTATACAAGACTAGATCAAGTTATGAGGCAATGTGTACAAGAGGACACTCATGATATACTACACACAAGCCATGATGAGCCGTGTAGTAGATATTTTACTACCAAAAGGACAACAATGAAAATTTTAAATACTGGTTACTATTGGCCAACTTTGCATAGAGATGCAGCCAAATATACCAAGAGATGTGACAAATTCCAAAGGATGGGAAGACCAACTCGATCTGATGAGATGCCTCTATTTCCATAAGTTGTAGTTACACCCTTCAACAAATGGGGATAGGATTTTGTAGGACCAATTGATCCACCTTCCAATGGTAAGTCCTACATCCTTGTATGCACAGATTGTGTCACAAAATGGGTAGAGGCTAAGCCTATGAAACATGCTAGGGATAATAAAGTGGTTGAATTCCTCTATGAGGAAATATTTACTAAGTTTGGTGTCCCTAGGGAAATAGTGATAGATCAAGGAGCACAATTTACTTCTACACTTATCACAACTTTAGTCAATGAATACAATATACGGCACAAGAAATCAACTCCTTATCACCCCCACACCAATGGCCAGGTTGAGGTCACCAATAGGGACATAGAGGCCATTTTGACTAAAACTGTAGATTTGCATAGGAAGGACTGGGCCACACAGTTACTAGAAGCTATTTGGGCCTACCGTACTACCTAGAAAACTGCTACAGGATATACACCTTTTGAAATGGTGTATGGTAAAACAACTGTAATGCCAATATAATTTGAACATAAGACTCTAAGAACAACATTAGAGATGGACATGGATCTAACAAATGCACAAAAGGACAGAATCATGTAGCTCAATGCTCTAGATGAGCTCCGAAAGAAAGCCCTGTAGCACACTGAGATAATACAAAATCAGAGAATAAGGTGGCATGATAAATACATTAAAGAAAAAAAAATCAAAGTAGTAGATTAGGCTCTGTTTTATGACTCACAATATAAGGAAATTCTAATAAAATTACAAACTAGATGGTTGGGCCCATATGAAATTGAGAATGTATTTGCTAATGGTTCAATTCAACTTGTTACAATTGATCCTGTTAGATTCAAGCTGTTAGTTAATGGACACCGCCTCTAGTTGTACCATAAACCAATCTCAAAAGAAGAATTCATGCAGCAGTTCGTTTGGGATCCTACCACTAATCCTCCTACAGTCGAAGGCTTTAGCCTTTCTCTTGCAGCTTCGCCATAATTTTGTAATGCATGCTTATAATAAAGGTTCCCTTTTTAAGGAAACCCCTTTTTTCTTCATTTCCACTTGTCGCCACATTTCACTTCTTTATCTTCCATTCCATCCATCCATTCCATTCATTCATCTCATACACCCACGTCACCCATCCACCTCATTCATCCACACCACCCTTAATTATGATCTCATTCCCAACTGTCATCTCATGTCGAGGCCATCATCTTTCTCAGCATGTACAAGCATTTAATGACAGGTACGCAATATCTTTTGTTATCGCATTTTTTATTTATTTCATTTTATTCATTTATTACTATGTCTATATCAGTCATTACTACCAGATCTCTACCTATTCCTTAGTACATGTGTGGACACATGTCATACTTTAAGTAGGGGGCGGGATAATCCACTTTTCAAACTTGTCCTTTTGCCACTGTCACAACTACTCAGATAATCTTTCTTTATTATTTTTTGGTACTTTCCAAATATGATCACATGTCTTTTTCATTTTATTTTTTTGATTGTATATTACAATTAAAACTACCTGTTCAAGAAGTTCATTTTTGGAAAAGAAGAGAAAAATGACGGCGGGACAGAAAAGAACCAGAACAGAAAGGGAATTTTTTGGATTTTCAGAAAAGAGTTGAGTTCAGCTAAGGAAAAATTGTGAACATGGGTGGTCAGTTGGTAAGACATGAGCCTATAGCTCATTATTTATTAATGCAAAATCCTCAAACAGTCCAAGCATTTAGCCTCTGTGGTTGGCCAAATTATTTTTTGAGTTTAGATGCTTTTAATGAGGAAGCTGTAGGAGAATTTTTTAGAACCTTTTCTGAAGGGGAGGCTATAGTATGGGGTCTAATAGTTGTTGTAACTGAAAAAAGAATTGCAGAGGTAACTGGGCTTCCAGCTGTTGGAAAGAAGTTTTCTTTGGATGTTGTCTCTACAAGGGAAAAATTTACAATACCCACTAATGGACCTTTGGAGGTCTCTAAGCAGGGATGCAAGCGAGTGTCGTTGCCTCCTCCATACCTAGAATATGTTGCTTTCATAATCAAGTATTTAACATGTGAAGGTCATTTTTCTTACCTACATTCTTACCACTTGAAATTGCTGAGTCATATGAGGCATGGGTTAGTTGTTAATGTTCTGAACTTTTTGTTAAAATTTTTGGAACAATGTGCCCACATAACCCAACAAGGGAAGGATAATTCTATTGCTCACCATGGCCTTATAAAATTTTTGATTGAATGCTATTTGAGAGATGTATCACCTTTCTCCTGGCAAGAATTTGTTGCCCAAAAGAGCCTGCAATATCTAGAACCCCCTAGGGCACTTACCCCATGGCCTCAGAAAAAGAAAGAGGAAATGGTGTCTACCAGTAGGAGAACATGGTAGGGGTCATCTACTCCTATAGCACCTGGTCCTGCAGTTCTCACACCAGAGTCCTCTGCCTGGGTGCAAACTAGGGCTGCCAGTAGGAGAGAGAGAGGAAAAACAAAGGCAGGAGATCCATCTGGAGTGGAACAAACCCCAGAATCTGACCCTCGTTCTTAGAAAAGGCAATGTTCTTCTCCTATAGCATCTTCCCCTACAACAATTTCTCCTACAACAACACATGTTGCCATCATCAGTTCACCATCATCCTCTAACAAGGCAGAACCTTCTAGGCAATTCAAAAATAGGAAGGCTACGAGAGCACCTCTGGCAGCTGCAACATTGCCAAGAAGAGTTTCCACAAGAAAACAATGTAAAGTATCCCCTGCTTCACCTCAACTTGAGGTTATTATAATTTTAGAAGAATCTATAGAGTCTGAATATGATGTTTCTCAGAATGTGTCTGAGAGTGCTACACAAAGTTTATTTGTTATTCCTGAAGAAGAACAAATTGAGACAAGGGAAGTTGAGCATAATGAAAGGGGGGTACCAAGTCTCGATGACTTGGTTGTTGCAGCTATGTAGATTTCAGAGGAAGCATAGTCTTCTCCACTGCAGCAAAAGGAGAAATAGACTGAACAATTGGAAGTAGCCAATGAAGCCTCATTTCCCCCTGTAACTTGTCAAGCCATTGTTGTCTACAAAAAGGCATTTTTAATTGAATTTTTAAAATATTTCAATGCTACATGGAGACCGGTTACATTGCAAACCCTAAGTTTCCACCACCTAGCCAAGACTGAAATGCAACAAAGTCTTTGGGAGGAAGAAAAGAAGAAACGGAAAAAGGAAATTGAAGGGCAGAAATAGGAAATTCAGGAGTTAAAGAAGAAAATGGATGAAATGCTAAAGGTAACTGGTCAGATTATGGAATACAGACCACCACCCAGAGTTTATGCTCTGTGCCTCAAGGAACAATTCTTGTGGTTCAAACTAATGAGAATTTCCATAAATCAAGATCCTATTCTTCACACTGCTAAAGAATTCTATGATGCATACCAGGTAGCTCCTAATTGGCTAAGAAATTCTTTGTGCGAATTTTATTTACATGGATTTATAATTCCATTTGAAATAGAGTGGAATCCCCTTCTGTACATTGGTGACATCCATTTGAGATCACTTATGTCTTGGGTGGAAAACAAAGAAAATTATGGAAGACAAGGGGAAGTATATGAAGAAGCCAAAAGAAATGAGCCTATTCCATTGTGCCCTGAGAGTTTAGACCCCCATACAATGTTGAAAACCTAGCTTACTGTGGCATATGGTTTTAATAATGATACAACCAGGATGAAAATATTTGATCTCAGAAAATAGGTATATGATGAGTTTCAAGAACAGCCATACTCGTTTTGGAAACTGTCATACTCCAGAATTGAGAAGAGGTGGGAGAGATTAACTGTTGGGTTAAGAAGGCCTGAGCCTCACAGTACCCTAAATTTTATGGCATCTCTTAAACGATCAAGTAGATACATTCAGTTGGGCCTCCAAAAGAGGTTTGAATTGTGGTTGCCATTGACATTTAGACCTCTTGTGCTAATGTGGCCCCTTTATCCCTACTAGGCTACAAATATTAATGAAGGTACAAAAGCTCGTAGGTATGAAAGCTAGCAGAGTTTCAGAGGTTTTTATTACAAATTTGGAACTCCATTTCAGGGTCATGCCTCAACCACTGATTTCAGAGAGACCGCTGGGAAGTTTAATGCTGGAGGACCAGCATTGGGTTAAGTAGGGAGCAAATGATGAGCCCAAAATATGCTCATAATTTGGATATCATGATATACTTTTAATACCTTTACCTTTATTGTTCATGGTTATTTAACTCTTGAAGAAACTTTTTATTGGGGGATATCCTGTAGCAATACACTTTCATGTTCCTACAGCCTATCATGTTGATTTATCTATATTTATTACCCTGTTTGACTCCCCAAATGACTGGTATAACGCATGTAGTTTTTGAATGATGAAATAGATTTAAATATGTGATTAATGAATGGATATTGTGTATGTGCCATGCATCTTTTCTTTCGCATCTATTACCTTGTGTTTCGCAGGGTGTTGAAGAAAGTATGATCGAGTGAAGTGCAGCCAATCTCAGCCTTGCAGTAAAGTCCATTTCCTGCATGACTTCGAGGAAGCTCTGGCAAAGACTCTTTGACCGAAACTGTTGGGAAGGATTTTAAATGTCATTTAATCTGGAAAGAGTGGAGTGCTAGATTCTCTCTGGATTGGGTTGAATGGATAAACTCATTTATGAAGTCTGTTCCTTGATTTCAGGATACATTTTACATCCACGTCTTTCTCTATTAGGGTTGGTTAGTTAGTTTTTTTCCTGATTTAAATGAGTGTTCCTCCTATGTGGGTGAACAAGAGAGAGAAAAGAGAACAAAGATATAGGAGATAGATAGAGAAGCAGATTATGTAAGAGTTAGAGTTATAATATGAATCAGAGTTTTTGTTAGTTTTCTGAAGCAGAACAATCAATGTAAATGATTTCATGTTATGAATAAAAGTTTATGGAGTTCTGAGTACAATCTTCTGTGTAAATTAGTTGATGCTTGCTAAGGGGGCCCACTTAGTAAGTATTTGTGGGAGAGTAGTTGTTTATCCTTTGTTAATTCAAGTTATATTTCATTTTAGAAGTTTCAGCACAAGCTCAGTCTTATACTATTCTTGCAGCATCGAGAATCCATCCCTGTGTTTGTTCCTACAGCATAAGGCCAGTTTATAGTTTGTCTCTCAATTATAGCTATTATAATTTTTGCTTTGGTTAGATTATGGTTAAGATAACTTTGCATTACCTTCCTATAGCATAGGTAGAATTTCTTTGCAAGTATTTATTTTCAATAGGTTTTGACTGAAACCGGTTCTTAGTGCACATATATTGCCGCTCCATTTAAAGTATACGTTCCCTGGTTTGACAAGTAAATGAACGACCACGAAGAGGTATTAGTTGCCTGCTGGAATGCCCTATTCCCAGGATAGGTTTTGCCATGATTTTCATATCCTTTTGTGGGTGCGACCAATCATGATGATATATTAAGATGATGATTAGATGTAATGTTGAAGTTGGAGAGATTTTGTTGATGGCCTCTAATATATTGTGTTCTCTCTATTCTTCCTAAGAAAATACGTGTTGCCACAAGGAAATTTTGTTATTTGCAAGTTGGTGAAATTTTTTGCTTCATGAAGTTGCCTTGAAGAGTGTTTAAGAGAATTATCTGCATTCCTCAACTATTGAAGATGTCATCATGTGGTTTGGAATTTTTTGTTTGTGCTCTGTGGGTTTTGCAATTGTATCTTTTTAGGTCACCTATGTTGTTGAGGAGGTTTTTTGTATTTGCAGTGCATTGGAAGTTTTGTTGGTTATTTGAACTAGTTTGGAAAATTATCCTCATTTCTCTAAATTGTTATTTTTTCTCTTTTTTCTTTATGTGTGTTCTCTTAGTGCTTGTACAATATCTTAGTTCAACTTTCATGTGTTGGAAATTACCGTAAGTTGGGTTGTTAATGTTCTATCTCATGGTTGTGTATTTTGTGCTTCTCGAGTGAAGTGTTCTAGCTCTATTTGGCTTATTATGGCTATTTTTAGCATGACAGTGTGAAAGAAGTAGCTAGAAGTATTGTTCAATTTTCATGGAACATCTCTTTATGATTTGCATGTCAGTGGTTGATCTCTTTTGGTGTCGCATATTGTGTTGAGTTGGTTTTCTAGGCAATTTGTGGATGACTAGCTCACAAGGTCTATTCTCTTCCTTGCACTATGTGCTTTGGGATTTGTGCCATCATATGAAGTTGTGTTAAGGTGTATTTGGGTCCTAACCTATCTTGTTGAGAACCACATTGAGAAAATTTAGTTTGAACTATGTTTTTGAGTAGACTGGTAATGTGCTACATGTTTCATCTATACATTTCCTTGTTGTCAGCTTGGGCTGATGTTCTCCAGCATGTGTGTTTTTTGTGATCACATTGGAAGATGTAATAAGATTGATTTTGGTCCTCTCTATCTTCTAGATAGGATTGCATTATGCTTTAATGGTTGACTTGTTGGAATTATAATTTATCTTATATTTTTGCCAACCTAATTGGTATTTTGTGATCGTATAGAGGATATAAATGAAATAACAAATCAATTGCAATATGAGTGAGTGGGTGGTGATGTTCGAGTATGGATTGGTGACATAAGTTATGAAAAATAAGAGTCATATGTGCTTTAACACCTTAGTCAGTAGAGTCTATTGTTGACAAATGTTGTAAATTCATTTTATGTATCTTTGTATTAGAAAGTGAGTCTCTTCAGTAGGTCCTTGTAATTTGTATCTTGTTTTGGGGTTGTGCACCTTAGTACTGTAAGTAATTTGTATCTTTCCTTAAGGTTGTGTGCCTTAGCTTGCAAATCTATAGGTAGTGAGCCTTAAACAATATTATAGCCTTTTGTAAGCAGCGAGCTTCATATATTGAGATTTTTCTCTCTGTGGTGTTTCCCTTATTAGGTTTTCCATGTAAATTTGGTGTTATCTTGTGCTTATGTTTTTATTGTCTTATCTTTCATTGTTGTTGATTTGATTAAGAACTGTTGTTATAGTTAAGGGTTGTTGATCTTCTCAATAGTTTGATTTTTTTTATTGTTGAAGGGTTTAAGATCTGAAAGGTTTAAGGTTTGATAGATACTAATTCACCTCCCTCTCAGTATCCAAGTGTGTTCAACACTAACTAGAGCTAGTAGTTGGAGGAGGTAGATTGTGTTTCTATAAGCAACTCACACAACCTGTACAAAGGTCTAAAACTCTTGCTAGAAATTAAATCTTGTTCTAAGGGAACAAAAAAACAAGCTACAAGAACCAAACACTATGTTTTAGACATACAAACCTAGGCTATAAGTAACAATCTATCATTATAATCATGGAAACGATGTTGTAGGTTCTTGACCACACAATACAAAATAAAAAAAACCAATTGTTTACTCACATAAATTCCCTTCTAGAGAAAAAAATCATAAAACTTATCATTCACAATCACACACACAATCTGAGAAGATGACAACATTAGGAATAACTAATATTCTATTATATTTTAACTTAGAAAACATGTTTCTACAATCATTCACACATTTATAGTTATCGGAACAAATCTTGGATTCCTTGGTTTTCACACTTTCCTTTTCTAGGACTAATACACACTCCTTGTGTTCTTCTATGTCCTCTTTTCTTCTTTTGGATTTCCCTCCTACATTTACTATGTTCCCTTCTTTGCTCTCCCTATCCTATTATATTCCCCTCTATTTTTCTTCTTCAAAATCCCAAAAAATGGAACCTTCTCCACAAATTCCCGCCTAAATTTGGTGCAACATTAAAAATCAGCCATAAATGCTCAACTACCTATGTTTTTGGTTCAAAAATATCATTCCTTCTTTTCGTCATCGTTTCCCCTTGGTGCTTCTCATTTATGAGCCCCCGATTAGATATTTGTGTCCTCCAAAAATAAACAAAATCAAATTTTAAGATTAGCAGCTTGTACATGCAGTGGTTGAAGAAGAAAGAAGGGCTTTAGATATCATGCCCCTACATCATTTCATTATATTTTGAACTATACATCTTATTGAATATTTTAATGTTACTACATTTAATTTTGGGGCTAGATTTTTTACTCTAGAACTTTAGACTAAGATAACAAGTTCTAATCAATTCTCCCTAGTACAACCTCTTGAGTATTTAAAGGTGATACATTGTTTGTGTGAGAAAAATAAAATTATTATTTTATTTTTTAAATGAAATTTTTTGGGAGATTGTCATCATCACCTAAAAAGTGTGTTCAAGGTTCATTAGAGGAAGCCTTATAATAGACCTTTTGAACTAAAATTAACCAAAGAATTAATTGAAACAAAACTTCTTTACGTATGATTTTGTTTGACAATTAAAGGTTGAGATAAAATCTGATTGTAAACTTTTTTAGAATAAATATTTTATGTTATTGACATTATGATCCAATACAATATTGCTCAACACCATTCTTTTATGTTCTATATTAATTTTATTTTCTTTTATGAAGATAAAAAACTTTACTCATATTTTTTAATTATTAATTCTTTTTGAGATAAACTATTACATTCAATTATTTTAATTCATTTGATATTTTTACTCTTCTAGGGAACAACTTCACTAACTAAAAAACTTAATTCTTAAGCATAATATTTTTGGTATAGTAAACATAAAAAGTTTGATCTTAGGTAAGTTGTAGAATCAAAAGTCTCTCTCAATTTCTTGATCTTGTGGAATTTAAAATGTTACGTGATGGTAGGAGTATAGAATCTGATACATAAACATTGCAGAAGGAGCATTATATGATGTATAAACTATAGTATAGATTATAGAATCTGAGACAAAAAATACTAGTATAGCAATATATGATGCACATGCCAACCATACCAGTGTACCTACTATCAAACATTACAGATGTAGTTTTTGTTATTAGCGTAGAGCATTGGATCAACTTAGAAGGAGAATGAATTTCTATTGTTGAATCATTCATTAGAAACATTTAAAGTCAATTTCACAACACTTACTGTGGCAGGACTATCAAAATAATTAGCTGAAAAACATAATCAATCTCTCAAAGTAATCTGATTATCGTAAAATATCAGTGATGAGGATGACTTATCGAAAAAAAATAATACAATAATTTTTCTTTGTTAAAACTGGACACTATCCTATGACTGAGTGTGCTATAGGGGGCATAAGAAGCTATCCTTGTCTTCTGGAAGGAAAATGTTAAGACAAAACTTAAGTGAATACCTTTCATTAGCATAATACCTTTCACTATTATCTAAAGATTGGTTTTTGCTGCTAGAATAGTTGATCAAGGGTTTCTGCTAGTGAAGATCAATGATCGAAAGAGAAAAACAAAGATCAAATAGTTATATCATATCCCTCAAGGATTATATTGTGTAAGGTGACCAAAACAAATATCAATGATCGAAAGAGAAAAACAAAGATCAAATAGCTATATCATATCTCTCAAGAATTATATTGTGTAAGGTGACCAAAACAAATATACAATCTAGCTGATGGTTAAAAATGATGGAAGCAAAGCAACACTTAAATCTGCAAAAAAACATCAGATAAATGGATTTAAGACACCCAAACAGCTATTATTAAATATCAAATTGTTCAATAGCTAGATGTAGTTAAGGTATATAAATGATAAGTAAGAGGTATTATTTCCAATGTTTGATATTTCATCTCGATTCAATGCATATAAATGTTATTCATTGTTTTTTATTACGTAAAAGAGAAAAATGGCTGAGACAAAACAGATCCCTTAAACAGTTTCATGTTTAAATAGAGTACACTCTAACATGCTATTGCAAAACTCTAGTTTGAGCTCATACAAACACAACCAAAAAAACAAATGATTAGTTCGACTATAAGGTATTATTAGAATTAAGAAATTACCAGATTTGGTCTCTGGGGGCTTTGATCTAACCGAATCCATTGTTTCTTCCAATCTTCTACGTTTGTAGAGCTTATCGTTGCATCTCCTATTTTTAAACCAAAAGAACACATTCTTTGCTTGTATTTCTCCATATCTTCTCAGATAATTAGTAATATCATATATCTGCTCTTCTTTTGGATTCCAAACAGATTTTCTGTATATTCCTTCCAATATTTCCAGTTGCACTGGAGTTGGCTTCCATCTTGGAGTAGCCAACTTTACTGAACTTAAAGCCATTATTGGATAAGCAAAGAAAACTAAAACGATTATTGAGCGTGTACTGTGATAAACAAACATAAGAAAACAAGTACAAGACTATCGAGGCGAGATTTGTTGTCCTCAAGGCTTCTGTATTCACGTTTTTCATTGAAAAATAAATAAATTGTACAATGAATTTGTTGTCCTCATACGGAGATTTCAAAGAAAATAGTACGGTAAAGTGTTGGAATGAGTGGACATCCCTAATGGAAGGCAGGCAATGGCCAATGTTATTCTAATTTTTTTGACAATAACTTGGTGAGGGAATAGTTAAGGTCGACGAAACCAAGAAAAGATTGAAATGTTTTACGTTAAACAAACCGTGCTACAACTGTTTTATGGACAAGGCGAAACATAGAAGATTGTAATGCCAATAACAAAGACGATAATAGAAACAAAAACAAATTAAATTCATCTCCATCATATACATATATATTGATGTAAAAGCATATTACAGCGCTATATATTTATATTTAGGATTTTGTGGCTTACAATTAGGAGACAATCTCTATTTTTTAAGATTTTGTGGTTTACAATTAGGAGACAATCTTTATTTTTTAAATATTTTCTCTTTCATTTTGATATTCAATTAATTTTTAAAAGTTAATTATTTTAAAAAAAATTAAGAAGAAAGAGTGTATGAGAGAAGATTAGTTGATGTAATTTTGCTAAAAATATTTGTACATAGATTCTTATAGTTGTAAAGGGATTAATCTTTTAGTGAGTTGCTCATAGTTTTTTTTTTGGTGATTATAGGGAGAAAATTGTGAATCTCTAGAACTTGTAGGTTGTAGTGTGAGATTATGTGTGCATGTGCATGTGTGAGAGAAAGATGGATGTATTAAACAATAAAGAAAGTATGTCTGTTAGGATGTCATTAAATGTTATATTCATAGAGTATAGAGTAGTAAAAAATGCATCATGTAGATAGGTTTTTTGAAAGGTTGAAAGAAACTAAATCAATATTTGTTGCATTAGAGACCATGCAATTCAAAGAATTTACTATAAATAAAATTAAATATGATGAAGAATGCCACATAAATGTGATGGAGAAGGATGAGGAACATGACTTGTAGGAGGAAAGAGATTTTAAATAATGCTGCCCCAAAAATCAAAAGATTCGGGTATATAACATGAAATAGAGAGGTATGGAAAGAAGGAAATCCTCTTAGATGAGAATAGTGAGTGGAGAAATGATGAATAAACTTTTTTGTAGCATTTCACTATAGATTTTATACTGAGAAAAAAATAAAATAAAAGAAGTTGAAAGAGAGAAGAAAACAGAGGTAAAGGAAAAGGAAGTGGTTAAAATAGACAATAGATTTGATAAAAATATTTTAGACAAATCCAATATAGAGGAGTTAAAAAAATTTAGTGGAAAAGTGTGGATTTAAAGAAGATAAGGAAGGTGATTTAATGTTACAAATTACAATAGAAGATAGAGAATGACTTTAGCTACATCAAGTAGATTATAGATAAAAAGAAGAAAGAGATAGAATTTAAATTATTTGTTGAAATTGAGAAGATTGTAGGTGGAGGAAGAGTATAAGAAATTATATTTGATAAGATTGTAGAAGAAGAGAAAAAAATAATGGCTATGTTAAAAAAATTTATGTGTATAACACTTTTTTTTAGGAACTGAAGAAGATGCAATAGATTTCAAGTTGAGATGATGGATATTGAGGGTCTAATATCTAATAATAAAATTAGTGAAGACTAGATTGGAAAAGTAAAGAGGTTATTTGAAGGAGAATTTTTAGATGAACCTATGATATTGGAGGAGAAATAGATTATTACACATAATGAAGAATGGCAAATAAGAAAATTTAAGTCTCATGATTTTTCTAACATCGATTTATGTATAGGTAAATAAGATACTGAAACAATGTTTCATATAGATGGCATTCAAGAAGATATCATCATGTAAGACAATGAAGAAGAAAATGAGGTTTTTAAAGTAGAATGTATTTAAAAATTCATGGAAAAATTAATGAAGATGAATGATGATGTAAGAGTTGTTGCAATAGAGTTTAGTGAAGAAGGAAAAGTTTCCAAAGTAAATAAGAGCATCGTTGTAGTAATTTTTTTTATTTGTATCACATAATATTAGATTCACCAATGGGGTGTGTGCAAGAAGTTGAGTCCACTTTTTGGCCAAAAAGTGGAAGTGTTTTCCTTGATTTTTAGAATTTGTCGCATTTGACCATAAAATTTGAAGCAATTAGATATGGAATTTTGAAAAAAGTCACTAATCATAAAATGTAGTACTTAGAGTCTAGTTTTCAAATATGTAATTTATTTTAATACCCAGATGATACAAATTCATTTTCAATTAGCGTTTATAAAAAAAATCATTGTTTAAAAGTCATTTTTTTTTACCATACCATACACATGTATGTCATCCATATTTTGACCTAATCGTATTTCTCTAAATCCTTTTGGGAAAAGCTTTGTGACTCACTGAAACACATTTTTTATAATTTTTTGTAACTCTATTGAATATTTTTTTTGTTAATTTTTTATTGGCCATATTAGTTGGTTTGAAAAATTGGCTTGTATTTCATACATAAGATGACCTAAACTTATCATTTTTTTTATTTTTTTTCAAATTGAAATAAATTGTCTAAAGTACATTTTCATACTATTCATTTTGAAAAAAAAATTTAATAAAAACTTATTAAAATACTAAAAACCTTGGTATTTCAAGTTTATGGACTAGTTTTATTAAAAATTAATTGAAAAATAGAAAAAATAATCCAATTATAGACAAAATTACATATTTGGAATCTACACTGTCTCTTCTATAATGGTTTTTAATTTCATCAAAAGATTGTGCAAAAAAGGTCTTTAGACATATGTCCAAAGTCACTATTATCTTGTGACATTAACATGACCTTCAAGTTGTAGGTCAAACCAGGTCCAAAGCTTAGGCTGGGTCCCTGAGCCTTTTCCTAAACTAAAAAAGAAGGCAAAAACCCGACTAAAAATTTAAATTTTAAAAAACAGGATCCTGTTTCATAAAAAGAAATTATTTTTTATGCTTTTATAAAATGAAATCATAAGACAATATTGCATGACACCTAAGACTTACAGTAATATCCCTTAGGACCTAAGTAAACTTTGTAAGAGCTAAAGATTAGCTCTATATCCAAGACCACTAGCAAAATAAGTGAAAACCTTCTACAAGAGGATATGCGAATATGAGCTTGCTTGATATTAAGACCTATCAAAATGATGATGAGGTATGAAATATGTTACATATGAGTACAATGACCTTGCTTATATAGGTAAGGTGAAGAATAGGATTAAACATGATTGTGATATGTGTCTTAATCCTGTGACATGAGATAACTAACAACCTACATACTTAGGAATCAAGCATTAAAATCTAGATAAGATAAGTTCTAGAAAAGAAAAGTAAGAATTCTAAAAGGAATCTTATATGCTAAGTAAACTTAACATGTGAATAAGTCCCCTAAGTCCCTAGCAAGGTAAATTACTACTTGTACAAGACATATTCACACCAAAACCCACCCTTAACAACAACTTAGGGAGAATATTATTATACAAATGATGCAAAGAGGATTCAAAGATAGGTCCCAATTACAAGGCCATTTTAGGTACCCATGTACAAATTCAAAATGAATCCCTCACAAATAGAGAAAAGGAGTAAACCTAGTGGGACAAAGCTCATCCCCAAAAGAGAGGAGAAATAATCAAGTGATGAAAGATGGAGGACTCCATCATACCCACATGTACATCATCTATCGAACATAGATATATTACAATCAATAGCCCCCCCCATAAGAGGGAAGTAGAGAGACTATGTAGTTGTACTCTAGAAAAAGGGTAACTTGTTTGATTTGGGAATAATTAATGACAAATTAGACTTCATAAGGGGTTAATTTGGTGTTGTGAGGTGTTTTTCACATCCACACTAGGTCTTGGACCCTTTCAAATGCATTTAACGATGTCTTGTAAAGGTGTTGTAAAGTGTTGTAAACAACTTTCACGCTTTTCTAGACTTAATAAACGCATTTTCCCCTAATTCAACATTATAAGATGTATTTAACTACATCTTCACATTAATCTAGAAGACTTATAACTTAAACTAAACTTTAATCTAGTGTTGTAATGTGTCTTACACATTCACATTGGATGTTGTGCCTTTCTACGCTATGTGGACCTCATTTTAATGTTGTAAAGTATATTTAATCACACTTTCACATTGGATTTTGTGTCCCAAGCCCTAATTGACCTTTACATAATCATTAATAGTCCCATATTTCCCCATATTGTGCATCCCAAGGCATAAATTGATCAAATACCTGCTAAAGTCACCATATAAACCTAATTTCCTCATTCCCCAACAACTTAGTTGGCAAATGGACCCCTCTGGGACTAATTCACCATCCGTGGTGAATGAGTCCCTTTTAGGTGGGACTAATTCACCCAAGGTGGCGAATGAGTCCCATTTGGGTCAATTTTGACTTTTGAGTGAGAAAAAATAGGTTTTAAGTTTAATTTTTCTTCATGTCGGCCTTAGGGATCCAATTTAAGGGAAAATTAGGAGAATTTCCTATAAAATCAAGTTTCTAAACCTTAATTTGTGGCTCATAACTCATTCACACATATCTTATCATTCATTCATCATTTATCTTCTATCTCAATTCAAGCAAGTTAGGGTTCCATCATTGCAAGTCATCATAATAGCTTCCTAAGGCATTCAAGGGAAAATTCTTCATGTTTTGTTGCAAACATTCAAGATCAATATTTATGCCAAGGTAATAACTCAATTATTGCATGCTTCACTACATTATTTTCTCATTTTGGTTTAATTACCTACAAAGGGGTTTGACCAAGGAAAATCCTCATGCCCTAATATTCAACATTTCTCTCTTTTGTCTTGTGTGTTTGCAAATTTAGGCATCTTGAAGACTTGGAAATCATTGAAGATAAAGTTGTAAAATTGTTGAAGAAACCTTCCTATTGACCAAGGAAAAATATCAAAAAAAAGTTACTTTCAGGTTCAGAAATCAAACTTTTGGAGGTGGACACTTGTCAGGAACCGAAGTGTAGATCGGAGACTACAATTTCCACTTTTGGATTTTTCAAGAATTCAAAAGTGAACTAATTTTCCATGGATGGCGAATGAGTCCCACTACTAAGCCTGAACAGGGTTTTCTATAGTTTTGGATACCCATTTGTCCAAAACGGATTCTAGTTCAATTTTCCAAAACTGGGATTGATTCACCCAAAATGGAAAATGAGCCCCACCAGGTCTTAAAATTAGGATCAGTAGCATTCCAAAAGTCATTTCCACTCTTTATCAAGATCTCAGGTCTGCACTTTCAGTTTCATCCATTTCTATTGCAATTTGCAGTCATTTCAAACAATCTACATTTCATTAGTTTTACATTACTAATCAATCCATTTTATCAGTTTATTGCACTTAGACCATTGCATTTAGGCATAATTCCATCATACATACATTAATTTTAGTGAACCACCTAGATTTTTGGTGTGGGATCTATCTCTTTCCTATAGGTGAAAGACCCTAATTGAGAAAAGAGACATAGCATTCTACATCTATAAAATCTTTGCTTCATTTTGGTGAACCTGCTTTTCGAATACCTTCTTATCTAATTTGGAGTCCTTCATCATAGATCAAGCCTCACATTGATCTTGCATTAGGGTTTGCATGGATTACTTTGCATGTTAGGTTTCAAAATTTTGCATTCATGAAAAGTGCATTTAGGTTGCATTTTTGGCATATAAACTCATTAATTTTTTTTAAAATTTTGCATTTTCAGCTCAACTTTGCATCTTACAGCACAAAAAACATAAAAATCCCCACTATGACTCATT
>VDFB02086081.1:214356422-214531616 GCA_007258455.2 Sequoia sempervirens | reverse complement strand
GCAGCGAGCTTCATATATTGAGATTTTTCTCTCTGTGGTGTTTCCCTTATTAGGTTTTCCATGTAAATTTGGTGTTATCTTGTGCTTATGTTTTTATTGTCTTATCTTTCATTGTTGTTGATTTGATTAAGAACTGTTGTTATAGTTAAGGGTTGTTGATCTTCTCAATAGTTTGATTTTTTTTATTGTTGAAGGGTTTAAGATCTGAAAGGTTTAAGGTTTGATAGATACTAATTCACCTCCCTCTCAGTATCCAAGTGTGTTCAACACTAACTAGAGCTAGTAGTTGGAGGAGGTAGATTGTGTTTCTATAAGCAACTCACACAACCTGTACAAAGGTCTAAAACTCTTGCTAGAAATTAAATCTTGTTCTAAGGGAACAAAAAAACAAGCTACAAGAACCAAACACTATGTTTTAGACATACAAACCTAGGCTATAAGTAACAATCTATCATTATAATCATGGAAACGATGTTGTAGGTTCTTGACCACACAATACAAAATAAAAAAAACCAATTGTTTACTCACATAAATTCCCTTCTAGAGAAAAAAATCATAAAACTTATCATTCACAATCACACACACAATCTGAGAAGATGACAACATTAGGAATAACTAATATTCTATTATATTTTAACTTAGAAAACATGTTTCTACAATCATTCACACATTTATAGTTATCGGAACAAATCTTGGATTCCTTGGTTTTCACACTTTCCTTTTCTAGGACTAATACACACTCCTTGTGTTCTTCTATGTCCTCTTTTCTTCTTTTGGATTTCCCTCCTACATTTACTATGTTCCCTTCTTTGCTCTCCCTATCCTATTATATTCCCCTCTATTTTTCTTCTTCAAAATCCCAAAAAATGGAACCTTCTCCACAAATTCCCGCCTAAATTTGGTGCAACATTAAAAATCAGCCATAAATGCTCAACTACCTATGTTTTTGGTTCAAAAATATCATTCCTTCTTTTCGTCATCGTTTCCCCTTGGTGCTTCTCATTTATGAGCCCCCGATTAGATATTTGTGTCCTCCAAAAATAAACAAAATCAAATTTTAAGATTAGCAGCTTGTACATGCAGTGGTTGAAGAAGAAAGAAGGGCTTTAGATATCATGCCCCTACATCATTTCATTATATTTTGAACTATACATCTTATTGAATATTTTAATGTTACTACATTTAATTTTGGGGCTAGATTTTTTACTCTAGAACTTTAGACTAAGATAACAAGTTCTAATCAATTCTCCCTAGTACAACCTCTTGAGTATTTAAAGGTGATACATTGTTTGTGTGAGAAAAATAAAATTATTATTTTATTTTTTAAATGAAATTTTTTGGGAGATTGTCATCATCACCTAAAAAGTGTGTTCAAGGTTCATTAGAGGAAGCCTTATAATAGACCTTTTGAACTAAAATTAACCAAAGAATTAATTGAAACAAAACTTCTTTACGTATGATTTTGTTTGACAATTAAAGGTTGAGATAAAATCTGATTGTAAACTTTTTTAGAATAAATATTTTATGTTATTGACATTATGATCCAATACAATATTGCTCAACACCATTCTTTTATGTTCTATATTAATTTTATTTTCTTTTATGAAGATAAAAAACTTTACTCATATTTTTTAATTATTAATTCTTTTTGAGATAAACTATTACATTCAATTATTTTAATTCATTTGATATTTTTACTCTTCTAGGGAACAACTTCACTAACTAAAAAACTTAATTCTTAAGCATAATATTTTTGGTATAGTAAACATAAAAAGTTTGATCTTAGGTAAGTTGTAGAATCAAAAGTCTCTCTCAATTTCTTGATCTTGTGGAATTTAAAATGTTACGTGATGGTAGGAGTATAGAATCTGATACATAAACATTGCAGAAGGAGCATTATATGATGTATAAACTATAGTATAGATTATAGAATCTGAGACAAAAAATACTAGTATAGCAATATATGATGCACATGCCAACCATACCAGTGTACCTACTATCAAACATTACAGATGTAGTTTTTGTTATTAGCGTAGAGCATTGGATCAACTTAGAAGGAGAATGAATTTCTATTGTTGAATCATTCATTAGAAACATTTAAAGTCAATTTCACAACACTTACTGTGGCAGGACTATCAAAATAATTAGCTGAAAAACATAATCAATCTCTCAAAGTAATCTGATTATCGTAAAATATCAGTGATGAGGATGACTTATCGAAAAAAAATAATACAATAATTTTTCTTTGTTAAAACTGGACACTATCCTATGACTGAGTGTGCTATAGGGGGCATAAGAAGCTATCCTTGTCTTCTGGAAGGAAAATGTTAAGACAAAACTTAAGTGAATACCTTTCATTAGCATAATACCTTTCACTATTATCTAAAGATTGGTTTTTGCTGCTAGAATAGTTGATCAAGGGTTTCTGCTAGTGAAGATCAATGATCGAAAGAGAAAAACAAAGATCAAATAGTTATATCATATCCCTCAAGGATTATATTGTGTAAGGTGACCAAAACAAATATCAATGATCGAAAGAGAAAAACAAAGATCAAATAGCTATATCATATCTCTCAAGAATTATATTGTGTAAGGTGACCAAAACAAATATACAATCTAGCTGATGGTTAAAAATGATGGAAGCAAAGCAACACTTAAATCTGCAAAAAAACATCAGATAAATGGATTTAAGACACCCAAACAGCTATTATTAAATATCAAATTGTTCAATAGCTAGATGTAGTTAAGGTATATAAATGATAAGTAAGAGGTATTATTTCCAATGTTTGATATTTCATCTCGATTCAATGCATATAAATGTTATTCATTGTTTTTTATTACGTAAAAGAGAAAAATGGCTGAGACAAAACAGATCCCTTAAACAGTTTCATGTTTAAATAGAGTACACTCTAACATGCTATTGCAAAACTCTAGTTTGAGCTCATACAAACACAACCAAAAAAACAAATGATTAGTTCGACTATAAGGTATTATTAGAATTAAGAAATTACCAGATTTGGTCTCTGGGGGCTTTGATCTAACCGAATCCATTGTTTCTTCCAATCTTCTACGTTTGTAGAGCTTATCGTTGCATCTCCTATTTTTAAACCAAAAGAACACATTCTTTGCTTGTATTTCTCCATATCTTCTCAGATAATTAGTAATATCATATATCTGCTCTTCTTTTGGATTCCAAACAGATTTTCTGTATATTCCTTCCAATATTTCCAGTTGCACTGGAGTTGGCTTCCATCTTGGAGTAGCCAACTTTACTGAACTTAAAGCCATTATTGGATAAGCAAAGAAAACTAAAACGATTATTGAGCGTGTACTGTGATAAACAAACATAAGAAAACAAGTACAAGACTATCGAGGCGAGATTTGTTGTCCTCAAGGCTTCTGTATTCACGTTTTTCATTGAAAAATAAATAAATTGTACAATGAATTTGTTGTCCTCATACGGAGATTTCAAAGAAAATAGTACGGTAAAGTGTTGGAATGAGTGGACATCCCTAATGGAAGGCAGGCAATGGCCAATGTTATTCTAATTTTTTTGACAATAACTTGGTGAGGGAATAGTTAAGGTCGACGAAACCAAGAAAAGATTGAAATGTTTTACGTTAAACAAACCGTGCTACAACTGTTTTATGGACAAGGCGAAACATAGAAGATTGTAATGCCAATAACAAAGACGATAATAGAAACAAAAACAAATTAAATTCATCTCCATCATATACATATATATTGATGTAAAAGCATATTACAGCGCTATATATTTATATTTAGGATTTTGTGGCTTACAATTAGGAGACAATCTCTATTTTTTAAGATTTTGTGGTTTACAATTAGGAGACAATCTTTATTTTTTAAATATTTTCTCTTTCATTTTGATATTCAATTAATTTTTAAAAGTTAATTATTTTAAAAAAAATTAAGAAGAAAGAGTGTATGAGAGAAGATTAGTTGATGTAATTTTGTTAAAAATATTTGTACATAGATTCTTATAGTTGTAAAGGGATTAATCTTTTAGTGAGTTGCTCATAGTTTTTTTTTTGGTGATTATAGGGAGAAAATTGTGAATCTCTAGAACTTGTAGGTTGTAGTGTGAGATTATGTGTGCATGTGCATGTGTGAGAGAAAGATGGATGTATTAAACAATAAAGAAAGTATGTCTGTTAGGATGTCATTAAATGTTATATTCATAGAGTATAGAGTAGTAAAAAATGCATCATGTAGATAGGTTTTTTGAAAGGTTGAAAGAAACTAAATCAATATTTGTTGCATTAGAGACCATGCAATTCAAAGAATTTACTATAAATAAAATTAAATATGATGAAGAATGCCACATAAATGTGATGGAGAAGGATGAGGAACATGACTTGTAGGAGGAAAGAGATTTTAAATAATGCTGCCCCAAAAATCAAAAGATTCGGGTATATAACATGAAATAGAGAGGTATGGAAAGAAGGAAATCCTCTTAGATGAGAATAGTGAGTGGAGAAATGATGAATAAACTTTTTTGTAGCATTTCACTATAGATTTTATACTGAGAAAAAAATAAAATAAAAGAAGTTGAAAGAGAGAAGAAAACAGAGGTAAAGGAAAAGGAAGTGGTTAAAATAGACAATAGATTTGATAAAAATATTTTAGACAAATCCAATATAGAGGAGTTAAAAAAATTTAGTGGAAAAGTGTGGATTTAAAGAAGATAAGGAAGGTGATTTAATGTTACAAATTACAATAGAAGATAGAGAATGACTTTAGCTACATCAAGTAGATTATAGATAAAAAGAAGAAAGAGATAGAATTTAAATTATTTGTTGAAATTGAGAAGATTGTAGGTGGAGGAAGAGTATAAGAAATTATATTTGATAAGATTGTAGAAGAAGAGAAAAAAATAATGGCTATGTTAAAAAAATTTATGTGTATAACACTTTTTTTTAGGAACTGAAGAAGATGCAATAGATTTCAAGTTGAGATGATGGATATTGAGGGTCTAATATCTAATAATAAAATTAGTGAAGACTAGATTGGAAAAGTAAAGAGGTTATTTGAAGGAGAATTTTTAGATGAACCTATGATATTGGAGGAGAAATAGATTATTACACATAATGAAGAATGGCAAATAAGAAAATTTAAGTCTCATGATTTTTCTAACATCGATTTATGTATAGGTAAATAAGATACTGAAACAATGTTTCATATAGATGGCATTCAAGAAGATATCATCATGTAAGACAATGAAGAAGAAAATGAGGTTTTTAAAGTAGAATGTATTTAAAAATTCATGGAAAAATTAATGAAGATGAATGATGATGTAAGAGTTGTTGCAATAGAGTTTAGTGAAGAAGGAAAAGTTTCCAAAGTAAATAAGAGCATCGTTGTAGTAATTTTTTTTATTTGTATCACATAATATTAGATTCACCAATGGGGTGTGTGCAAGAAGTTGAGTCCACTTTTTGGCCAAAAAGTGGAAGTGTTTTCCTTGATTTTTAGAATTTGTCGCATTTGACCATAAAATTTGAAGCAATTAGATATGGAATTTTGAAAAAAGTCACTAATCATAAAATGTAGTACTTAGAGTCTAGTTTTCAAATATGTAATTTATTTTAATACCCAGATGATACAAATTCATTTTCAATTAGCGTTTATAAAAAAAATCATTGTTTAAAAGTCATTTTTTTTTACCATACCATACACATGTATGTCATCCATATTTTGACCTAATCGTATTTCTCTAAATCCTTTTGGGAAAAGCTTTGTGACTCACTGAAACACATTTTTTATAATTTTTTGTAACTCTATTGAATATTTTTTTTGTTAATTTTTTATTGGCCATATTAGTTGGTTTGAAAAATTGGCTTGTATTTCATACATAAGATGACCTAAACTTATCATTTTTTTTATTTTTTTTCAAATTGAAATAAATTGTCTAAAGTACATTTTCATACTATTCATTTTGAAAAAAAAATTTAATAAAAACTTATTAAAATACTAAAAACCTTGGTATTTCAAGTTTATGGACTAGTTTTATTAAAAATTAATTGAAAAATAGAAAAAATAATCCAATTATAGACAAAATTACATATTTGGAATCTACACTGTCTCTTCTATAATGGTTTTTAATTTCATCAAAAGATTGTGCAAAAAAGGTCTTTAGACATATGTCCAAAGTCACTATTATCTTGTGACATTAACATGACCTTCAAGTTGTAGGTCAAACCAGGTCCAAAGCTTAGGCTGGGTCCCTGAGCCTTTTCCTAAACTAAAAAAGAAGGCAAAAACCCGACTAAAAATTTAAATTTTAAAAAACAGGATCCTGTTTCATAAAAAGAAATTATTTTTTATGCTTTTATAAAATGAAATCATAAGACAATATTGCATGACACCTAAGACTTACAGTAATATCCCTTAGGACCTAAGTAAACTTTGTAAGAGCTAAAGATTAGCTCTATATCCAAGACCACTAGCAAAATAAGTGAAAACCTTCTACAAGAGGATATGCGAATATGAGCTTGCTTGATATTAAGACCTATCAAAATGATGATGAGGTATGAAATATGTTACATATGAGTACAATGACCTTGCTTATATAGGTAAGGTGAAGAATAGGATTAAACATGATTGTGATATGTGTCTTAATCCTGTGACATGAGATAACTAACAACCTACATACTTAGGAATCAAGCATTAAAATCTAGATAAGATAAGTTCTAGAAAAGAAAAGTAAGAATTCTAAAAGGAATCTTATATGCTAAGTAAACTTAACATGTGAATAAGTCCCCTAAGTCCCTAGCAAGGTAAATTACTACTTGTACAAGACATATTCACACCAAAACCCACCCTTAACAACAACTTAGGGAGAATATTATTATACAAATGATGCAAAGAGGATTCAAAGATAGGTCCCAATTACAAGGCCATTTTAGGTACCCATGTACAAATTCAAAATGAATCCCTCACAAATAGAGAAAAGGAGTAAACCTAGTGGGACAAAGCTCATCCCCAAAAGAGAGGAGAAATAATCAAGTGATGAAAGATGGAGGACTCCATCATACCCACATGTACATCATCTATCGAACATAGATATATTACAATCAATAGCCCCCCCCATAAGAGGGAAGTAGAGAGACTATGTAGTTGTACTCTAGAAAAAGGGTAACTTGTTTGATTTGGGAATAATTAATGACAAATTAGACTTCATAAGGGGTTAATTTGGTGTTGTGAGGTGTTTTTCACATCCACACTAGGTCTTGGACCCTTTCAAATGCATTTAACGATGTCTTGTAAAGGTGTTGTAAAGTGTTGTAAACAACTTTCACGCTTTTCTAGACTTAATAAACGCATTTTCCCCTAATTCAACATTATAAGATGTATTTAACTACATCTTCACATTAATCTAGAAGACTTATAACTTAAACTAAACTTTAATCTAGTGTTGTAATGTGTCTTACACATTCACATTGGATGTTGTGCCTTTCTACGCTATGTGGACCTCATTTTAATGTTGTAAAGTATATTTAATCACACTTTCACATTGGATTTTGTGTCCCAAGCCCTAATTGACCTTTACATAATCATTAATAGTCCCATATTTCCCCATATTGTGCATCCCAAGGCATAAATTGATCAAATACCTGCTAAAGTCACCATATAAACCTAATTTCCTCATTCCCCAACAACTTAGTTGGCAAATGGACCCCTCTGGGACTAATTCACCATCCGTGGTGAATGAGTCCCTTTTAGGTGGGACTAATTCACCCAAGGTGGCGAATGAGTCCCATTTGGGTCAATTTTGACTTTTGAGTGAGAAAAAATAGGTTTTAAGTTTAATTTTTCTTCATGTCGGCCTTAGGGATCCAATTTAAGGGAAAATTAGGAGAATTTCCTATAAAATCAAGTTTCTAAACCTTAATTTGTGGCTCATAACTCATTCACACATATCTTATCATTCATTCATCATTTATCTTCTATCTCAATTCAAGCAAGTTAGGGTTCCATCATTGCAAGTCATCATAATAGCTTCCTAAGGCATTCAAGGGAAAATTCTTCATGTTTTGTTGCAAACATTCAAGATCAATATTTATGCCAAGGTAATAACTCAATTATTGCATGCTTCACTACATTATTTTCTCATTTTGGTTTAATTACCTACAAAGGGGTTTGACCAAGGAAAATCCTCATGCCCTAATATTCAACATTTCTCTCTTTTGTCTTGTGTGTTTGCAAATTTAGGCATCTTGAAGACTTGGAAATCATTGAAGATAAAGTTGTAAAATTGTTGAAGAAACCTTCCTATTGACCAAGGAAAAATATCAAAAAAAAGTTACTTTCAGGTTCAGAAATCAAACTTTTGGAGGTGGACACTTGTCAGGAACCGAAGTGTAGATCGGAGACTACAATTTCCACTTTTGGATTTTTCAAGAATTCAAAAGTGAACTAATTTTCCATGGATGGCGAATGAGTCCCACTACTAAGCCTGAACAGGGTTTTCTATAGTTTTGGATACCCATTTGTCCAAAACGGATTCTAGTTCAATTTTCCAAAACTGGGATTGATTCACCCAAAATGGAAAATGAGCCCCACCAGGTCTTAAAATTAGGATCAGTAGCATTCCAAAAGTCATTTCCACTCTTTATCAAGATCTCAGGTCTGCACTTTCAGTTTCATCCATTTCTATTGCAATTTGCAGTCATTTCAAACAATCTACATTTCATTAGTTTTACATTACTAATCAATCCATTTTATCAGTTTATTGCACTTAGACCATTGCATTTAGGCATAATTCCATCATACATACATTAATTTTAGTGAACCACCTAGATTTTTGGTGTGGGATCTATCTCTTTCCTATAGGTGAAAGACCCTAATTGAGAAAAGAGACATAGCATTCTACATCTATAAAATCTTTGCTTCATTTTGGTGAACCTGCTTTTCGAATACCTTCTTATCTAATTTGGAGTCCTTCATCATAGATCAAGCCTCACATTGATCTTGCATTAGGGTTTGCATGGATTACTTTGCATGTTAGGTTTCAAAATTTTGCATTCATGAAAAGTGCATTTAGGTTGCATTTTTGGCATATAAACTCATTAATTTTTTTTAAAATTTTGCATTTTCAGCTCAACTTTGCATCTTACAGCACAAAAAACATAAAAATCCCCACTATGACTCATTCGCCACCCTAGGTGAATCAGTCCCTTTTGACCCCTGAAACTACCTTTTACAGAGTTGAAATCCCTATTTTCATTCTTCTATTTGCTGCCATTAGTTATTTGTATCGTGCATTTCATTAGATTTAGCTTACATTAGCATTTCACCTCCAATCTTTCATCTTTTAGATTATTGCATAGTGTCATCAATAAATTACTTTGTTTAAAATCTGAAAAGTTGCATTTCATCCTATTACTTTACATTGCATTTTAAGTTTTCCTAGCTTCTCTTACATTTAAATCATTAGAAATAAGCATTATTGACATTCATGGAACTTAGACTTTCATAATTTTCATTTTTAGCATTAGTTCCTAGTTCATTTAGAGCAGATTCATTAGCAAATGAAAACAAAAAAATCAAATGACCCAATTCAAAAAATGATTCAATTTCGAAAAACCATAACATCAAAGCCCTTTAGTAGTGATGATTTAGACATGTTTGATGAAGCCCTTAAGGACTTCCTCTCACTAAGATCATCCACTAAATATTTGACATAAAAGGATGCATGCATCGATAATCATGATAATCATAATTTTTCTTCTCCTGATATATCTCCCATTAGTGATGAAGGTATCTTGATGAAAGAAGACATAATCATTGAAAATCATGAAAGTCTTTCTTGTCTTCCTTCTCCTCCCCGTTGCAAAGAAATTATGACACACAAAGATGAAATCATTGCCACTACCTTAACAAGTCCTCATTCATCTCCCAACATCTCCCCTACTTGTGTAAACCCTTTAGTGAATAAGGATAAAATCATGAACGATCATGAAAAACACATTTGTGTGGAGGATATGACTGAGAGATATCACAATCCTACCTCTCCTACTCAAGATGACATTCTAGGACATGAGGGTGTAAGTATAGATACTCATAATAATCAACCCTTTTCTTCTCCTAATATCTTCTCTACACATGAAGAAGATAGTTTAGTGTTAGAAGATATCATGATGGAAGATCTATTTGAACAAAAAATTCCAATCATTAGTAACCATGAAACTCCTAGTTATCTTTCTCTTGATGCCTCTCCTATGAGTGATGAAGCTATCTTTCCAAATCCAATTATGACATGTGATGAACATATTAGCTCTCCTCCTAGGGTTGATATTATGGCAGATAAGAATGATACCTTAGAGAAAGAAGACAACCAAATAAAGCCTTCTTCTCATATCACCACTATTGATACTCAAAAAAATCCAACCCTTAATCATCCCCCTATGTGTGCTAAGAAACAAGCTCACAATACACCCGACCTTATTCATCCAAATCATGGCATTTATGATTGTCCTTTCATAAAAATCAACCCATCCAGCAAACCTTCACTCAACATCCATACCATCACTCAAGATTCTTAAAAGAAAACTCTAACCTTGGTACATCTTAAATTGATAGATATCTCATTAAACATGTATCAAGCAGAAACTTTGTTTCCTTATCCACATAAATAACATTAGTTGTTGCTCCTTTCCATGCAATAGTTGTAGGATCATAGCATACTCACTATTGCACCAGTTTTTTGCATCCATTGCAAGGGGCAGCATACCATCATCCATTCCAAGATCACCCTTGTCCTACACTAAGTGGGGGCAAAGGGTTAGAAAAACTTATCCATGTATGTCACTTGTTGTTGTCTCTTTTGACTAATCGTTAACCTTTCATGAACATATACGATCAAGCTTCAAATGTGTGTAGCTTAGGGAAAAACCTACGTTACAATATTATAACTTAAATAAGATAACCCAAAGCAAAGAAATGACAAACAAAGGAGTAAAAACATGAAAACAAGAATAATATTACCAAATGTCTTCAACCTCCACGATTAATCTCCATTCCACCTTCTCTATTTTCTGCAATATTATGTTTTCCCTTAGATTTGTGATGAGCAACCTATGGCTATGCAAATGTTGAAGGATTTGATCTAAAGACCTCACAATGCAACTAAGAAACTATGAAGAAAGCCGAAAATATGCATAAAATAGCCTATGAATTCAAGAAGTCAAGGGGTAGGTGCAGGATCATGATGGGCCAAATAGTGGCAATAATATGGGTATTTGGGGTATGTGGCTAACGATTTTTTTTTTACCCGAAACTGATGAAACGAAAAGGGTTTTTAGAGGAGGTTATTAGCTTTCCACCAATATAAATTATGCTTTAATCTGAATTTAATAAATTATTACTATTTATTTTCTATTAGAATTATGACTAAAGTCCTGATCGATAGGCTGATTGAAAAATATCTATAACTTTCAAACAGTATCACATTTTTTGAATCCGAAACATGCATCACATTCTATGTTTCACATAATATAGGATTACAAAAATAAAAAATAAATTTCATGAAGTTTTGACCAAGTTAAGGTGGTTAGACATACGCATTTTTATATTTTTTAAAAGTTGTAATAAAAATTTCATAATTAATTATTTACTTGGAAAAAAATTACAAAAAAATATGAATCACATCCAGACATGAGTCCTCTACTTATATATAAAATATTATCATTTTATTATGGTTAGGGTGGTCAGACAGACACCTACTTCTTTTTTTTCCTCAAATTTAAGTACTACTGCATTGAAATTTGAAATTAAATCACCAAATAGATTTTATTTATTTTTAAATAAACCTAGTAGTTTAGAAAATACATTCAATTTTCTATAGATTATATTCTTACATATTTTTGAAATAATATAGATAACTTATTCAAATTTTTACGTCAAGTTGCCTAACACTAATTTTTCTGAATTTTTTGCCACTTAAGGGCCTATTTTTTCCATGATGATCCTGCACATATCCCAAGAGCATATGAGATGTCAAGAGATGTAGATGTCCAAATGAGACCAAAATTGCTCTTTTATAGAAAAGACAATTTTCAGTGAATGGCCAAGATTGAAAGTTGAGAAAGCCCTAAGGTCAAGGGCTGAAATTGCATGTGACAACTAGCAATTAGGGTTAGGGAAAAGTTTGAAATGAATGGTTAAGATTTGATTTTATAAAATCAAATAAATGGAGAAGATTGCATGTGACAAGGAGATAAGAATGGCATGGAAAAAGAAAGAGCTGAAAAATCAAATAATATTAGAAATTATTTGATTTATGGAGGAAAGTTGTCATTTTCAATTAAAAACTAATTTAATTCAAAAAGGTGGGGTCATGTGACAATAAACAATTTTTTAAAAATTATTTACTTATGGGAGAGAAATTTAGAAAGTGGGACAATTTTAAATAATTTGAAGACATTTAGAGATTAATGACGTATTTAAATAATCAAGAGGAAATAATGGACAAAAGATAATTAAATAAATTTAATAATTTATTTAATCATAAAGAGACATTAGAGAATTAGCAACATATTTAAATAAAATTTATTTATTTAAACAATCCAGGGGAATAAAAGACACGAATTAATTAAATAATTACAAATTATTTAGTTAATAGTTGAATTTGGACAATAGATGAAATATGATAAGACAGAAATATGTGGTTTGCGGGTCTAAGACATTTTTATGTTTCTACATTTTGCCACTCTTTGTCATAATGTAGTTTATCACATTGTGACAAAGAAAATAAGTCAAAATATGCCCCGACAAAAAATAGGATGAGGAAGAATGACGATAATGTAGCGGTATGCCCCCTCGAGAGGATAGTTGGGTGCCAAGAACATGAGTGTTCTCTTGAAATGAAGAGGAGACTAGAAGATGAAGGAATAGAAGAAATATTAGTGTGAAAGATATGGATGATGACAATGTGGACTAGAAGAAATGTTAGAGGGAAAAAGAAGGGTGGGATAGGAAAGAAACCTTCAATATTTTCTAAAGTACTAATAAATGTTGCTCAAATCATCATTGGACGTTGAAATGACACAAATAGACAACAAACACCATGGTATGATATAGACCAAGGTGTGCAAGGTCATCCATTTGCAAAATAGATAGTCAGAAATAAGGAATGTCCTAACTCATACTAAGGGTGAAGTTGACCTAGTCTTTTTATCAAGACAATCCACAGACAACATTCAAAGAAAAACAAAATAGGTCATGAGACGTCATCACACCTCTAAATCCTTCATGGGACATCCTCGAGGTAGCTAGTAACATGACCAAGAGACAAAAAAACAAAATAACAAAAAGATCAGACAAAATGGACCAGAAAAATCTTTAGTCATTTAATGTGTTTGCCAATATTTGTTTGCCAAAGGTCAATTGCTTAATAGTTTTGACAGTTTTGACAATTGGACGATTTGATAGTTTTGAAGGTTTGGCGATGCCTATTGTTAAGAAAGCTACATCCTAAAAAGGAAAATGAAATTTTGACGAGGTCCAAGTCCTAGAAGGACACATCCTAGAGAAGATCCAAGAGCACGACAAGATTGACGTTGTTTTGGAAAATTGATTGATGTTGATTGTATGACTGATTGGTCTATGTTGTCTGATTTTTGTTCATGATTCAAATGTTGACGTTTGCAATGATTGACTTGTGTCTATGTTTGACTATCTCTAACTTATTTGACCGATGCGACCATGTTTCATGGGACTAACATTGTTGGACCTATCCATCGAATGCCAATACACTGAACTAGGGAGCCTCGGGGGCACATCGACAGATGGCCTTGCCTACGTTTAGTTGCAGAGGCAACATAGTTTGAGAATGACATGGACTGACTGACATGACTGACTTTGACTCTGTTTTGGGGATTTTTGAGTGTTATCTAGATGTTTTTTCTATTTTTTATATGTTTTGATTTTTTTTATTTTGACAGTTTTTTTTTCAATTTTTTTGCCTTTTTGTCATTATATATATATATATATATATATATATTGTTTGTTTGACGTTTTATGCTTTTTTTGTTTTTTTGATGTTTTATGAAGATCATAACAAATGCATGTGAATGATGTTAATGAAAAACATGATTGTGCCCCTAGTCAAGCTAAATACCAATTGATAGGTGATAATGATGACATTGTTTGATGGGGGAGGTTGCATAGCAGGATTGGAATGACTTTTTTTCATGGCTGAATTGGATGATCAAGGATCCTTAGACCATTGACAAGGGAAAAAATAAGATAGGCGACAGATGTGAAAGGGTGTTAAGTGGCCTTGGTAAAAGACATTGGCATATGATCTTCAATGACTATGTTGCATAGGGATAATGAGGCTATGACGGCAATGGCATGATGTTTCATGAATAGTTTGTGACCAAAGGATTAGCATGTCAAGAGTTTTCCCCAAAGTATGATTTATGTTTGCATGTTTTATGTCAAGACCAAGGTAGGTGGGAAAATGGATGGAGAATGATATGGATTAAATGGACAGTTGGAAATGTCAAGTGGAAAGGCATGGGAAATGAGATGACTTTCCCCCAAGTGTAATGGTCCACATAGACAGTTTATTTTACACATGATGCCTATTTTCCAAGTTTTCATCATGGTACTTATCCAAAGCACCATAAGAATGGTTTCCACTATTGGACAAAAATTCTCTTTACTATTTTATTTTTCAATTTTTATATGGACAGGATGCCTTGGATTCCCACTGATTATTCTGAAGTTGTGGATGGTGCTGATGTAGAGACTGGTGCCATGATATGCCAATAATTACCTGGGTATGTGTAGGATAATGATGGGCCAAAAAGTGGTGATATGATGGGTATGTGTAGGGTATGTGGCTAATGACCTCTTTTTTACCCAAAATTGATGAAACGAAAAGGGTTTTTAAAGGAGATTCTTATATTTTCACCAATATAAATTATGCTTTACTTTGAATTTAATATTTAAGTAATTATTATTCATTTTCTATTTGAATTACGACTAAATTTTTAATTCATAAGTTGATTGAAAAACATCTATAGCTTTCAAATGGTATCAATTTTTTTGAATCCAAATGTGAGTCACATTCTATGCTTCACATACTATAGGATTAAAAAAAAATGAATTTCATGATGTTTTGACCAAGTTAAAGTGGTCAGACATATGAGTTTTTATATTTTTTAAAATTTGTAATAAAAAATTCATAATTAATTATTTACTTGAAAAAACATTACAAAAAAAATGCATCACATCGAAACATGAGTCCTCTACTTATATCTATTTTTGAAATAATATAGATAACTTATTCAAATTTTTATGTCAAGTTGCCTAACTCTGATTTTTCTAAATTTTTCACCGCTTAAGGGCCTTTTTTTTCCATGATGATCCTACACATACCCATCTTAGTGAAGTAGTTGTCTTGTTAGGATCATAGCGCTTGCATACAATTGATTATGTCATTGTAGTCCTTTTTGATACTAGAGTTGGCCTTATTAGAATACACACATTGTGATAGAGTTCCATGGGAATCCTTATGATAATGAGTTACTACCAATTATATGCGATGGATTTATGACGTGGAATTTTTGGACTTTAGGTGAGATGTAGGATTATGATGGATGATGGTAGATGTGGAAGGATTGTTTGGATGTTTGGATGAATCAATTTTTACTTTCCAAACTTGGGAGGGTGGGTGATAGAGTTTCAAATTTTGATTGGGATGGTGTTTGGAACCAACACTTTGATATGCCTTACTTGATGACCATTTTGATGGAGGTGGACATTTTGTTATATGTGGGAGTCCTCTTGTCTTGTGGCTCCACATTTTGATTAAATTTTGGATTTGACATATCTTCTTTCCTTGATCCATTTTTCTTTGGGATCAATTTTAACTTCATTTGTCCACTTGTCTTGTTGTTTGATTCAATGGCCTTTGACATTTGATTTTGGACTTTTGATTTGTAATATTTTTGTTTTCATTGGTTCCAAATGGAAGGTTTAAGATGTTGGGAATGACGGTTTATGGTGTTGATGGAAGGAGTGTTGGAAGCAATCTTATGACAAGGATTACTCATGGCCTCCATTTTTACATTTGTATTAGATAAAGTTGGCCCCAATATCGAGGAGGTACCACTAACATCGTCTGATTTGATGACTGAGGAATAGCCAAGACCTTGATGTCTATAATTTTCCTAAAGTTGTATTGGTTCTCGAATGCCTTGCTCGTGTATGCCTAGTCCTTTTCCTTGATACTACATGTTCTGACATATTCTCTTTGCAATGGAGTATTGGTCATTATGGAAACAAGATGCAAACCCATCCTTGTGTACGTGGACATTGTTACTTGGAATGTTCTTGTCTAGAAGAAAGCTTACTCTGATAAAAGTGGATGATCCTAGTTGATAAGACGTTTTCACCTCGTTGATCTATTGGACATATTTCTGATTAACGTCTTTGGTCTAATTTTGTGACATGTCAGATCCAGAAAATTCTATTGGTGCTTCCAAGTCAATGTCAAAACCGTCTTTAAGTTCATTTTCATAGAGTCTAGTGAATTCAGCTATAGCTTGATCATTTGCAAATATGTCCATATTAGAAGACTCTTGTTCTGGAGGAAGATCATATATGTGTGCCATGGAGGAAAGTGTCTCATTTTGGTAAGTGTCGATAGTCAAAGCATGAATAAGGTCATCAAGTGTTTGGTCATGAAGGGCATAAAGGTCAAGGAGGGGATTGCTTAGGACTTCTTGATCAATGGTAGTGTCTTGGTCAAAGATGGAATTTTCTTGCACGATGGGAATGGACTCTTTGTCAAGGATGGGTGTATTTTGGATGTCATTTTTATCTAGGACTTCTTGGATGGACTTAAAGATAGGGTCATGGGATGGACTACTTTGATCTTGATGTGAAGGTAACGTTATGATGTCATGATTTGGACTTTCATTTTGATATGTATCCTCAAGTTTATTAAACGGGATGTGACTTTGGACAATGATATAATTTTTATGACTAAATGTATGTTGGGACAGGGTGACTTGGAAAGGATTAGTGGATGAAGGACTATGATAGGACATGGAGACTTGGAAGGGATTAATATATGGAGGCCTAGAATAGGACATGGAGACTCAGAAGGGTTTAATGGATGGAGAACTAGAATAGGACATGGAGACTTGGAAGGGTTTAATGGATGGAGGACTAGAATTCGACATGGAGACTTGGACTAGATTAGAGGATAGTTGGTTTCCCTTGTCAAGGTTAGGATAAGGGTGACAAGTAGATGTTTGTTGTGGACTAATGGCATGGCTTGTGCTTAGTGGATCTTGATAGTGAGGGTAGATGGTTGAATGACTAGGAGTTATGGGTTGTTGGTAGGAAAGGAACTGATATTTAGATTGGATAAATTGTCTTTTGAAGTCTACGACTTGTTTGGCTTGACCATTTCAGATTAACTGGTATTCAACTTGACTAGCAAGCATATCAAGATTTTGTTCAATGGAACACATGGTGGAGGATGTCATGATGTTTTTTGAAGAGGATGTCAAATGCAAAGATATGACTCAAGCCCAAACTGTGTAACCTAAATTATGGTATTTGTCCAATTTTTTATTATTTTTATTTTTAGACCAATGAGGAAAGATGCCTAAAGAAATATTGAAAATTTCTAGTTTCATACTTGGAAAATGACAATGATTTTTAAAAATCATAGGAAAATGCATCGCAATAAGTCAAATGCATCATTTATGAACACAATTGCATTTCAAAATAGCAAATGCGTTGTTCTAGGTCACAATTACATTGCAAAATGGCATATGTGTCGTAATATGTAAGAAAGATGTTTTGACAACATGTGGAATTAGGTTTGATAGTGATTAATTTTGTCAGGTGAATGCATTGTTGTAGGTGACAAATGCATTGTAGTGAGCCAACTGTGTTACAATTTCAACACATGCATTGTTGAAGATAGCAGATGTGGCTTAGGATTTCAATTGGATTGTAGGAAATAAAATGTGATTCAGACTAGTCAAATGCATTGCACATGTGTTTTAGCATAGGGATTATGACATAGAAAGTCTCAAATGCAGTTTAGAACAAAGAATGCATTGCACATAGTAGCAAATGCATTGCAGGCTGAATGGAGGTCTAGTTTGTTTGTAATTTTGACAAAATTTAAGAATTTTTTGAGTTTGAATGAGTGTTTCTAGGTCTATAGTGAATGGTGTTTATTCGTTCAATGTCTCAAAAAAAACTTGGAAAATACAATATTTTATGTTTGAATGATGAAAACATGCATAATGAAGACAAGCACAATCCTAGGTTAGGGAAGGACTATATTCGCTAAATTCCACATGGGTTTCCCCAGCCACACTTATTCTTAGTGTCTGATCTAGAATCTTGGCCACACAGGCTCCCCCTTACATTGCACTCACTTGTCGGGTCAACCAAGCTTCAAGCCCCCACAAATCTCCCATGGTAGGCTTTGCACCTCTATTAAGAACTGTGAAAATGTGGATGCCTTGGCAACAACCATTGTTGTGTTAGCAAATAGATGGGTTTTTGGAAACTACACAAAGGTTTTTAGTTCGAGGCTCCTATTTGAGTGGATACACATGGGTAAAGATTAGCTCTGATAAGGAGGAATTCTAGCATAAAGAGGTTACACTCAACAGGGTTTTGGGGAATTCACTTGTTCGTGTGACACATCCATACTCATAATCCTAAGTTTTCCATTAGGATTCACATTTGTATACCAATTCAGAGTAGCTCGACTAAAGAACTCTGTTTCCAGTTTGATTCGCCTTGGGGTGAGTAAATTTTTCAACCAAGGAAGGCCCAATTCCTAGAGTCAATAACAATTTCTCTTGCACCCAAGATTTCACAAGTGCACAAGGGGAGAGGATACTTCTATTATTGAATCAGGGTTATAAAAATTGTAGACACTTGTTCATTTTAATTATCAAAATTGTAATGTGAGGAAAACACCTAAAATACTTTATTCATTTTAAACTTTTAACTTGATGTGAGACAAACAAAGTTCATTTTAAACCCATGACATGGGAATGCCTATTTATTTTAACCGTATGAGTTTCAATGCAAGATTGTGTTCAATTTAAGCCCATGAGTGTGCATGCATGTTCATTTTAACCATTGAAATGTGAATGCAAGATTGTTTTTTTGTTTGTTTGCTTTAAGGAATTGAAAAAGTGACAATAAAAAACAAGGTTAGACTCCTTGCCACATGCTATAAATAGAATATTAGTAACCCAAAAACCTCTAAGCTACTAAATGGAAAGAAAAATCCAGAAAAAATCTGCAAAATCTAGAAATTAAATTTTACCAGTGATTGTGTCATTCTGCAAGTCAAATATGTCACAGGAAGAAAGCTGGAAATTGCCAGGAAGATGTGTCATTCTGCATAGCAAATGTGTCTCATGACAAAAAGGTGGAATCTACAAACAAATGCATCGAACTGCAAGGCAAATGCGTCGCAGTAGAGGAAATGCATCATTCTGCAAGGCAAACAAAAAAGTGGATGTGTCGTTCTGCAAGGAAAATGCATTATGGTACTATGAATGTGGCTCAGAAAACAAAAAATGTGGTGCTCCATACCTGTACAGTTTCCAAAAACACAAAAGAGTTGTAAATTTTTTTGCAAAAAGCATGATTTTGGCATCGGGTTCACCAATATAGCTTAGGGAAAAACCTAGGTTAGCATATTAGAACATAAATAAGATAACCCAAAGCAAAGGAATGAAGAAAAAATGAGTAAAAACATGAAAACAAGAAAAATATTACCAAATTTATTTAACCTCCATGATTAACCTCCATTGCACCTTCGCTATTTGCTGCAATATTATGTTTTCCCTTAGATTTGTGATGAGCAACCTATGACTATGCCAATGTCCAAAGAAAATGTTGAAGGATTTGAACTAAAGACCTCACAATGCAACTAAGCAACTATGAAGCAATCCTAAAATATGCATAAAATAGCCGATGAAGTTAAGAAGCCAAGAGCATAAGAGATGTCAAGAGATGTAGATGTCCAAATGAAAAATTACCCTTTTATAGAAAAGTCAATTTTGGGTGAATGGCCAAGATTGAAAGTTGAGAAAGCCCTAAGATCAAAGGCTGAAATTGCATGTGACAACTAGCAATTAGGGTTAGGGAAAATTTTGAAATGAATGGTGAAGATTTCATTTTAGAAAATGAAATCAATGGCGAAGATTGCATGTGACAAGGAGATAAGAATTGCATGGAAAAAGAAAGAGCTGGAAAATCAAATAATATTAGAAATTATTTGATTTATGGAGGAAAGTTGTCATTTTGAATTAAAAACTAATTTAATTCAAAATGGTGGGGTCATGTGATAGCAAATAATTATTTTAAAAATATTTACTTAAGGGAGAGAAATTTAGAAAGTGGTACAATTTTAAATAATTTTATTTGAAATTGGGAGAATGCCAAGGTGGACAATAATTAAATAAATTAAAAAAATTATTTAATTATGAGAAGACATTTAGAGATTAATGACGTATTTAAATAAATAAATAGAAATTGTTTATTTAAATAATCAAGAGGAAATAATGGACAAAAGAGAATTAAATAAATTTAAGAATTTATTTAATCATAGAGAGACATTAGAGAATTAGTGACATATTTAAATAAAATTTATTTATTTAAACAATCCAGAGGAATAAAAGACATGAATTAATGAAATAATTATGAATTTTTTAATTAATAGTTAAATTTGGACTATAAACAAAATATGATAAGACATAGAAAATTGTGTTTTGTGGGACTAGGACATTTTTATGTGTCTGCAATGTGGATGACATGTCTTAAGATTGACCCACATGCAACAGACTCCCATTCTTCATGATGCATCTTATCAAAAACATATGAATTGGCATAGGGCTTTTTGAATAATCTCTCATACCCTCTCCTACTTTAAAGAAATTGCTAATAGTAATGGTGTAGCAACCACTTTAAAGTGGGGTCATACATAGACAACATATTTGTGAAAATTTCATGATTGATTTTTCTTTTTCTTGTGATGTGTCCTCTTCTTGGTGGTGTCATTGGGTTTGATTCCTTCCAAGAGTGTACAATCAATTGAAGTGGCCTGATGCAAATGAGGCATCCCATGGATAACGATCTAACACCCTGAATTGTCCTCTCTCAGAGACATTAGGCACAATGCTCCCTAAGAAGAAGAATTTACTTGAACAAAGAAAAATCCCCTTTAACAAAATTCTTTACATACTCAAAACATTTACAATAAGTATTACATTGTGGTGCATTATCAATTTTATCAGGAGCATAACTTTGGTATGCTTTGTATAATGGGAAGCCGACACACTAGCATAAATTTCTCATTATATGGTGGGAAGTCGACACGTTAACATGAATTTCTCACTAAACTACTTCTTTGGGACATCTCACCCTGTAGATGACCTAATGTTTTGTGGCCCTAGAGTGAGTGCATCTCTGATCCACCTCATTTTTATTTCTCTTCCTTTTTGTTCCTGTCATTAAATGATTATGTATCTTGATGGCTTGACTTCCTTCTTGATCTTTTCCATTCTTTGTCATCTTCATCTATACACTCGGATCTCTCTTGAATGTCTATTTTATTGTGAGTTTGAAACAAGTTCATCCTCTCATTAAAGTGGGGGCTAAATGTAAAGTAGAAAAAAGGAAACTTTCTTCATTTGGGAATAATTGATGACAAATTAGACTTAATAAGGCCTTGATTTGGTGTTGTGAGGTGTTTTTCACATCCACACTAGGTCTTGGACCCTTTCAAATGCATTTAACAATGTCTTGTAAAGGTGTTGTAAAGTGTTGTAAAGGGCTTTCACGCTTTTCTAGACTTAATAAACCCATTTTCCCCTAATTCAACATTATAAAATGTATTTAACTGCATCTTCACATTAATCTAAAAGACTTATAACTTAAAATTAACTTTAATCTAGTGTTGTAATGTGTTTTACACATTCACATTGGATGTTGTGCCTTTCTAGGCTATGTTCACCTCATTTTAAAGTTGTAAAGTGTATTTAATCACACTTTCACATTGGATTTTGTGTCCCAAGCCCTAACTGACCTATACATCATCATTAATTGGGCCCTATTTCCCATATTATGCATCTCATGGCATAAATTGATCAAATACCTACAACCCAGCTAGAAAATGGACCCATCTAGGACTAATTCACCATCTATGGTGAATGATTCCCTGCCAGGTGGGACTAATTCACCCAATGTGGTGAATGAATCCCATTTGGGTCAGTTTTGAGTTTTGAGTAGGAAAAATTAGATTTTAAGTTTAATTTTTCTTCATGTCAGCCTTGGGGATCCAATTTACAAGAAAATTAGGTGAATTGCCTATAAAATAAAGTCTCTGAACCATAAATTATAGATCATAACTCATTCACACATCTCTTATCATTCATTCATCATTTATCTTCTATCTCAAGTCAAGCAAGTTAGGGTTTCATCATTGCAAGTCATCAAGATAGCTTCCTAAGACATTCAAGGGTGAAGTTTTCATGTTTTGTTGTAGACATTCAAGATCAATCTTCATGGCAAGGTAATAACTCCATTGTCACATGCTTCATTACAGTATTTTCTCATTTTTGTTCAATTACCTACAAAGGGGTTTGACCAAGGAAAACCCACATGCCCTAACATTCAACATTTCTCTCTCTTGTATTATGTGTTTACAGATTTAGGCATCTTGAAGACATGGAAATCATTGAAAATAAAGTTGTAAATTTGTTGAAGACACCTTCCCATTGAACAAGGAAAAATATCAACAAAAAGTCACTTTCAGGTTTAGAAATTAGACTTTCGGAGGCGAACACTTGTCAGGAACCGAAGTGTAGACCAGAGACTATAGTTTCCACTTTTGGATTTTTCAAGAATTTAAAAGTGGACTGATTTTCCATGGATGGCGAATGAGTCCCACTGCTAGGCCTAAATTGGGTTCTTTGTAGTTTTGGATACCCATTTATCTGAAACAGACTCTAGTTCAGTTTTCTAGAACTGGGATTGATTTGCCCAGAATGGTGAATGACTCCCACCAAGCCTAAAAATCAATATTAGTAGCATTCTAGAAGTCATTTCTAGTCTTCATCAAGATCTCAGGTGCACACTTTCAGTTTCATTGATTTATGTTGCAATTTGCATTCATTTCTTGGTATTTTCTACATATCACAATGTGTTTTCAAAAAATCTACATTTCATTGGTTTTTCATTAATAATCAATCCACTTTATCAGTTTATTGCACTTATATCATTGCATTTACACATAATTCCATCAAAGATACATTAATTTGAGTGAACCACCTAGATTTTTGGTGTGGGATCTATCTATTTCCTTTAGGTGAAAGACCCTAATTGAGAAAAGAGACATAGCATCCTACATCCATAAAATATTTGGTTTAGTAGCCCCACATAATGTATAACAACCTGAAAAAATGGTATGCTCCTAAAGATAAAACATGATCCAACGTCAACAAGCAACTTGTCTCCCTGTCGGAAGAAACAAAACCAAGTATAAGTGAATGAATGCTTCCCAATGAGTTGAATATTAGCTCTATACCCAAGACCACTTAAAAAAACAATAAAAACCTTATACAAGAGGGTATACAAGAATACTATCTTTCTTAATATTAAGACCTATCAAAATGATGATGATGTGCATGAAGTATGTTACATATGAGTACAATGACTTTTCCTATATAGGAAAGGTAAAGAATAAGATTAAACATGATTGTTACATGTGTCTGAATCCTGTGACATGAGATAACAAATAGCCTATGAATCAAGCATTAAAATATAGATAAGATAAGTTCTAGAAAATCTAACTAAGAATTCTAGAAGGAATCTTATATCCTAAGTGTTCTCTGGTCTCACAACACGCCACATTTTGCAACTTGGAAAAATTTGGAACCCCTGTTTTCTTCTACTTTCCTTTCCCTTCCTTTGGTTTCACTTGCTTTGGTGTACTGCTTTAGGAGGAAATGGTGAAATGGGAATTTTTGACTCAACTTGCCTAATCCCTACCTAAATTTTTGTCTGTACCGGACTTGGAATGTTACAAAATCTTTTGGAATGTTACAAAATCTTTTCCATGGTCTTATCAATTTACCGAACTCTCTAGTCTTGGGAGTTGATGTTGTTGCTCTAAAGATGTTGTATCTTCAAAAAGTTTCTCTTTTTTCCCAGTTAATAAGTCATGCCAAATGGATCATCACTAGGATAAATTTTCCCAGTGTGCACATTCCCATTTTCTTTGTTGGTTGGCCCAATAGTGGCATTTGATTTTCTTTATACCAAAAACTAAAGGTTTTGTTTCAAATATGTTTTAAATCAATTTGGTCCCACTTGAACATGATTTTGGGTCTCCCTTTGCACCGAGTTCTCATGAACCCGATGGGTAAAACTCTTGACTCCTAAAAACCTTTTCAAGTTCTAGTACCAAACAATTCAAATACATTTTAATTGTAAATCTTGAAGTATCAAAAAGGTAGCTTTCCTTGCGGATATGTGAAGGATCATCATGGAAAAAACAAGCCCTTAAGTGGTAATAAAATTCAGAAAAATTAGAGTTAGGCAACTTGACGTAAAAATTTGAATAAGTTATCTATATTATTTCAAAAATATGTAAGAATAGAATATGTAGAAAATTGAATGGAGTTTCTAAACTACTAGGTTTATTTTCAAAAACCAAAATCTATTTGGTGAAAATTTGAAATTTCAATGCAGTGGCACTTAAATTTTAGGGAATAATAAGAAGTAGGTGTTTGTCTGACCACCCTAACCACAATAAAATGATAATATTTTTTTATAAGATTTAGATATAAGTAGAGGAATTATATCCCAATGTGATGCATTTTTTTTTAAAAAAATTCCAAGTACATAATTAATTATGAATTTTTTATTACAACTTTTAAAAAATATAAAAAGCTTGTATGTCTAACCACCTTAACTTGTTCAAAACTTCATTAAATTCTTTTTTTTTTCAATCCTATAGTATGTGAATCATAGAATGTGATGCATGTTTTAGACTCAAAAAATGTGATACCATTTGAAAGCTATAGATGTTTTTCAATCAGCCTATCAATCAAGACTTTATTGATAATTCAAATAGAAAATGAATAATAATTATTTATTAAATTAAAAGTAAAGCATAATTTATATTGGTGGAAAGATGAGAATCTCCTTTAAAAACCCATTTTCATTTCATCAATTTTGGGTAAAAAAAAGTCATCAACCACATACCCTACACATAACCATCATATCGCCACTTTTTGGCCTATCATGATCCTGCACATACCCTTATAAAGTCGTTTCCTCGTAAGAATTGAAGTGACACAAAGTGTGCCACATCAGCCTTTTGTGCTATCTTCTTCTCTAATGATGGGCCCTACACAGAAACCAAGGTATTCGTGATTTGAACCCTAATTTTCCATGATTGCACCTTTATTCAGAGAAATTAATGCATTGTCAAAATAAATTAATGAAGGTGGTGAGCAACACACATGCTTGGAATCACCTCGAGCATGTAATTTCTTTCATAACACTACCTTGTGACATATTTCTCACCTGCAATGACATTGAAGAATTAAAACCAAGAGTGTGGTGCACAAAGAAAGGTAAACCTCAAGAAGCTGAAGAATACAACTACCAATTTTTTTGAGGTTGTATTCAAGAAGAAAATTGTATCATCAGCAAAACTAGGTATGCTTCGAATAACCAAAATTCTATTTGTTTTCCATGCATGCATGTCTTAGGATCAATGGTGTTTCCCCTAGTTTGATAATTAAATTGATGATTATTTTGAAATAGATTTAACCTAATCACATATTGAAATTTTTATGAATTATTTACAATAAATGGTTATATTTAACCCTAACTCACACACAAAGCACATATCTACTAAAATGTAGGAAACCTAGGAAAATGTGAGCAATTCTAGAAGGAAGCCAAATGAGGAATTCGAGTACCCTGTTTCATAATTCGTATCAATTGGCAGGATAGTTACCGGCACTCATCTAGTGTGGTTTACTAATATTGAATTCATCACATGAATTCGACAAGAGAATTCCTCTAAGTATGCAAAGAACATTGTTACAAGTGGGTTTCATTTGGTAGGAGGGTTTTCACTAGCAATGGAAGCCCTTGAACTAGTAATAGAATGTATGAATTGGTATGATCCAAGCAAGAGGGGACACAACACTAGATCAAGGAAATATTAGGTTCATTTTAATGTTAATCATTCCCAAATTAAATGTGAAAAAGGGCTGCTTTTTTCCACACTACATTTTTCCCCCACTTTAGTGAGAGGAGGAACTTGCTTCAAATGCATGCTAAAGTAGACTTTCAGGAGAGGTCCAAGTGTACCAATGTAGATGATATAGGATAACAAAGATCATGGAGGTGGCCAAGCCCCCAAGATCCAGGATCCTACATCAAACCAACATAAGCACAAAGAACACACACAAGGTGTATGATATACATCATCAAGATAGAAAAAAATACTAATGTTAATAACATAAATACAAAAGAAAAAGAGAGAAATGGTGGATCAAGCTTCTATCATTTATCCCACACATTGTGGATCAGATCTAAGCTTATTTCTTTAAAATGCATGCTCACTCTAAGGCAACAAAACTTTAGGTTGTCTGCTAGATGAGTATCTAAAAAGGGTGGCTTACAAGTGTAACATGATGTCCACTACAGAAACCAAATGCATTCTCACAAGGGCTAGTAGAACCTCAAGCCATCCACTAGGTGATCCCCTAAAGAGGCGAGACACATATGCATGCATTCGGTATGTGCTGACACACAAAAGCAAGTGGCTACATGGGAAAGTCTTGCCTAAGTTTGGCTCCCATATGTACAACCATACCAAAGCTATACCTCCTAATAACTTTGATAAGGAGCCACACATCACAATAGGAATTCATGAGGCAAGAAAAACTCCATATGCTTGACACCCATGAACAAACAAGATGGCATCATGGGGAAGAAAAGTGTGTTATGCAAGGTGGCCATATAACTGATATTGTGAATGCAAAAGCGTAAGGTATGTTCAAATAGATTTTCCTTAGTTCATGTAAGGTTTCTTCTTAGGGAACATTGTGCTTAATATCTCCAAGAGATTACAAGTCAAAGAAATATAATGCTCTCAAAGGATATCATGCCCAATGACACCACCAATAAAAAGGATGCATCATAAGAAGAAAGAAAATTGTATAGTGAAACATGATTGTTGATGTATGCCCCCACTTTAAAGAAGTTGCTAACACCATTGCTATTAGAAATTACTATAAGGGATAAGAAGACATGAGAGCTTATTGGGAAAGGCCTATGCCAATTCATATGTTTCTGAATGAAACTACATCATTGATAAAGGGTTGCAATACTAAAGATAGTTCTTAGTACGTTACATGCAAGCCAACCTAAGGTATGTCATCCACATCCCAAGATTTCTCTTATATTTACATGGAAGGAGGTCAATTATCCAAAAGAGACAACAAGTATCATACCAGGACAAGCCTATCCTAACCCCTTTCCCCCACTTAGTGCAAGACAAGGATGAGCCAAAGTGATTGATGAGAAACATGAAAATCAATATCAATTATAGGAACTATGTGCTTCAACACAAGGAAGAACACCACCATCCTTAAGATGTTGAATTTTAGTACCCAAAGCCTTACATTCATTAGTAAAATGACCATGAACTCTATGATAATGCACAAGATGAATTCTTGTAGTAAAATTTATTTTGTGTTCTTCGAGGGAGGGATATTAAATGATCTTGGAGGAGTCTCGAAAAGATACTCTCTTGATTAATAGTAGAGGATGTCCCTATTTGTGAGAAAGATATCTCTTGCTTAGTACAAGGCATCAAATTTATGCAAGACTCTTTAGATTGCAAGATTTTGGTATATTACTTAAAGGAAGGTGTTAAATCTAACAAACTCTAATCTTTACTGTTTTGTGTGATGAAATTTATGTTAAGTGAATATTTCTTAGTTTCTTTCATTTCTTTCAAAGGACAATAACCAAGACCACTAGTGTCTGTCAATTCAGAATACACTAGTATTAAATTTGGCTTAGAAGAGTCTTTTGAAATAGTAAATTGACATTAAGTAAAGGCTTGTTTGTTTCTTTCAAGGGAAAATAACCAAGACCATTAGTTTTTCCTTGTGTGTTAAGCTCTATAGGGACACAAATACCTTGCTCTCTAGCACCATATCCTTTTCCACTATATCCAAGTTGTTTCATAAGTTCATAACTATTTCCATAAAGCTTTTTCATTTCTTTTGTAGTCATTGGTTGTTCATAATAAGCTTCGTCAAAGTTTGTTACATGTAATATGCTTCTTCTTCTAAAGTGGTTGAGGTGGATGCTTTTGAAGGGTCCTCCAAATTTTTTGTTGACATTACCACTTTTTCTTTTTCATTCTTTTTTTTTATGATATTCAATTTCCAATCAAATCTAGCTGTGAAATCTAACAGTCTGAAATCATCTAGCGATAACATTGTAAAGGGTTAAGGATACCTATTTTTTCTTCTTGCATGAGTTCCAATTGTGTACTTGGTCTCAATTTTTTCAAAGGATTCTCCTTGCCTTTCTCAATGTTCAAAACAACTATTTGGTTTAGGTTTAGCTTTGATTGTATATACTTTATTGTTGTAGACATATTTCAGTTTATGATGAAGGGTAGAAGGTACCACATGAATCTCATAGATCCATGGTCTTCCTAAAAGAGGGTTGTATGAAATATCATCAAGCATAACATGGATCAGGGTTTATATTATAACTTTGTTAGCTATAATATGTAGTGTAATCACATGAAGTGGTTGTTTCTGTACATTATCAAACCCACGATTAGATAAAGAGGTAGGTTGAATTTTTTATTGAGCCTTGCCAAGTCTATCTAAAAGGGTCACAGTACACACATTAAGGGTGGATCCATTGTCAAAAATGGTTATTTTTATTCCCAACCTATTATAGATAGCTATTATCATGAAAGCATCATTTTGTTTTTGTAAGTTTCCAAAGGAGGGAGCTCACTTTGGTGGAAAATAATGTCAACATTCATTTCTTGAATCATGGCTGCTATGTCACTTGGTTTCACATTAGGAGGGGTAGGAGCTTGTTGTAAGGCACTTTGCATCATGTTATGGTAATGAGGGGATGGTTGAATAAGGTTCCATAATGATATTTTAGTAGGATTTTTCTTAAGTTGTTCAACAAGCTCATACTCCTTTCCACTTTGTGAAGGAAAACAAGAAAGGTTAATCAAGGTAGGGTTAAGTAATGGGAGGGATGTTGAAGGTGTTTATCTTGGTTGTAGATTGTTTCTAGTGTTATATGTATGAGAAATAGTATTGCAACTTGATTGTTGTGACATATTATTCTTAGGTGGTTCGAGGATGAAGACGGGTTTTTTTTAGTTTGCAGTCATTGTGAGGGTGGGTAAAGAATTAGAGGATTCTTAGGATGTCCTGGGCATAGGGTATTTAGAATGTCCAATAATCAAGGGGGATCTAACAGACACTTGTGCATTCATAGCCTCAAAAATTTTAGTTTGATGTATTTCTAATGAGGGGATTCTAGTGTCATCTTTTCACCATCATCTAAGGAAGTCAAATCACTATTGTTTGAAATATATGTGTCAATTTTCTCATTTTCTTCCACCATGATATCTTCCCTAGTAGGATATTTTTTAGAAAAACTAGATGTTCATGACATTCAGAGGTTGTTTCTTTTGAAATGACTTCATCACTAGTAAGGGGGTTATCAATGTTTGGATTGTCTTGCTTCTCAATGATGGAATTCTCTTGTTCGATAATATTTTCCCTAGGGGAAGAGAGACACATAATATTCTCATGACTTTCATCGATCTAATTTTCTAACATCAAAGGATCTTCTTCACAACTAGGAGAGATACTATGAGAAGAACAAATGTGATTGCCATGACTGACCATAATTTCATTCCTTTTTCCCACAATGTATTCCAAAATAAGATAGGTAGAGGAAGAAACATAAAGAGGGTTGTCATAGATCTTAAACATTTGATCATCTAGTTACACCTTTATATCATCATCATTTACAACATTATCACAAGAGGAGAATATGTTCGGAGATGAATGTAGACTAGTTGAAATGTAGGTTTCAATGGTCTCTTGTTGTGTTGCGTGATCATCATGATTACATATGGTTGTGTCCTCTTGTTCATTAATGTCTTGCTTAACAAGAGAGGTAGGAGGAGAGAAACAACTAGGACTCTCAAAACTCTCATTGATTGGTTATTCTAACACCAAAATATTTTCTAAACAAATAGGAGAGATATTAGGAGAAGACCAAATATGACTGTTATGATTGACCAAGGCTGTATTCTCTTTCACTAAAGCATTCTCATAGGGAGGGGATATGAACTGTTTCTTAGCATGCCTAGATAGGTAAGATACTAACATCAATTGTTTGACTCCAAAGAATGAAAACTACTTCTAACCATCTCATGCAATGCTTCAAGAATGTAAACAATGTATAGCCAAAGATGAAAATTACTTTTATATAATGTATGCAAAGATTAAACAATGCAAACAATGTGTATGCAAAAATGAAAAGAACTTTTATCAAACTTATGCAAAGCTTCATGAATGTAAACATTGTGTATGCAAAATTCAAAAGTACTTTTATCCATATTATGCAAACTTTCATAAATGTGAGCATTTTCAAATCAGATGAATGTTTTCTATAAAAATAATTTAGGAATAATTGAACAATGACTACCTTAAATTAATGCTTTTGACTTAGATGCATAAAACAAAAAGTTCCTAAAACTTTCTAGACTGATGCTAGATTGGTTACCAACAAGCTTGAGAAGTAAATAAACAAGGTTTTTGATGTTGTAAAAGGAAGTTTTAGGTCTGATATAGGAAAAAATCTCCTTTAAGGGAATATGATTCCCAGCCAAGGTTTATGGAGGCCTCAAATAGTGAAAATCATACATCACATAATTCCCATAAATCTAGGAAAAAACACCTATACAGGGACTAAATTGCCTAGAGGGGTGAATGAGTCTTGAATTAGACTTTTTGCACCAAATTCAACAAATTCTAGGTGAATGTTAGGTTTCTAGTTTGTATTATGTCTATAAAATGTGCAATTATAGATTTTAAATGAAATTCAATGATGCAAGATACAAAACTATAACCTATATGCACTTTCACTAATGCAAGATTTAGAAACCCTAGATGCAAATTAACTAATGCAAACCTAATGAAAAGTTAATGTAAGCTAGATATAGGACTATGATGCACTCCAAAATAGAAAATAAGGTGTTCTAAAGGCTAGGTTCACCAAAATGAAACCTAAAAAATTGGAGTTTATCATTAAAGAAGATGGAACTAGGGTTTAGGACCTTTTCCTATTTCCTTCAAGTTTCATTCATGGAAACCTTAGAGATATTAATCTAGGGATGGAAATGAGGGAAATATATCTACAATAAGGTGTCCTAGGGGTGTGATTAAATAAAAAATGGGGTTCACCACCAAGCAAGGGCTTGGAAAAAAGAATATAAAAGTATTATGCAAACCTAACTAAATGACCTAGGAAATGAAATTGAAAACTGGGACAATAAACTAAGAATGAACAGAGGGGTATCTGGAAGAAAGATGTGGTTAAAAAAAGCTCTGAAACCTTAAAAAAAAATTATTTGAAGCTTGTTGGAACTCATACACCATTCTAGGCTATTTAGTCACAAACCAGGGTTTATGTGTAGAAACTAGAATCTATCAAGACTTGATCTGGATCTTATGAAATCTGGAAAAAGGTAGTACTAGGAACCATGCACCCAAGCTAGCAATTTAGTCCCAGTATTAGGGTTTGGCTAAAGTTTTGGTAGTCTATTGTGATCTCTTGTAGCTTCCCTCATGTTGAATCTCTAAGTTTCAAAGCTTGAATTCTGACCTATATGGATGACTTTCCATGAAGATGACAACTTCTTGACAACTTGGAAACTTTCTTCAATCTTGCAACTTTGTCTTCAAAGGATCTTCAAGTCTCAAAACACCTAGATCTACAATAACACATCAAAGAGAAGTAAAACTTGTTGATTTTTAGGGAATAGGGGTTTACCTTGGTATAACCCCATTTAGTTAACTAAACCTTATGATGAAACATTGAATATGAAACATAAATCATGAACAATAATACCTTGAATGATATCTTGAAATGTAAATATATAATCTAACATGAAGTGGAAATGAAGAATGTAGATATTGATGTTCAATTAGTTATGTGATTGTTAGTGATTTTTCCAGTAGAACCGAACAATGCTTTAAAAAGTAGCCAACCCCTATGATGGAGAACTATTACATTAGTGGCAACACAATGAGCATAGAATTTTAATGTTAGTACTCCTTCACTTCAGGCTCTGTGAAACCTAGGAGGGTAATCCCAATTATGTTTTCATGCAATATAATCAATTAGTAACACATTTGTACACAAATTAATTCCTTCTATAGTAGATAAAATCAATTTCACTGAAGATTTGGTAGATTTTCAAATGAAGGATTAGCCATCTACTAGGAATTGAGATTAATTCCACTTCTACTATCCTTGGAGAGATTTTCTATTTGAGTATTGTCTTCTCATAAGTCTAAATCCAAGAACACTATTTGTTCACCTTATGCAATATTTTCTGAAAAAAAGACCAGTGTCTAATAAATTGGAGTAACGGAGTCAAGTACACAAGAGGATCAGTAATTTACAAATTACTCATTTAAGGGATAAATGAACTATTTTCATATTGCTTTGTGTTTACAAAAACTTATTGTGCAAGAAAAATTCACTTCTTAGCAATCCTAAGGCATTTGTTACAAAGTTTATAACCCTATTCAAGAATTTTAATTAATTCTTTGAATTAAAGCTGAAAATAGAGTAATGCATTCAAATGAAATATTTGAAGAAAAATGATAACACCATTAGTATTTCTCATTCATAACTCCATAATGAACATACATAGGAGAGTATCGACTTCTTGATTGATATTTGTTTTGATATCAGTAATTTCTATAGAACTCATTTAAGACATCATTACATACATGACTTCTTATCCAAGACAAACTACTGGCCTACTTCAGAATTATATTCTAAGTGCCCTTTCTAAACTTAGCATTTACCTAGAACCCTATCAAGACTTCAGAATCTGAGCTCTATAATAAGCCTTGAAATCCCTTTTATAGGATAAGGGGGGAACAAGCATCGGGATTAATTAAATATATATTTCATTTCATTTGTACCAGAATTCAAGATATTCCTAGTTTGTTACATGCAGTCATTTGAGGAAAATGGAAGAGTAAAAGACCACATTCCACATTCCTTGAATGAAGACATGCTAGCTCGTCGAAAGGCAGAGTGGTGCAGGAGCACCTAGGAAACGCTAGGATATGGGTAGTCTAGGATAAATTTAGTGTAGATGCTTTTCTAAGAAGGTCATGTTGACCATTGGAATTTGAGTTAGAGTGTTTTCTTGTCTTGATCAGGAGTGATCAGGAGGGAGGCTGTAACTCATGTTTCTTAGTTGTTTAGGAGTTAGCAATAATTGGTAAAGGTGGCAAAATGGGACATTTTGCACCTTTTTCCACTTTATTATGGAAATGTCCGACCCAAGGGATTGGTAACTACCTTGGAGAGGATTTAAAAGGATTTGCTCGAGCTAAGAGCAGGATTGGTTGGTTTTTGAATGGTATTAATTTCATGGAGTGCAATTAAGACTCTGATATTGAAGAACATCTTCTAGTTTATGGTTTTAGATTTATGCATTGATGGTTTGATCAAAGGTTGAGAGTAGAGTAGGTAGTGTAATTCCTTTTCAGGCATTGCTTAGTTCAATAGTTAGCTTTTTGCATCGGTTCAAGCATTTGTTTTTGTTAGGTTAATTCATTTCTTGCAATTTTTGTTCTAACTGTTAGACCGGAAGAGATGGAGCTCTAGACGGTGTTTCTCTTGTACCTGGTGTATGGGTTCTTGGAAACAGAGGCTAGAATCCATTTTTTTACATAAAGTAGAGGTAGGAGTCCTTAGGAGTCAAGAATCCATGGCAAAAAACTATTCCTAGGTGAGCTTGGTAGTGCCCCGCTAGGACAGTCAAAGAGTGCAAAGCACTAAGGTTGCATGGGTGCCAATCTTCTGGTGAACCACGGTGTGGAGAGGATGTGGATTTCCTTATAGAGGCTTGGCAACAAGAAGGAGGCTTAACACAAATTGGGAGGTGGAAAACAAACTGACTGATCTCAAGGAGGTCAGAAACTGGCTTAAAACAAGCCTAAAAGTGCTAAGTTCGTGGCTAGGTAGTGTACGGACAGTACAGGCTCCAAACCCCAAAAATATTCAAGGTTTGGGCATAGGAAACACAAACCCCAAGAAAAGATCCTAGGTCATTTAGAGGTTTTTGGAGTGGTTTTCACTTTTCTCTGGTTAGGAGACCTAATTGGGGCTCAAGGGCTAGTAGCCTTTTTAACCCTAGAAGAGGGTTTGGTGAGAGGGATGGAGAATTGGAGATTGGTGGATGATCAAGAACCCTAGGGGGATGATCTTGAAGCTATGGGAGACATCACACATCCCTGCATTGAATTAGTGAAGGTTGGAGATTTAGCTAGCCTTTAGGAAGATTAAGGGCTAAGGAGAGAATGGCAGAGAGAGCACCAAGATTAGCTTGGTTAGGGAAATGGAGATGATAGTAGGGTTAGCCAGGAGAATCAGGGGTGCCTAACAAGTATTAGGGCCTATAGGTTAAGGTGGTGGAGAGTGACACCAAAGGGGTTCGCCAAGGTAAGACCCAGAGCATGGAATAGTGAGTGTTCCATCTAACCCCACCCTATTAGATTGGTATCAGAGAAAGAAAAAGATTTGGGATAGAATCTTGCATGTCAGACCTTGAATCTAGTGGTTCTACCATGATGGTGACAAATGTTGAATTGGCTAAGATGGTTGAAGAACAGGAGGAAGAAAATAGTCTAATGAGGGAAAGAATATCCCAACTTGAGCAAGTAAAGAGGAGCACACAGTTAGAAGGAAGGATACCAAAGGAAGAAGAGGTTGCAGAGGAAGACAAGACCCTTGAACCTTACCCTATTTTGAAAGAAAATCCTTTCTTGAAAGCATTCAAGGCTTTGAATGGAAAAGCACTTGAAGGCATACCACTATTTAGTGGAAAAATGGAAGCTGATTTAGTTGTGGATTGCATAGAGGGAATGGAAAACCATTTTGAGTGTGATGGGGTCATAGAAGCATAGAAGGTAAAGGTGGAATCAAGGTTAAGAGGTTCTACCTTGACATGGTGGAAGTTCATTCAGATAAAGAGGGAAAAGGAAGGCAAGCAGCCTATCTCTACTTGGAAGGGAATGGTTGCCAAGGTAAGAGAAGCATACATGCCAGATGACTATGAAATTCAGTTGCATAATAAAAGATAGAGCTTGAGGCAAAGAGACGAAGATGTGAACTCTTATACTGAGGAGTTTCAAAAACTTTGCATGAGGTCTAATGTGACAAAGGATGAAAGTCTCAAGGTGGCTAGATATCTTAACGGCTTGAAGTGGAACATTCAAGAGGAAATGACTCTTCTAAGTCCCAAGACAGTACACCAATGTTACCAATTAGCTATAAAGATTGAGGAAAGAAGCAAGAGGAAACAAGAACAGACTTCTAAGAGCAGAGGTAAAGGCAGAGATCAAAGAGATCAAAGAGGACAGTGAGGTGGCTACCAAGGTAGAGGCAATGGCCAAAGAAACCAAGGAGAGTTTAAATCCATAGATCATGGAAATGAAACACCTTCTAGAGGAGGGTATAATAGAGGTAGAGGTTCTCAAGGAGGATCCACTAGATGAAGAGGAGCAGGTAGGAGCAATTCATACTTTGCAAACATGAAATGCTATCATTGTGGTCAAGTTGGACACCCAACTTATAGGTGTCTAGAGAAAGCATCTTCATCAAGCAATGAGAAGAGAGTGGCTTATGCACAAGAGGACACAATGAGTCCTAAGTCACCTGAGGTGGTTACGGGACATAATAACCCGGCCAAAATAACCCTAGACAGAATAACCCAATCACAATAACCCAGGGACAAAATAACCTAGGGTCATAATAACCCAATCCAAAATAACCCATGGTCAGAATAACCCATGGAAAAAATATCCCCATAAGAATATAGACAAAGGAAAACAAAATTTATAAATTACATGTATGTTGCTAAAAAAACTTTATTATTCAAATTTTCAATTAAAGTGTCAAATTATGAGCGATGCCTCTTATATAATTAAAAATGTTATGGTTGTCATAGCCATCAACCAATTTTTTAGTCTTTCTTTGAGTTCACTATATTTTTTCCTACTTGGTTTCCCAGTGTATCCAGCCAAGAATCGTGTACAATTGTTGAAAAATATTGTTTTAAATGTACTGTCACTAAACCAATTTTTATATTCTTTTAGTAATTGCAAATTCTATGTGGTGGTGAATATTAAAAAATGATTCTCATCATTCTTGTCACGAAAAAGAAACGTTTCCCCTCTATTGGCAATTGTATATTCAACAAGTAAGATAAGATTTGCCAATGTGTGAGGATTTGGCAGCGACGCTTCAAATCTTAATCTTTTTCTTTGAATCGTTTTGGATAATGCATGGGTTGATGGTATTGCTCCTGCTATGGGTAATGAAATATTAGAACATGAAGTAGCGATGATATTTCTTGTAGAATCTTGAGTCAAGCACGCCATGTCTTTCATTTCTTTCAATTTTTGTTTGACAGTGATCATCTCAGGTTTTGGAGCATGATTATGATTTGTACTGCTAATCACATCACGAGATTTTGTTTCTATCATATTATAGCACTGAATTGAACATTTATTTGTAAAATATTCCACACAATGCTGGATTATTTTATTGATGCCTTGTCGATGAAACAAAAATGTGTAACCAGCTACAATAAGTAAATTCTTGTTTTTTTGACTTGTTAAAAACTAAATAGGCATTGTATATATTAAAAATTATGAAGAATGTGTTGGTTCCCTAAAAAGTATATTGATTTTTTGTACACTCTTTTAGAAAACCCTAGGAAAATTTAAAATAATGTTTAAAAAAATATATTACAAAATATCTTCTTTTATGAATTTGGATTTCTCCTCTTCTTATCACTCTACACACTCTTACTTCTTCTCCCCTTCTCCCTTTCTTTACTTCTCTTAATTCTACCACTTTATATATCTTCTTAATGCCTTTTCATTTATATATTTTCATAATAACTCTTAATCAACTTATTCCCACGAAATTGCCTTTATTTTTATAATTATTTACCATTTTATAGGTTATTTAAGCATATTAAAGGTGTTTTAAGGCTATTTTAGGGGTATATAATGGATATATGGTCTAAAAATGACCTAAATAGCCTCTATGGTGCCTCACAATCATATTTATAATTTATTTTATGTCATTTCTAGTTTACTAGCTTGATCTAAAATGACCATGGGTTATTCTGTCCATGGGTTATTTTGACCACAGATTATTTTGTCCATGGGTTATTATGACCCTGGGTTATTTTGTCCTAGGGTTATTTTGGCCAGGTTATTCTGTCTAGGGTTATTTTGGCTGGGTTATTATGTCCTAATACCACCTGAGGTCAGTCACATTGAATCTGAGATGGGAGAGAATCTGATGTTTAGAAGAGTGTTGATCAGACAATCGGTCAAGGAAGAACCAAAACAAAGAAGAGCTCTATTTAGAGTGAAGTGAAAGATACTTGGTAAAGTATGCAAGGTCATTGTAGATTCAGGTTCAACAGACAATATCATCTCAGAAGAAGTAGTAATGAAACTGAAAAAATGAAAAAGGTACCCCACACTAACCCCTACAAGGTAACATGGCTCAACAAAGGGCGGAGTGTTCTAGTGAATGAGCAATTAACGGTGGAGTTTTCCATTGGAGAGTATAAGGATAAGTTAGTTTGTGATGCTTTATCCATGGATGCATGCCATCTACTATGGGGAAGGCCATGGCAGTATGACAGAAGTGCCATGTATGATGGGAAAGAGAATAGCATTTCCTTTGAGAAGGATGGGAAGACTTTCAAGTTGCAGTCACTGTCAGAAGAAGAAGAGGGACAGTCAAAGACACCAAGTGTCATGTTGAGTAGTGGGAAGGAGTTCCTTAACAACCTACATCAGGGGGTGAAGGATATGTGGTTATGTTACAACCTAAAGAAGAAGACAAGGCTAAAAAGACAGTCATACCCAGAGCAGTCCTAAAGTTGTTGGATCAGTTCAAGGACATTGTAAGTGATGGTCCACCTACAACTCTACCACCAAAGAGAGCCATAAGTCATCAAATTGACTTCATACTTGGAGCCTCATTGCCTAACAAAGCATCTTATAAGCTTACACCGGATCAGAATCTAGAGGTAGCTAGGCAAGTGCAAGAGTTGTTGGATCAAGGATTGATTCAAAAGAGCATCAGCCCATGTGCAGTACTGGTAGTCTTGGTAACCAAGAAGGGAGGTAAATGGAGGTTATGCACTGATTCTAGAGAAATAAATAGTATCACCAATAGGTATAGGTTCCCTATTCCTAGAATTCAAGACTTAATGGATTATCTTGAAGGAGCTCAATACTACACAAAGTTGGGTCTCAAGAGTGGATACCATCATATCAGAATTAAGGATGGTGATGAGTGGAAGATAGCATTTAAGACAAATGATGGGTTATATGAATGGAGAGTGATGCAATTTGGTCTCTCCAATGCCCCTAGCACATTCATGAGGCTCATGAACGAAGTGCTCAAAGACTTCATAGGGGTATTTGTGGTGGTATACCTTGATGACATCCTCATATTTAGCAAGATAGAAGAAGAGCATTTAAAACATGTGGAGTTGGTTCTTAGAAGGTTGCAAGAGGAGAAGTTGGCAATCAATCTAGAGAAGTGTGAGTTCTTTAAGCAAGAGCTTGTATATTTGGGTTTTGTAGTGTCCAAAAGATCATTGAAGATGGATCCAAGTAAGGTGGAAGCTATCCTAAACTGGCCTACACCAACCACAAGGACTGAGGTAAGAATTTTCCATGGATTGGCTTAGTACTATAGAAAATTCATAAGGAAATTTAGTGGTATATGTGCACCAGTCCTAGATACAATCAAGGGTGGTTTGAAAACTAAGTTTGTGTGGACTCAAGAAGCTGAGAAAGGGTTTGAGAAACTGAAACAAGAGGTGGCAACTCAACCTATTCTCTTATTACCTAGTTTTCACAAGTTGTTCACTATTGAATGTGATGCAAGTGGAGTGGTAGTAGGAGGAGTGCTAAGTCAAGAGGGTAGGCCTATAGCCTTTTTTAGTGAGAAGCTCAATGAAGCAAAGAAGAGGTATTCAACTTATGACTTAGAACTTTATGCTTTGGTTCAGTCACTTAGGAAGTGGAGGCATTACCTTCTACCTAAGGAATTTGTAGTCTTTACCGACAATTAGGCACTTAGCTATATGAATACCCAAGAGAAGTTGAGCAATAGACACTTGAAGTAGATGGAATACATCCAAGCTTTTACCTTCACCATCAAGCACAAGAAGGGACAGCTAAACAAAGTAGCAGATGCATTGACCAGAAGGTTGTTGATAGTGCAAGAGATACAAGTGAAGAGAATAGGGATTGACAGTTTTAAATAGCTCTATGGGGAAGATGAAGACTTTTTGGAGGTCTATAAGGTATGTTCTAACTTTGAGAACCATTTCCATTGCCAATACTCAGAGTATACATTGCAAAGTGGGTTATTGTTTAAAGGAAATTAGTTATGTGTTCCAAGAGGGTCAATGAGGGAAAATCTCATTCAGGAAAAGCATAATGGAAGTCTTAGTGGACATTTTGGCATCAACAAGACTTTAGAACTAGTGCAAAGATTCTATTACTGGCCTAAGTTGGCAAGAGATGTTAGAAAGTATGTGGAACAATGTGTTGTGTGTATGAAAGCTAAGGGAGGAGCTAGTAATGCTGGTCTATATTGACCCCTACCCATTCCTAAAAGACCATGGGAGTATGTAAGCATGGATTTTATGGTAGGCCTTCCTAAGACAAAGACTGGTTTTGACAGTTTCTATGTAGTAGTGGACAAATTTAGCAAAATGAGTCATTTTATCCCTTGCAAAACTACTCATGATGCTAGTTACATAGCTCATCTCTTCTTCAAGGAAGTTGTAAGGATCCATGGATTGCCTTTGAGCATTGTTTCAAATAGGGATGTGAAGTTCATGAGTCACTTTTGGAAGACTCTATGGAGTAGATTGGGTACCAACCTGTCATTTGGATCAGCTTACCATCCTCAGACCGATGGTCAAACAAAGGTGGTTAACAAGGTGCTAGGTAACCTTCTAAGTTGCCTAACTAAGGAGTATGGACAGACATGGGACATGGTTATCTCACAAGCTGAGTATGCTTACAATGATAGTGTGAACCAGACCACAGGGAAGAGTCCTTTTGAAGTTGTGTATGGGATGCACCCAAGAGGCATATGTGAGCTCAGAGATCTTGGAGCTATGGAACATAGAAGTGGACATGCAGAGGACTTCAGTCAAACCATGAAAGAGATTTAGGAGCAGGTGAAGAAGACAGTCACCGAGGCTACACAAAAGTTGAAGGAGAAGGTAGATTTGTTAAGGAAGGATGTGCAATTTGTAGTAGGAGACTATGTCATGGTCCACCTTAACAAGTCAAGGTTGCAGAATGGAATTTCAACCAAGTTGTAAATGAAAAGAGTAGGACCATGCAAGATATTAGCCAAGTATGGTAAAAATGCATACAAGTTAGAGTTACCTACCGGTTTAGGAATCTCACCAGTTTTCAAAATAGCTGACTTGATCAAGTACAAGGGGTCAGTCAATGATGTGAATCAAAACAATAAGGAGATCTTCAAGGACATCAGCAATATATCCTTACCTAATCAAGACAAGCCTCAGGTAGAGAAGATCTTGGAGTCAAGAGTGAAGAAGGCTATAAGGCACAAGGTATACATGGAGCATCTTGTAAAATGGAGGAATAAACATGAATATGAGGCTACATGGATGGATGAAGCTCAGCTCAAGAGCCAGGGCATAGATGTGTCATTACCCTCTCTGGACATTCCTTAGGGTTTGTGTAGAGGGGGGAGAATGGTGCAGGAGCACCTAGGAAACACTAGGCTATGGGTAGTCTAGGATAAATTTAGTGTAAATGCTTTTCTACGAAGGCAATGTTGACCATTGGAATTTTAGTTAGAGTGTTTTCTTGTCTTGATCAGGAGTGATCAGGAGGGAGGTTGTAACTCATGTTTCTTAGTTGTTTAGGAGTTAGCAATAATTGGCAAAGGTGGCAAAATGGGACATTTTGCACCTTTTGCCACTTGATTATGGAAATGTCCAACCCAAGGGATTGGTAACTACCTTGGAGAGGAGTTAAAAGGAGTTGCTCAAGCTAAGAGCATGGTTGGTTTATTTTTGAATGGTAATAATTTCATGGAGTGCAATTAAGACTGTGATATTGAAGAACATCTTCTGGTTTATGGTTTTGGATTTATGCATTGATGATTTGATCACATGTTGAGAGTAGATTAGGTAGTTCAATTCCTTTTCAGGCATTGTTTAATTTAGTATTTAGCTCGTTGCATCACTTAAAGCATTTTTTTTTTGTTAGGTTAATTCATTTCTTGTAATTTTTGTTCTGACTGTCAGACCGGCATAGATGGAGCTCTAGACAATGTTTCCCCTATACCTGGTGTATGGGTTCTTGGAAAAAAATTCTAGACTCCATGTTTGTACATAAGGTAGAGGTAGGAGTCCTTAGGAGTCAGGAATCCATGGCAAAAGATTGTTCCTAGGCGAGCTTGGCAGTGCCTAACTAGGACAGTCAAAGAGTGCAGAGCACTAAGGTTGCAGGGGTGCCAATATCCTAGTGAACCATGGTGTGGAGAGGATGTGGATTGCCTTGCAGAGGCTTGGTAACAAGAAGAAAGGCTAAACACAGACTGGGAGGTGGCAAACAAACTGACTGATCTCAGGGAGGTCAGAATCTGGCTTAAAACAAGCCTAAAAGTGCTAAGTTTGTGGCTAGGCAGTGTACAAATAGCACAGGCTCCAAACCCCAAAAATATTCAAGGTGTGGGCATAGGAAACACAAATCCCAAGAAAAGATCCTAGGTAATTTAGAGGATTTTGGAGTGGTTTCCACTTTTCTCGGGTTAGGAGACCTAATTGGGGCTCAAGGGCTAGTAGCCTTTTTAACCCTAGAAGAGGGTTTGGTGAGAGTGATGGAGAAGTGGAGATTGGTGATGATCAAGAACCCTAGGGGGATGATCTTGAAGCTATGGGAGACATCACACACCCCTGCATCGAATTAGTGAAGGTTGGAGATTTAGCTAGCCTTTAGGAAGATTAAGGGCTAAGGAGAGAATGGCAAAGAGAGCACCAAGATTGGCTTGGTTAGGGAAATGGAGATGATATTAGGGTTGGCCAGGAGAACCAGGGGTGCCTAACAAGCATTAGGTCCTATAGGTTAAGGTGGTGGAGAGTGACACAAAAGGGGTTTGCCAAGGTGAGACCCAGAGCATGGAACAGTGAGTGTTCCATCCAACCCCACCCTATCATAGAGTTTGTTGTAACCACGTTGAATCCTCATCCTTGTTGACCAAAGAAGATTCTCCAATAGCAGTTCCAGCACAAACTTGTATATCATCTGGATACAATATACACACTGCCAAGGTTAGCTAGTCTAGCACTTCTACATACAAGCCCAAAAACATTCCACCTCAGCACATAAAACAAGAAATCACATGAGTATTGAATAGGAAAATCCTAATAGAAAGGGCATGGTTTCCTCAAAAAAAAAGATAGGGCACAATCATCACTTTGAGTCATCAAACTTAGATATATTCGCCCATGTTTTTCTCGTGATGGGAATGGAGAAACTGTCACCACCTATTCTTCAGGATTCCTCGATAGTACCAGGGAGAGGGGATAATAATCACCCTCTAATTCAGTGTCACCCTCACTATCTAAAGGGTTATTAGAAACCTCACATGGAAAATTGCATCCTTTCAATAGGCCTTACAATGCTCCCTCTCTATGCATGCCTTCTTTTCTATATTTCACCATCTTCTTCTCTCTATGTTTGACTAATTCTTTTGAAACTATCTACTCTCTTGGATGGTAATTTTCCTTGGTACTATACTCCTTGAATTTACCAAATCCTACTCTTCATTTTGGAATATCAGGAGCTCCATTTATTCCAATTTTATTCTCAAGACCTCCCTTAGGCTCAAACAAACTCAACCCCTCAGACTCTCGAATCATCATGACATACCTACTTGCCTAGAATGTCTACACACTTCTCAAGAGAATTCAATTCCCACACACTTCTTTATCAGCCTTCAACTCTCGTTAATTGAAAAATGAATTATGACATGGAATATCACTCAAGTACTTTGCATTAAATAGGCTATTTGAAGCATGTAAGATTAATGACTTGAAATCTCTTTATGCGAGCAAGTTGATAACTTACAGCTAAATATTGAATCTAGGCCATTACTTTCAAAGCACTTAAAACTTCTTCCATGGTGATATGAGCCTTTTTTATGTCCTTAGCAACTTTATCATAGAAAACAGTGATCCCAATTCAAGTGTTGTGATCTATCAAACATCATGTATCGCCAACCTAATTCGTTCTTTCATTAATATCGATGAAGTACACAAGACTAGTTTTTCTTAGAGGGAAGATATCTTTATATAATTCATCGCTTCATTGTCGATCCTAAATTTTGAAGAAAGAATTTATGTGGTGATTCTCAGTCCATTGGATTATCCTATTTTAAAACTTTATCAATGGTTCCTTACTCTTCTTGCTGCTTTCCTTTGCTTTATGCTAAATTTTTAGGATTTTTCCATGTAGCCCATTCCATGTAGTGACCATCACTTGTCGCTGATATATTTTGTCTTTTCCCCACTCTATCAGTGATACAAACATCCTAGTAATGGTATTTAGCCCTTGGTTCTATGGCCTTGACATTGGTCACACTTATCCTCTTGTTGTATATCGCTAATTTGAACCTTGTATTGAGGCTTCTATCTGTAACAAGAGATGTTGTGATAGCATGAGATTTTGACACGTACAACCTGCATAGAACAAACATCACAAAAGACATCACTCATATGATCATATCATATTAGTGAGAGATAAAACCCTTTAGAGGACCGCCAACTCTTATTTCCAATTTAGAACTCAAGTTCTAAAACAAATCAGTGAGGAGTGATGAAGTTATAACATATGGCATTTGTTCATCACTAATTCTCTTCATATATTTTTCAAGCAATTAGCGATGAGAAGATTTACAAATTTTGTAATGTCCACCACGTATTGCTGATGTGAGAATTTTCATTCAAAATGTATACACAATCAAGCGATTATGTTGTTCATCACTATTCCAAGTTTATCTTTTTTATGGCCATCCACGATGAGCGATAAGAACATAAAGACAAAAGTATCGCTCATCGCTATTACAATTTTGAAAACTTAAAATCCATTAGTGATGAGTGATATTAAAAGGAAAACATCAGTTCATCGCTCATCACTAATTCAAATTATGAACCAATGAATAAATCAACGATGAGTGATATAGCTATGAAGGCCATCGGGACATAAGTGGGAACCTTTTAAGTATGTCCTAATTAGTCATTTCTAATGAAGGGGACCCCCTAGGATAATAATTAACTTGAAAAGTTATAAGTTACAAAATGAAAAGAATGTAAGGGCCCAAAGATCCTAACCCAATTTTATAAAATAGAAAATTTTGAACCTAGGCTAGAAGGACTAGTTACCAAGTGACAACGAATGACTAAAGATGCACTAAAATAACTGGAAATGGGTAATAGGGAGTCAATGGCCAAATAGAATACTATAATCTTTTGTAGATAGCAACCCTATATCCAAATGCAATAAGGGTTTTAACATGGAACAAAATAAATTGAGCATTCCATTAGTGGCTCTGACTGGGGACACATGCCTCTTGTAGGCATGGTGAGATCTCATAATTTCAGTTGAAGCAGACCAGGCACAAAAACATAACAAAAGAAACAACATATATATACAAAATTTACATAGGAAAAGAAGACCTTTAAAGGGAGATCCAATCTCCACCCAACCAACATGAAAATTTTAAAGATACAAATTGTATTATGCATCCCTCAATTCAACCAGGTTTTACCCTCCTGATTGGTGGTGCTACGCCACAAAAACATTCAATAAGTTTCTCCCTCTGTCAAAAACTAGCCTTCTAAAAGAGCTAATGTCTTTCCATTCACATATTTCCTTATTGTACAACTGAAGTAAGCACAATTTCAATCCTTCCAGAATAAATATTAGGCCTCTTTTTAACAAGTGAGAGTCTATCTAATTATAATCCTTGTTATCAACATTTCTCACAACCCTTCTAAGCATAAAACTGCCAGTGTAACCTCCATCATCCTGTAATGTAGAGTTAAGCATGAACTATAAATTTTCACCATCACATGGCACATATGTGTTATGTTCATATTGAAAATAACATTTCTCATTTTACTTATCCCATTGTCATGCTTCATCAAAATTCCTTCCCACTAAACCAAAAACTCAAAACATTCATACTCTTCCCGATAGTTGGCATCTTGATACTCAACCTTATCTGCAACACCTGCATCAAAGGTAATATGCTCATAAGAAATTCCCTCAAGGAGCACATCAATGTGTTGCTTTGTATGCTCAAGAGTACATTCTAACCTTGTATCGAATGCATCATCAGAATCCTCAGCAAAGAGTGGATTATCTCTGCACCCATAGAGATCATTATTCTTCATTTCTAATAAAGATGGAGCCTCTTCATACAATGTATTTTCCATTATATTCATACTTGACATAAAAGCCTCATTTTTATGAACATGGATGTCTAATTCCTCCAAGTCATTACAGCATCCAAAATCATTGTAATCATTAGAAGAACAAACAACCATACTTTCAAATGTGCTTACAGCATTATCAACACATTTCTTATTTGTAGCAAATGATTCTATCTCTTCTTCATGAGGACAATCACATTCAATAGAGATTTGACCATACTTTATGCCATTATCATTACTACAACAAGAGGATTCATCAATATTGCAACTTTGTTCAAAAATTTTAGACTGAACGCTCAGTCTTATGCCATCCATAGGAACATAGGTAGTGGAATTTTCAACAAAACTGAAACCACACCTTTCATTTGCCTCATTAAAGTATATATTTTCAACCTTTTCTTTGCTATCTTCCTCTTCATGTGATATCTCACTACTTGATTCATACAAAGCAACAAAATTATTGTCATTGTAATTTGAAGACATGATGGTTTCTTGATGATGTGTTTGGGACTTTATGAGATCGGTATTACAGAATGTTGTGCAAGCTGAAACAAGAGAGGTGCAAATCCTCTTACATTCATTTTTTACTTTTGGTTTACACCATTCACCAACATTAGGCATTTTATGGTAGTAAACACTTGTATCCAAGTGATTCCTTTGCATCCCATATTTCAAGTTGTTTTCAATATTGCATCCCATATGAATTCTATGGAACTATGCATTATTACATTTGGGTCAACACAGGGATGCATAGGTTGATGATACATTTTCTTACAGCTCTATAATCGTTCTTATATTATGCAATTACACTGAGCAACTTGGATTTCTTTTACAACCAGATCTTAAGCTTTTACAAATGCAAATTTTATCTCTACTTTCTTAATATCTTCTAAATGAATTTCTTCAAGAACATTGCATACATAGCTCTATAAATAAATATGTCATTTAGTAATATAGAAGTATGCAAACCTATCACTACTATTTCCCCTCCTTAGTGCTTAATCACTAAATAGGGAATCAAATTTTTATAGGACTTACAACTATGGTTTTCATATACAGATTTTTCTTTCTTCAAAACCAAAAACTAAAGAATACCTAGCTTTTTTGTAGCAAAGGGTTCTCCTTCTTGACTAGAAACACTTGCAGATATGAGGCATTCTTCACATCTTCATCAAGTTCATGACAGAGTCGCCACCTCCTTTTAGAGGACTGAACTTCAAGCAATATGAAGCTCCTTCAAAGATGAATATCCTTATGGGTTTTCTCCCACAACAAAGTCACACATATCTTTTGAAACTTGCTCAACAAAAACATTTCCAGATTTGTAAATTCTTCAGTATCTGAACTAGATGTTCAAATTCACCAATTTTTTGACTCTGATACTCTACAACCAAAGATTCATAGTATCCCCAATGGATTCACCATTTATGTTGGTGATTTTTCCAACAGAACCAAACAATCCTCTAAAAAGTAGCCAACCCCTATGATGGAGAACTGTTAGGTTAGTGGCCAACACAACAAGCATAGGATTTTAAAGTCCATACTCCCTCACTTTGGGCCCTGTGAAACCTAGGAGTGTAATCCTGATTGCGTTTTCATGCAATATAGTCAATTAGTAACACATTTGTACATAGAGTAATTCCTTTTATAGCAGATAAAATCAATTTCACTGAAGATTTGGTAGATTTTCAAAAGAAGGAATAGTTATTTGCTAGGAATTGAGATTAATTCCACTTCTACTATCCTTGGAGAGATTTTCTATTTGAATATTGTCTTTTCATAAGTCTAGAGCCAGGAACACTATTTGTTCATCTTATGCAATATTTTTTGACAAAATGACTAGTGTCTAATCAATTGGAGCAACAAAGTCAAGTACACAAGATGATCAGTAATTTACAAATTACTCATTTAAGGGAGAAACAAACTATTTTCGTATTGATTTATGTTTATGAAAACTTACTGTGCAAGAAATAATCACTTCTTATAAATCCTAAGGCATTTGTTACAAATTTTATAACCATATTCAAGCATTTTAATTAATTCTTTGAATTAAAGCTGAAAACAGAGTAATACATTCAAATGAAATATTTGAAGACAAATGATAACACCATTAGTATTTCTTATTCATAACTCCATAATGAACATACATAGGATAGTATGTACTTCTTGACTGATATTTTTTTAGATATTAGTAATTTATATAAAACTCATTTAAGATCATTACATACATTACTTCTTATCCAAGACAAACTACTGGCCTACTTCAAAATTATACTCTAAGTGCCCTTTCTTAACTTAGCTTTCACCTAGAACCCTATCAAGAGTTTAGAATCTGACCTCTATAATAAGCCCTTAAATCTCTTTTATAGGATAAGGGAGGAACAAGCATCAGGATTAGTTACATTTACATTTCATTTCATTTTTACCAGAATTTGAGATATTCCTAGTTTGTCACATGCAATCATTTGAAGATAATGGAAGAGTAAAAGACCACATTCCACATTCCCTGAACGAAGACACACCAGCTCCTCAAAAGGCATAGTTTATTATAATCATGTTGAATCCTCATCCTTGTTGACCAAAGAAGATTCTCCAATAGCAGTTCTAGGACAAACTTGTATATCATTTGAATACAATTACACACCACCAAGGTCAGCTAGTCTAGCACTTCTCCTACATACCAGCCCAGAAACATTCCACCTCAGCACATGAAATAAGAAATCACATGAGTGTTGAATAGGAAAATCATAAAAGAAAGGACATGGTTTCATCAAAAACAAAAATAGGGCACAATCATCACTTTGAGTCATCAACCTCATAGGATATTCACCCATGTTTTGCTCATGGTGGGACTAGAGAAACTATCACCACCTCTTTGTCAGGATTCCTCAATAGTACCAGGGAGAGGGGATAATAATCACCCTCACTATCTGAAGGGTTATTAGAAACCTCACATTGAAAATTTCATTCCTTCGGATAGGCCTTACAATGCTCACTCTCTATCCATGCCTTCTTTTTTTATTTCACCATCTTCTTCTCTCTATGTTTGACTAATTCTTTTGAAATTATCTGCTCTCTTGGATGGTAATTTTCCTTGGTACTATACTCCTTGAATTTCGTAAATCCTACACTTCTTTTTGGCATATCAGGAGCTCAATGTATTCCACTTTTATTCTCAAGACCTCCCTTAGGCTCAAACAAACTCAACCCCTCATACTCTTGAATGATCATGACATACCTACTTGCCTAGAATGTCTACACACTTCTCAAGAGAATTCAATTCCCACACGCTTCTTTATCAACCTTCGACCCTCATTCATTGTAAAATGAATTATGACATAGAAGATCACTCAAGTAATCTGCATTAAATAGGAAATTTGAAGAATGCAAGATTAATGACTCAAAATATCCTTATGTGAGCAAGTTGACAACTTATAGCTCAAGATTGAATCTAAATCGTTGCTTTTAAAGCACTTAAAACTACATCCATGGTGATATGAGCCTTTTTTTAATGTCCTTAGAAACATTCTCATAGAAAGAATGAATGCCAGTTAATATTTTGTGATTTGTCAATCAGCATGTATTGCCAACCAAATCCATGCTTTCATTAATATCAGCAAAGTATACAAGAATAGTTTTTCTTAGAGGGAAACTTTCTTTATACACTTCATTGCTTCATCACTAATCCTCAATTTACATGAAATAATTTATGTGGTGATTCTCAATTTATTGGATTATCCTGTTTTAAAACTTTATCAATGGTTCCTTAGTCTTCTCGTTGCTTTGCTTTTGCTTTATGTTAAATCTTCAGGATTTTTCCATGTAGCCTGTTTGATGCTGTGACCATCACTTGTCGCTGATCTTTTTTTTTTTCCCCACTCTATCAGTGATGAAGATATCTTGGTGATGTTCTTTAGCCCTCTGTTCGATGCCCTGACTGTTGGTCACACTTATCCTCCTATCGCGTATCACTAATTTGATCCTTGTACTGAGGCTTCTATTTGCGATAGGAGATGTTGTGATAGCACCAAAATTTGACACATACAATGTGCGTAGAACAAACATCACAAAATACATCACTCATATGATCATATCATATTAGCAAGAGATAAAACCCTTTAGAGGACCTCCATCGCTTATCGCCAATTTAGAACTCAAGTTATAAAACAAATAAGCAATGAGTGATGAAGTTATAAAATATGGAATTTGTTCGTTGCTAATTCTCCTCATATTTTTTACAAGAAATTAGCGATGAGAAGATTTACAAATTTTGTAATGTCCATCACGTATCGTTGATGTGAGACTTTACATTCAAAATGTATCTACGATCAAGTGATCACATCGCTCATCACTATTCCAAGTTTATCTTTTTTATGGTCATCTGCAATGAGTGATAAGAACATAAAGATGGAAGTATCGCTCATTGCTATTACAATTTTGAAAACTTAAAATCCATTAGTGATGAGTGATATTAAAAGGAAAACATCAGTTCATCACTCATTGCTAGTTCAAAGTATGAACCAATAAATAAATCAGCGATGAGTGATACATCTTTGAAGGCCATCAAGATATAGCTATGAAGGCCATCACAACACTAGATCAACAACATGATTGATGATTTATGTCTTTCACATGATGGATCATCCTAATTGCTATAACAAATGATAAAAAATCTGCCCTTGAATACTCTATTATGCTCTTGTGAATGCTAAAGATTCTTGACTCTTGATTTCTTAGTGAAATAATGATTTCAAACCTTTTTTATATAGGCATTACATCTATCTTACCATTTACTAGATCCCAAATGCCAACGCTCATGAAATTTGAATCTGAAATCTTGAATTCCTTCTCAAAACCCTAAAAAGGGGCCAAATGGGACTCATACGCCCAGTGTGGCATATAGGTCCCATCTAGGTAGGACTCATATTCCCAAGGTGGTGTATGGGTCCAACCAGGGCTTTTGAGGCAAAGGAAATGTTGGGAGGTTAGGATATTAGGTGTATTTGTTGATTATGTTAGGATTTCAGTTGAAATAAACCTTGAGATGAATAATAAAGGTTATTAGGGGTCTATTAATGGTGTTATGAATGTTATTAATGTAATACAACCCAAAACTTAATGTGAAGGTGTAAATAAATACACTTTACAACACTAAATTAAGGAAAAATTGGGTCTATTTAGCTTAAAAGGGCCCTAAACTTAATGTGAATGTGTAAAACAAATTACAACACTAGATCAAGGAAATATTAGGTTCATTTTAATGTTAATCATTCCAAAATTAAGTGTGAAAAATGGTTACTTTTTTCTACACTATAGATAGATATTATAAATGATTAATTCAAGTTTAAAAAATTAACCTTCCTAATGATGTAGACTTTTATATGGGGATGTAGGTGGGAAATGTAGCTAGCTACAAGGTTACAAGTAGAGTCCAACAATTATAATTTCTAGGTTTGTAGGAATTTCATGTTCCACTCCATATAATAATTAAAAAGGAGAAAAATAATATCATATTTTAGAGTGATGTGATCCACCAAATCCCCAATTTTCTTGATTATCATTATCAATTTATGTATTAATCATAATGAAATTATTATTCCTATATTTAATATACTTATTACAATGAGGATAATAATATTATAGATTTGAGAGTGAAAGAGATACTTCATACCTTTTGGGTTCCAAAATTTTGCTACACTTCCTAGAATGAAATTCCACTCACAAGGTTAGGGTTTCCATTATGCAAGTAAAATTGGATCATCAAGAAAATATGGAGGGTTAATGGTCAAGTCTATGAGAGTGGGTTGTCTCTCCTACACTTTGAGCATAGCTTATATTTGGAATTTTTTTATAGGGGTGTACTATAATAGGCATTTGAATCAGAAAAAATGGACAACTAAAAATAAATACAACCAAACCCAATTGCACATTTTACCCCAAATAATGTTACTAGGTCAAGAAAGACTAGATAAATAAAGCACCTATATAGTTGATTTGATTTTCCAAGCATGACCCATGTTAAATGAATCAATTTGAGGCTCACTAAATATAAATCCATACTTATAATATGAGGTCACAAATGCATAAAACTATTATTCCTACACTATTGATAATTTACGCTTTTTTATTTTAGATGATTATGTCAAAATATTTTTAGATTGATACCTATCTATGGATAAAAATGTCAAATCAACAAGGATAAAGTAATGAAAGGTAAAATATTGAATGACTGATCCAAGAATAAGAATGCATCAAATGAGAATATTTTAGATATAACATGCTTAGTTATTCATAATCAAACTACACAATTCCACATGTAAATAATGAAAGATTATTATAATAATTGTAAATGTTTTAGAATGACCTTACATTGTCTAATAAAATCTACATTTGCAATACTATAAATGCTAAAGATAATATTTTTAGTATTTTGAAATACCTTGAATATGTACCTTTGATAATGGATGCATTACATATATAATACATTTTTCTTAGTACCTTTAGATATTTAATCATGTTCACTACTCTCCTAGAACTAACTTTCATTTATTATAACCCTAGAAGTCATTTAAATATCTTGTGCATTTAGAATAACCACCCCCTCCAAAAATGAGTCCAAGAACATTAAGTACACCCTTAGGTCAAAACCCTAATCAATGACACTATATCTAGTCCCAAATTTGTGGACAATGATAAATATCACTTAAATTGTGCACTCTAAATTGAAGGAGGACATCTAAATTAACATTCGGAAATAAGGCACTTGATTATAGTAGGTGGGTGAGTTACAACCATTAAGGTGATTAGGTGAAAAGTAATGCATTGTTGCATTTCACTTGGAGATTAAACTAATTCAAAAATTCCATATAAAAGATCATAGGAATCCCTATGAATCACATACTCCTTCTTAGATAATCCTTGTTCTTTTGAGAACCCATTGATATTAAAGGCCACATTCCAAGTTTTGATCAATGATTTAGGTGTGTGTAAGCCATCTCTCTTCATATTGGCATTAGGTGTTAGCCACAACACTAGTTTTTGAAACTTAGTCAAACTCCAAAATGATTGTGAGAGCCTTATTGGGAGAAATCAAAGGTCTCAAAACCTCCTCAACTCATGAACACATCAGTACATTTAGTATTTATTTTTTTCTTTTTTTCTTGTCTTCACATTATTTTCAATAGGTTTTGAAATCTATGTTGGGCTATGACAAGGTTGTGAAAACCTTTTCAAGAGTTGGCGAGGTTTCCAAAATCATCCTAAACTCCAATGAGCATCAAAATTTTCCCTTTTCCTCACTTTATCTATTAATCAACAAAACATGGCAACAAAAGAATGAAACCATCTCAAAACATTACTAGGAAAATAAGCACACATCTCATATTTTTTTGTTCCCATAAATGAACAAGTAGGTTACCAAAGACCTATTGTAATTTTACAAGTTTGTGAGGACCTTTTTTGGAATTGATAATGATTCTCAAAACTTCAAAAATTTCAAAAACATGAAGAAAATTATTCCTGCAAGAAAAATTTGAATAGTGTCAAGCTTTGACAAGATTTAGAGAAGCATGCCAATTAGATAAATTGGAAAAATAAATCCAATGCCTCATTTATCAAAATTATTCATCACCAACTATGGTTACAAAGGCATATCATCAATTCTAACTTATGTTGGTCCATCCTCCAAAAAAATTTCACACCTTTGTGTGTATTTGATTGCATCATTATATAGTGTGGGTCAATAGTAGGTTGTAATAAAAATACAATGCTATGATTTTGGAAATAAAATATCCACCACAAGGCTCATCATGTTAGGTTCAAATAATGTAAAATACCTCATCTTCATGAATACACTTGCACATTATATTATCTAGTCCTATATAGAGAAATTTGCTAGATATCAATTAATATGGGAGACTCTTCTCTACTATATGGAATTTTTCTCATGGTGATAAGTGGATAGTTTTTCTTCCCAGAACAAGGTAATTTTTAATATTATCATATCAAGGGATTTGCATAATCATTTAAAAAATATCTTTTTCTTGAAAAGCGTCACCAATGATGGGGTCATCTACAAGAGCATTCAATCTAGAAAGAAATTTGGCAGCTACATTTTCTTTACTTGGTTTATCCACTATGTTGATGTTGAATTCTTATAGCAGCAATATCCATAAAATAAATTGACTATTAATCATTATTTTATTCATTAGATAGTAATATATATATAATCAATGTGGAAAAAGACTAGGAAACCTATAATATAATGTTAAAAAAAATTAATAATATAAATCATAGCCAAAATTTATTTATTTAGTGATGGTGTCATTCAACTTAGGTTCCTTAATATTATTACTAATCTAATAGGTTTTATGCTCTAGATTTACCTTCTTTTGTTCTAGGAAGATTCCTACAACAAAATCATAAGCATATGCGTGAAAAAATAATTCCTAACTAGGTCACAAGGGTCATACTCAAGGAGTTCTTGAGATTTTGATAGGCTTCTTGATAGGTTATTGTCTACTCAAATTTATAATTCTTAGAGAGTAAGAAAAACATAGGGCTATTTATCTTGCTAAGATCCTTAATGAATATTTTATAGTACATAGAAATGGTGAAGAAAACTCTTTACATCCTTTTTCTTTTTAGGAACAAGTAGGTTTTTTGTTACTTTAGCTTTATTAGGATCTATCTGAATTCCTCATTGTGAAACATAGTGTCCTAGGACTAAACTCTCCTACATAATCATATAAAAAAAATTTATTATTGAGAGATAGTTTGTTGTCCTTTCAGTTTTTAGCACCCTTTCATGATTGTTTAATTATTTCTCATGTGTTTCCATGTTGTGAATTCATCCAAATAGAATTACATACATTCATGGGAAAGATCAAGAAAACTGCTCAACATAATCCTCTACAAAGTGGTAGGGGCATTGTAAAATTCAAATATAAGAACTAAATAAGAATAAGTAACCCAAGGACAAGTGAAATACATTTTATCTTGGACCTTTTGTTCTATTATAATATGGTTATAGACAATGAACCTATCTAGGAAAGAAAAAAGTTTCTTCCTTGAATGGGAATCTAAAACTTGAGCAATAAAGGGTAGATGTAAGTTACAATATTTCCTAGTGGTTGAGTTGAGTTATTTGTAATATATAAAAAAACACACTACTCTTCCCCCTTTCTAGGAACTACAACCAATGACAAGATCCAATAATTATATAATATGGGATAAATGAATTTAGCATCCAAGAGTTTGTATAAATCATTTTTAACTATGTTGTAGATGGTCAAGTTCATTCATTGTTGAGGTGTTCTAATTGGTCTACATTCTTCTTTGATGTATATTCAGTTTTTGAAAAGGTTGGGATCAATTCCATTGATACCATGATAATACTAGGAAAATATCAAGTTTTATGAACTTGTAGTGTGGTGATTGGTTCATTTTATTATTATGTGGTCAATTGATTATTAATGTTTAATGACCGTTCAGGTGAAATTTCAACTTTCTTATCCATTAGCATCATAGAAAAATATATGCATGATATGTTGAGGTTGTAACTATGAGGTAATAGGAAATGGAATATACATGCACTAGAACTATACTTAGGTAAATGTGTTGCAAGATATAGTGTAAGAAGATGGAATATCTTCTGGCTCCATCATTGGGATTATTTCAACTGCCATTAATATTTGAAGTGTTAGAAAATGGTTATGTTGAAAGATATAGGACTAGATTCTTTGTCACATTTCCATTAGATATGGTAAAAATTCTTGGACTTGTAGCCAATAAAAGTACTATTTGTTCCTAACCATGGTCATCCCAATATTTTGATGATAGCCTCTAGGTTAGAATTTTTTTGTAAGAAAATAAATTCTATAAAGAGTCTAATGTGAGTGTAAATTCTTCTATAAGCCTTTTATGTCTAATAGTCAAACTATCTACAAGTAGTAGTATTGCTAGGGTAGACGAAATGTTAACAAATTGCAGATTATGCATGATTTTCTTGGTCATAATATTTATGGTTGATCCTATATTAATTAAAGTGTTACATATACATTGACTACTGGGCTACCAGGGTTTGTAGATTTGGGGATTACTACCTAACCATATATAATGTCAAAAATTTGTCAAATTACTTGAATGGTTTGTGGGTCCTTACATTTTTCCCTATTTTTTCTAAACACAACCCTCTTATAGTTTTGGTATATACACAAGGGCGTCCCTAATTTCTTTAAAAAGGGGAATTTTAAAGTATATATTTTCACCTACCCTAGGAAATAAAATTTAGGCTTAAGTTCATACTTTTTGGTAGTACTCCTAGAAAAACCTATAGTTTTCTTAGTATTCATTGATCACATGCTTCATGTCATTTTCATGGTGAAGCATGAATAGTTCCTAAAAAAAATATGGACTTATTCGCATGTGACCAAGAGATATCTTCTCCTCCAATTAAATCTACAAGATTTAAACAATCTTCGTTGAATCCCTTTCAAAATAAAATTTTGAGCATGTCTTAGGATAGATTATTCTATTGATATTTTTGTAAGAAAAATAAGAATATCTTTATATAATCTTATAAAAATTCATCTTCCTTTTGTGTCATCTAGAAGATATAATCTCCTCCTGTATCTCCTCCTCCACAATAGTACTTTTACTTAAGGAATTCTTCATTTTTGGTTCACCAATTGGTCTCAAACATATCTTCCTAATCCTATAAACACTCAAGGAAGAATCTTTGAGTGTAGCCAGGAATAGTTTTAATTGGTTTGGACTTTTAGTATAGTCATAGATTCTATAAAGGATATCAAATTCAAGAAAATAATATATTAGGGTATTTTTGTGATGAGGCCATACAAACTAGGAAGAGTAGAAGAAGGAATTTTCTTCATTGTAGCATGTCCTACCAGATTAAAAATGAGAAACTAGAAATTTTTGGTTTCAAGTGGGTCTTTTACATGTAAAATTTCTAATTGAGAGGTAGGATTTTTTGAGGTCACCTTGGGTGTATGAGTCCCATTTGGCCCCTTTTTAGGGTTTTGAGTGGGAAATCAAGGTTTTCAATTCAAATTTTATGAATGTTGGCATTTGAGATCTAATAAACGGTAAATTAGATGGAATGCCTATATAAACAAGGTTTCAAATCATTATTTCACCTAGAAATCAAGATTCAAGCATCCTAAGACTTCACAAGAGCATTATAGAGTATTCAAGAGCATTACTAAGTCATTTAAGGGTAGATTTGTAGAATATTATTGCAGCAATTCAAGATCCATTATCATGTCAAGGGCTTAATGCATCATGCATGTGGTTTTGAGCTAATGTTGTGATGTATTGTTCAAGATCAATTCAAGTATTCAAAGGAATTATCCTTCATCAAGAATCATGATCAAGATCTACATCTATTGAGGCAACTTCATGCTTATTTGTAAATCTACAAGGTTCTAAAAAAAAGGTTTGGTTGGTGATTTTTCTAGCAGAACCAAGCAAATATGTAAAAAGTAGCCAACTCTTAAGGTGAATAACTTTAGGGTTAGTGGCCAACATGAGTATAGAATTTTATGGTCCTTAGTCCTTCACTTTAGGCTCTAAGAAACCTAGGAAGGTGATCCCAATTGTGTTTCCATGAAGTGTATTTGATTTGAAACACATTTATACACAGGTTGATTCTTATTTATTGCAAATAAAAATCCTTTTCACTGAGGATTTGGTAAATCTTTGAATGAATGACTATATATATGCTCAGAATCAGCATATTAATAACCCACACTATCCATGAAAATACTTTTAATTGAATATTGTCTTATCTTAAGTCTAGGGCCCAAAACACTATTTGTTCATTTTATAGAAGATTTTCCAACAAACTGGCGAGTGTCTCATCAATTGGAGCAATAGAGTCAAATATGTAAGAATTATTAATATATAAACTACTCAATTTAGAGATAGGTGGACTATTTCCATACTGCTTTGCATTTATGAAAATTCACTATACCTAAAACACTTAGTTCTGGGTATGTGCAGGTTCATGATGGGCCAAAAAGTGATGGGTGTGTGTAGGGTATGTGGCTGATGACTTTTTTTTTACCCAAAATTGATGAAACGAAAAGGGTTATTAAAGGAGATTCTCAGCTTTCCACCAATATAAATTATGATTTACTTTGAATTTAATAAGTAATTATTATTCATTTTCTATTTGAATTATGACTAATGTCTTGATTGATAGGTTGATTGAAAAACATCTATAGCTTTCAAATGGTATCACATTTTTTGAATCTGAAACATGCGTCACATTCTATTCTTCACATACTATATGATTAAAAAAATGAATTTCATGAATTTTTTACCAAGTTAAGGTGGTTAGACATACGATTTTTTATATTTTTTAAATGTTGTAATAAAATAATCATAATTAATTATTTACTTGAAAAAAAATTACAAAAAAATATACATCGCATCAGGACATGAGTCCTCTACTTATATCTAAAATCTTATAAAAAAATATTATCATTTTATTGTGGTTAGGGTGGTCAAACAGACACCTACTTCTTATTTTTTCCTTGAAATTTAAGTACTATTGCATTGAAATTTCAAATTTTTACCAAATAGACATTTTTTTTTAAAATAAACCTAGTATTTTAGAAACTAAATTCAATTTCCTACAGATTTTATTTTTACGTATTTTTGTAATAATATAGATAACTTATTCAATTTTTTATGTCAAGTTTCCTAACTCTGATTTTTCTAATTTTTTTGCCACTTAAGGGCCTATTTTTTCCATGATGATTTTGCACATACCCTTCTTATGAATCCTATGCAAGTCCTTACAAAGTTTATAACCCTATTCAACTATTTTAATCAACTCCTTGAATTAAAGCTGAAAATAGAATGATACATTCAAATGGAACATCTTATGGTATTTCTCATTCAATTCTTACATATTTTTGAAATAATATAGATAACTTATTCAAATTTTTACGTCAATTTTCCTAACTTTGATTTTTTTGATTTTTTTTCCACTTAAGGGCCTATTTTTTCCAAGATGATTCTGCACATACCCTTATGAATCCTATGCAATTCCTTATGAAGTTTATAACCCTATTCAAGCATTTTAATTAACTCCTTGAATTAAAGTTGAAAACAAAATAATACATTCAAATGGAACATATTATGATAAATGATAACACCATTGGTGTTTCTCATTCATAACTTGTAAAAAGAATACATAGGAGAGTATTTTTTTCTAGACTAATATTCGTCTCGATATCAGTAATTTCTATAAAACTCATTTAAGATTACTACATAGAGGATGCCATGACTCTGACAAACCTCTGGCCTATTAATAGTATTATATTCAAAGTGTCTTTCCTAAACTTAGCTTTCACCTAAAACCCTATTGAGACTTAAGAATCTAACCCCTGTAAAAATCCCCAAAATCCCTTTTATAGAATAAGGGAGCAATAAGCGCTAGGCTTAATTACATTTACATTTCATTTCATTTGCACCAAAATTTAAGACAACATTAGTTAGTTACATGCAATCATTAAGGAAAATGGAAGAGTACAAGACCACATTCCATATTCCTTGAATGAAGACATGCCAACTCCTCAAAAGGTGGAGTTTTTTGCAACTATGTTGAATCCTCATCCTTGTTGACCAAAGAATATTCTCTAATAGCAGATCCATAAAAAAATTATAGTATATCATCTGGAAATAATATACATGTTGCCAAGGTCTTTTAGTCTGGCATTTCTCCTACACACCAGCCCAAAAACTTTCCACATCAGCATTAGAAACAAGAAATCACATGAGTGTTGAATAGGACAATCCTAACAAAAGGGTCATGGTTTCATCAAAAAAAAAATAGAGCACAGTCACCACTCTGAGTTATTAACCTTAGAGGGTACTTGCCCACATTTTTCTCATGGTGGGATTGGAGAAACCATCACTACCTCCTTGTCAAAATCCTTTGATGGTACCAGGGATAGGAGATAATAATCACCCTTTGGTTTAGTGTCACCCTCGCTATCTAAAGGGTTATTAGAAACCTCACATGTAGAATTGTGTCCTCCATGATAAGCCTTACAATGGTTACTCTCCTTTTTTTTTCCTTCTTTTCATATTCTACCATCTTCTTTTCTTCGTGTTTGACCAATTCTTCTAAAACAATTTTCCCCTGTAGATGGTAGCTACTCTTAACACCATACTTCTTGAATTTCCTAAGTCCCATTCTACTTTTTGGTGTACCAATAGCTCCTTGTGTTTCAATTTTTTCCTTAGAAACATTTTCCTTAGACTCGAGCAAACTACATTTCTTAAACTCTAGAACTGCCATGGAAGACCTACTGATCTAGGACAAGAACGTCTACTTCCTAACTCAGGAAGATTTAATACTCACACACTTCTTCACTAACCCATGCCTCACATTTACCATAGATTGAAATATGATGAAGCAAAATAACAAGCAATCTACATTAAATAGGAAATTTGAAGCATGCAGAATTAATGATCCAAGAACTCCTTGAACAAGCGAGTTGATAACTTAACAACTTGGTTTTGAATCTAGGTCATTGATTTTAAAGCATTCAAAACTTCATCCATGGTGATCTAAGCCTCATTTTCTATGCCTTTAGCAACTTGCTCATAGAAAATAGTGATGCCATCTCAGGTGTTGTGATCTATCAATCAACATGTATTAGCAACCTAATCCATGCTTATTCATTAATATCGGCAAAGTACACAAGACCAGTTCTTCTTAGAGAGAAATTTTTTGTTTACACTTGATCGTTCATCATTGATCTTCCCCAAATTTTAGGGTGCAATCAGCGATGAAAGTATTCATGTGATGATGTTTAGTCCATTGTGTAGACACTGAGATTTGGTTTAAGCCTGCAACTTCAATTTCTTCATAATTTGTAAATTGTCATGGTCATGATTGAATAATTTTAATTATTTAATTACTTTCTAAAGTCCCTTTCTCATCTATTAATTAAATAACTTTTAATTATATAATTAATTCACTTTAACATTTATTCATCTATTAATTAAATAAACTTAATTATTTAATAAATTCACATTATCTTTCTATCCTGATTAATTAAATAAACATCATTTATTTAATTACGTTATTAATTAACTTTATCATTCTTCTGAAATTAAATAAATTGTTATTTAATTTACCTTTATCATACTTTCGATTATAATTAAATAAATACTTCAATTATTTAATTATTTATTTAACCTTTTCTTTACTCAATTAAACAAATCTATTTTATTTAATTAATCTTTAAATGTTAAAACTTGAATTAAATAATCATTTAATTCATAAAATTCTATTTTTTAACGCATTCCTCTATATTTAGATAAATGTTTAATTTATCTAAGTATTCATTCTCAATTGACTTGAGATCTATTTAAATCAGCGAATTATCTAGTTCTAACTCATATGCATGTACATGCTTATTAATTAAATATCTTTATTTAATTAATTTAATTTTTTGCATGCATTCGAACAAAACGTTGCTTTTAATCTATCTTTATCATTGTCATGCGAACATTATTCTTCTATTTTTGAATACCAAACCTCAAGATTAAATTATTATTTAATCTTTATCTCTATCTTCTAGGTCTTACCACTCATGTTAGTACTAATAGTTATCATAATGCATAGTGAATCCTTTGATCTCAATCATCCGTTGATCTTTCGATCTTGGCCTATCATTCGAATGATCAATTTTCTATAAATTGATTAGTCTCTCATAATTTCAATCTCTCTCGAAATATTATGACTTTTGGAAGCGTATCTATTATCCAAATCTAGTATGTTTTTCTAAATCATACTATCATAGGTTATACTTGCACACTTATAAATCTAAGGGCAATTATAATCAAATGACAAAATGGAGAACGACAATCAAGGTTATGCATGAAATTGTGTAGATATTCGGTGAGATGGTTCTATTATTTACGCTTTTATCTTTCCATTGTTCTTTGTTGTTAGCTTATTTTATGTTAGAGTTTGATTGCATGTGATTTCTTCAACCTTTCATTGTTTTCATGATGTTACATTGGTGAACCCAACATGAAGACATGTTCTTTGCAAATCCGTGATGTTTTATTCAATTTTTGTAGGTATTGTATGGAATGACGCATCTAATAGATGAAACGACGCAATTGATATTACGAACCACGTCTGACAAAGAAAACAATGCATCTAACAAATTTTGATGCATCCATGACTTATTGAATCGTAATTGACTTTTGAAAATCTATGATGCATCTGCCACTCTGAACAACGCATCTGACTGGTGAAATTTCTAAGTTCAATTTCTAATTTTTAGTCTTTCATTGTGTTTTTATTTTAGCTAATTCTTTGGTTTTCAGTGTGTGTTTTAGGAGTTAACATAGTGTTTGCAGGATGTATCATAGAAGATAAGTTTTAGAAACCCTTTCTAGAGGACGACCGTCGAAGATTAATCTAAAAACTACTAATGAATTTTCCTACAAGACATGTCTCAAAGACTTTATTTTTGAAACAGACTATATGGTAGATTAGCAAATTGTCATTTGGGTTTAAAATTTACTATTGTTTACTATGTTTGGTGTGAAAGCACAATTTTTTTATTACCCTCACGATTCAGTATATCGAAGTATCCTCTCCCCTTGTGCATTCGTGTGATCATGGGTGCAAGAGAACTAATTACTAACTTTAAAAATTGGGCCTATCTTGGTGGGAAAAATTACTCACCCCAAGATGACTCAAACTGATAGCATGTTGAACCCGAGCAACTTCCAGTTGGTATATAAAAGTGGGCTCTTGAGGAAAGCTCAAGAATCAAGAGTATTGTTCCAATGACAAGGGAAACAATGGTATCTCGCCACATGGATGATACCCCATGAATGAAATTCTTGAATTAAACAACCTTATTTGTAGTGCCCAAAATCCCTCTATTTACTGGTGCAGCAGGTCGGACCTATGAAGTCATCTCATTTTTTTACGATTCATTGTAAAGATGAGAAGTATGCCATGGGAGTTTCATGGGTATTGTAGCTTGGCTGCCCCGAATGAAGTGTTGAGCCATGGAGGGGAGCAAGTCGGATCAAGCTACTAGTCATCCACCTTGAATAAGTCTATCTGGGGAAACCTAAGTGAGAACTTAGTAAATACTGTCCTACACAACCTAGGATTGTGTTTGTCTGGATTAAATGCTCTTTTTGTCGAAATAAAACTAAAATATTATGTTTTCTTTGTTTGTCATTTTCCAAAACTTGATCACAAAATAGATTTAGTTTACACTACAATTCACTGGAAAACCGCAACTCCTCACCAAAAAAATGCAACTATTACTTAGAGCCGTATCTATTCAAACTAGAGTCGCAACTATCAAAAACTAAGTCAAATTTACTTAGAGTCACATTTGTTTAAACTATAGCCACATCTTTCAAAAACTGAGTTAAATTTGCATGTCCCAGAAATTGAGTTGCATCTATTTAATCTTGATCTATCAAGATAGCTCGCATTCACTTAGTATAAAACCACATCTGATATCTTAGTCGCATCTATCATTAAATATGTTATTGGAAACCCAAAATTGATACCTTCTATGACGCATCTGAATAGGTGAGCTGCATCTACAGTTTGGAACAACACATATGCCTTTTTTGTAGAACTGATCTACTTTTACCAGTACACATCCAGAGTCTTGAAAACTACATCTATTCAGTTCATAGTTGCAATTGATACCCTAAGTCGAATATGTTGAAAACAAAACCACATGTGTCTAATACCCGAGTCTAAATTTGGTAGAAAGCCGCAAATGTTAAATTTTGCAACACATCTACTTGAGTATTAGAAAACTAGAATTTATTATCACTGACTAAGAACAAATAGTCAAACCAGTATCTGACTTATCCTTTTTCACTGATTCTTGGAAAAAAACTAGAAATTTTGCTCAAAAATTGCATGTTTATATACTTTAGGAGTCATTCATTCATAGCGATAGGTACCCTAGTCATACATTCTACTTTCATCTTAGGGCTTTATTTCCTTTAGAGAGATCATAATTTGTAGATTTTAGGATAGACACCTTTATGCTTTGAAGAAACCCTCAATTCAACAAACGTTGCCATTGAATAGGTAGTCATCATCTCTTTTTTCCTACATGTGAGTCCTTCCATCTCATCAGTCAAGTTTGGGAGTTCACCTTATCTTTTAGTCCTAGTCCTACAAAGGTTCCTTGTCAAACTAAATTGAAACCTGGGTTACACTATAGCTGATAGATAATATCTTTTAGAATCTTTCAAATTGATCACTTAGACATCTGCATATTTAGATATTGCCATCCTAGAATAGCGTCATTTTAGACATACCTTATTTGTAGAGAAAATACCAAAAAAATAGTTGCATACATTCATCTTTTATATTCAAGAAATCCCAAACACATAGATTAGACTCATAATCATCTATAGACTTAGCTTTTGCATCACTTGCACTTTGATCTTACATTACATGGTTGAAACAAGATCAAAAATGAAAGAAAGAGAAAATATGGCTGATCCAAATGATTTCATCAATCCGTTCTCATCTATACCTCACAAGACTTTGTTAGATAATTTTGTTACTAGAGATACACAAGGATGTGTTTAGTGGAAGAACTAGATGTTGTCGCACACGACCTTGAGTTTGCTTCCTTTGTAGATGACTATCTAGCAAATGATCCTCAATGACACTTAGCCAAATTACAAGCAGAAGGTGTTAAACTACCTCCTGGATTTGATATTCGTACCCTACAAAATACATCTACCTAGGGAACAAACACCACTACCACTAGTGCTACTATACCTCAAGTGACTACCATTATACCATATGGAGGACCTACACATACTAGTTCAACAATACACATATCTCCATTTGGTATTCCTACCACGACACAGGGGCTAAATTTCACCATAGGGGCATCATTGTCCAATCCCTTCATCCTTTTGTTGGGAATAAAAGATCTAAAGCATCAACCCCTACATCGAGTTTCAATTTCACTAGCACTATTCCATAGATAACAGCTATACCAAGTGTCAATGTTGCTAGTACCATACCACATATTGGAGTCTCACAGGTAGGAGGTATACCCTCTTTCCAATATGGAAACCAACCCAACACTTCATATATTTTGAGTCAAAATCCATTTTTACAAACTCCGAATCAAAATCCATTTCCACATATTCCAAATCAAAATCCATTTACACAAATTCCAAATCAAAATCCATTTTCATAGATTTTGAATCAAAACCCGTTCACTAACATTGAAAATCCAAACCCACTTTACATACCCACATTTAATCAAAACTCATCACACAACGTTGGATACCAAAGCACATACATAGATCCAAATAATCTAGCTAACACATCATTAACTCAAGTTGGCGTCCTGCAGACACAAATGCATGCACTTCAAACATAGATGGATAACATGGTAGTGTCTAACAAGAAAACCTTTTCAACAAAGGATTTATGCCCATTTCCCTTCGATAAATCATTGTACATGACACCTTTCCCTCATGGGTATGTCATACCAAACTTTCCCAAATACAATGGAAAGTGAAATCCAATCAAAGACATAAGGGAATTTCCCATGATGTGCACAAATGTCACCTATGACCCCACCTATTTGATGAGACTCTTTATGAGAAGTCTTGTAAGAATTTCACTATAGTGGTTTTCAGGTCTTGACTATGGCATCAAATCATGGGGTGAATTGGCTAAAAAATTCATTGAAAACTTCTCCTTTAACATTGACCATGAAATAAACATAGCAACCTTGTGTCATACTACACAAGACAAAGGGGAAAATTTTATCGATTTCTTCCAAAGATGGAGAACTATAGCTAGTCGATGTTCTATTGAGATACTTGAGAAACAAAAAGTCACTATGTTCTAAGAAAACCTCAACCAAAAATTGAGAAGTAACTTAAGGGTACATTGTTGCACATCCTTTATAGAACTAGTGGAAAAGGGAGTCATACTAGAAAAAGATCTCATTGAAAAAGGATAACTTAAGACACAAACACCCAACATAAATCCAACTATGCAAAACACCCCCAATGACAGAAACAAGTTTTGGTCTAAGAATAAAAATGTTACCAATGATGTAGTAGTTGATGCTAAAACTTTACAAGCAGGACCAATTATCACACTTAGAGGAAGTAACCCCTCTACCAACAAACTCAACATCGTTAACCAAACCCCCAACACTACCCAAAACACACAATGGCCACAACAACAAAAAATGATTTGCAAACTGTGAGTTTACTCCCCTTGGAGAACCCATCGAATTAGTATTTAAACAACTGTTGCAACACAATCTCATAAAGCTTCAAGAACCGAGACAATACAATCTAGGGAAATTCAAAACATCTTGGTGGGATGATAATGCCTTCTGTGATTTCCATTGGACCAAAGGACATACCCTAAAAAAAATTCGTCAACTAAAAAAACATCATACAAGACTTTGTCGAGAACGAAACTATTTAGGTCAATGGACAAAAACTTACATCTTTGAACACTGATCATAAGGTTTTTATGGATCCATTACATGTGTGTACCTTGGAATTTTACCCTATTTTAATGTGCAAAATATCTTAAAATGCAAATAATAAAACACTAAGAACACTTCAATGATTAGCCTAAAGAGTGATAAAACAAGGAAAATAGATGAAATAAAATGCAAATCGATTATACCTTCCTTGTTGTTGAAGAATCCTTGGTTGGCCCTTGATTTAGATGAATTTGTATGCTCCTTAGATGGATTTTGATGTTATTAGATACAAGATTGATAATGGAAAATGACTAAATGCATGGCTAAATGATAGCAAATGCTTGAGAATGCAAATTGGCAATATAAGGTTGCTCAAAATGAAAGTCTTGAAAATGCCCTTGAGGAGGGGGTATTTATAGAAGAATTTGAATTCTCTAGAGAATTCAACGGTTGAGATTCATCCAACAAGGTCAAGATGAAGGGCTATGGTGGGTTGAGAACTCACAAGCCCTCACATCTTGACATGTGGATGTTGAAGTAGCTAAGAGGAGATGAGGTGTAAGTGAGGTGGCCAAAAGGTACATGAGGTGGAGGAAGGACAAGTACTTTCCAAGTACCTTGGGGAGTGAGAAGATTTCCTCAAGAAGGAATTTCTTGTCCCAAAGTGAGAGTGAAAGGGACATTTGAGAAATTTTGGAATTCCTCAAAAATCTCCATGGGAAAAGGAGAGGTGGTTGGAGAAATAAATGTGAATTAAAAATTCACATTCTTAGGAGAGTCTAAAGGATAAAAGGTGAGATGCCAAAAGGTGGGACTTGGTCACATGTGGATGATGTGACAAGTCCAAGGTTCTAGAAGCCTTGGAAGATAGAATGTGAATTAAAAATTCACATAGGGAAGAGGAGAATCTAGGATAAATAAATGTGAATTAAAAATTCACATGGGAAAGAGGGTCAATGCTAAAAATAGATAAATGCAAAGGTTGACTAAAAAGGTGGTGCTAAATATGGCTAATGACCTTGGTTAAGGTTGTTCAAATATTTGATTAGAATAATTAATGGAAGATTAGAGGAAAGTGGAAAATGTAGGAGGATGTGACATTAATCTTTGATTAAGAGGATGCACATCATAATCATGAATTAATTAAATTAATTCATATTAGAGCAAGATCATGGAGGATGTGACAAGGAGAGAGAGAATGAAGAATTTTAAATTGATTTTAAATCAAAAGGGTCAAAAATGACTAAATTAAATAAATTGGTGTATTTATTTAATTTAGAGAGGAAGAAGGTGAAAGATAAAGCATTTAGTTATTAAATTAAATACTTTACAGATATGAGACAAAAGGTGTAATATTAATTTAATAAATTAATATTTAATATGATAGACGAAAAGGGAGTAAATTTAATCATATGGGAGGGATTAAATTTAGATGTCTACATTTTTCCCCTCTTCGAAATATTGTTAGAATAACAGTGTTTCGAAGAAAAATAAAATGCAAATGAGTGAGGAAATGATAGATGGTGATGCCCCTAGCATGGAAAAGGTTGAAGATTGGGGATTGAGGATGCCCCCTCAAGAGGACATGCAGGTTGAAGAGAGCACGGGTATGCTCTCGAAATAGATGATGTGATGCAAGGGGAGATGAGAAAGATGACAAGAGAAGAGGATAAGTGATAGGAGATGGGTGAAGCACAAATGGATTTTAGGACAAAAGGTGATGTTGCCCCAGTCAAGGTACAAACCAAAATGGGTTGATGATGGATGGAGTGTTGTCAATGAGGGAATGATGGATCCCAAAACAACACGAGGATAGGGAAGGATACATCCCACTTAGTGGTAGTGATGAGGGAAGGATACATCCCAAAATACCACAAAAGGGTAGGGAAGAATACCTCTCGATGATGAGGATGAAAGTGTTGTTGATGAAGGAAGGATACTTCCCAAAACAACACTGAAGGGATAGGGAAGGATATAGATGGATGATGATGATGATGGGTCAAGGTAGGTAACAAGACTGGGGACAAGACCAAGGATTTGATTAGATTATTTGTGTGAGGTATGAGTTGATGAGGATAGGATTGAGATGTGAGATGGATGAAACGTATAAAGATGATAGGGGGAGTGTTTTTGATGAGAAGAGATTGGATGGATAGATGAGGGAGAGTGATGAAGGGTGAAGGGATGGGGGGAATTTTTATAGATGGGAGGATGGGGGATACATGCAAGATGATGGAATGGAAAATAAAATGTAGTCCTAATGCGATTTGCCATCTTCAGAGCACTGATTTTTGCTATAACATAAGACACCCAGTGCCAGGGTATGTGGAACCAAGGCATATTAGTGTCTAATGCATGAAACAAACACAACAAACAAGAAGACTATCCCAACACCCCAAAGTCACAAAGAAAGACCTTGGCTGAGCTAGGTATTGAGTTAACCACAAGCACAAAAGGATGCCCAAATATAACACAAGACCTCGGGGATCTTGGTGGGTACTACGTGGGACAACCAAGAAGACACAATCAAACAATAGATCAAGATATGCCCCTATGTGGACCAATCAAAACACGCCATAATATGATGGATTATGGCACCCTTGACAAGTGATGATAGGGAGCTCAAATGATAAACAAAAGCCAAAAGCATCAAAAGATCGCAATCAATTTCAAATGTCCTTTTCCATAGGATCAAGGGGATAGATGGGATTGATGAGGTCTGTTAGGAAGGATGCATCCTGTTGAGACTGATGATGGATACTAAGCTAAAAGATCGATATGATGTAGGATATTCAAAACTGATTGGATTTGTTGATACAAGTGGATCTTGTTTGTTAAGAACCAACTAGATAAGGGCATATCTTGAGGACACGACACAAGGGAGACAAGACATGAGATTGACACAACCTAAAGGCCTAGGGGCTTGGGGGCCGATCAAAGATTAGCCTTGCCTACATGAAAACGCAGAGCCCTCGTAGTTCGGTAAAAGGATGTTGATTGACCATGGATAAAAGTAGAAAGAGGATGATGAATGATGATGACAGATGACAAGGAACACAGAGACAAAAGCCAAGACTAATAATAGATGATATAAGAGTGGACGAAGAAAGCAGAAAGACTGATGCTAGATGATAGAGGAGCGGATGGACAAAGCAGAATGATCGATGGTAGATGATAGAAGAGAAAAGTGGACAATGAAGATCAATGATGGAACCCCAGGGGTAGATCAAATGATCAACCTTTCCTATGTGAAATCATAGGGGCAATGTAGTTTGATAAGACCAAAGGAAAACAATGGATAAAGGATGATAAGATGATAGGATAAGTGGATAAAAAGATGGGACCGATATGACAAGATAGGATATACCTGTTGGATTGGATAGGTTGATGACAATCACATAAAGCTCAAGGATGGGATAGTTATCCAAAGCATTAAAATGACTTGGGAGGATGATATAATAGATAGATGAGTGATGAAAAGTGATAGGGGATTGGAAAGAAGTGCAAGAGAAGCAAGGGTGATGACAATGAGATAAATGGCATTAGGTTGCATGGGGGGAGGCCTATAGCTAGATACCAATGACAAGGGATTGTGAGATGGGATGAGGATAAAGATGAAAGAATGGATAGAGATATAAGGATGGGGGATGGGAGGGATTGTTTGGATGGATGGGAATATAAGGATTGGGAGATGAAAGGGATGCTAGGATAGATGGATACAAAGATAAGAATGGGGAGATGGAAGGGATGTTGTGATAGATGGATAGGGACATAAGGATTGGGAGATGAAAGGGATGCTAGGATAGATGGATAATGAAGATAAGGATGGGGAGATGGAAGGGATGCTATGATAGATGGATAGGGAGATGAATGAATGGTGGATAGATGATGTTCCAAGGACTATGTCACAAAGGAAGCAGATGCCCCCACTCTAGATATGTCATATATGAGGAGGCATGAGTGATAGAAGACAAGTGGATGGAAAGATAAAGGAGATAACTAGATGGAAGGATGGACAAGGGATATGGATGAAGGGAATGTATACCAATAGGTGTCCAAAGCATGCATAGATAGGTGCCCCTATTTTGATCAAGATCACAAGAAGGATGGAGGGATGGGAGATAAATGGGATATGATGGTAGGATGTAGAAGATAGGTGGGATGGGGGGTATTTATGAAGAGGACAGATAATAGGAAGACGGGTGCATAGCTGGAAGCATAGAGGATGGAGGGAATGCATATCAGGAAGTTGCCCACAAGTGCAGATGGGGATTTATGCATGACGCCTGTTTGCCAGGTTTTCATCATGGTATTTATTCAAGGTGCTTGTTTGCCAAGTTTTCACCATTAGATGGATTATTTCTCTTTACTATTTTATTTTTTTGATTTTTTTGATTTTTTTTTTAATTTTTTTTCTGGATTTTGGTGGATTTTTTTGAATTTTTGGATTTTTGTGTTTTGGATATCATGCAAAAGGAGATGGATAAGGATATGGAGGAAAATAAGTTGATTTAGAAGACATGTGATAAGGATATGGATGAAGGACTTAAGCTTCAAGTTCTATATGAGGCATTAATAGCCCTTGTTCGAACTGACTATTAGATGTTGGTACAACCTTATGAGGATAAATGGATTATGCAAGAGGATAAATTAGAGGGATTTGAGAGGGGAGATACATGGGATAATGGATGGGATGCTGCAAAGGGTATGGATGGAATGATGGGGTGGATATGTGACAAGGAGATGTGTTTAAGACCAACATTGGCACATGTGGTGGTGGATGTGAAAAGATAATAGGATTAAGGGATGGAAAATGTGGGGATAATGGAGGAGATGGAATGGTGAATTTCAGGACATAGGGACCCAAAACAGACTTAGGAGATGAAAGGGGTGTATGATTAGCTTTTGGATTAGCAAATTTGGATGTTCTTACAGATTTTTCATGTGATGGAATTGCATCTTTTTTCTTTGGGATCCACATGGTTTTGATCTTTGCTTTGGTGGGCCTTTGTGGCCTATGGATTTGATGTTTATTTAGATTTTTCTTTTCTTCACCATGTCTTTTGGAGGGGACATGGGGAGCCGTATATTCATATGGATGCTTAGATTTATGCATTTTTTCTTTAACATCCAAATTGCTTTTAGTAGCAATGGGATAGGTGTGAGGAGATGGATGATGTGGAGTGATGGAGGTAGAATTATGAGGATTATGTGTAGATGGAGGATGTTTAGGTATGTGCCTTTGTTGATCCTAATTATAAGATATGTGAGAGGGATGTTTATGATGGATGAGATGGATAGGTGTTGGATGGATGAAAGGATGAGATGGAGGAGGTGATTTTGGGATATATGGACCGAAAGTAGTCATAGTGGGTGGAGGGACATAAGAACCCAAGATGGATGGAGTAGATGAAGGGTGGGAGATGGTGGATGGAGGGATGTATGGACCCAAAATGGATGGATCAGATGAAGGAGAAATATGGACGGTTGTTTTGAGGTGATACGACAGAGGAGGAGGGATGGTAGCATATGGTCTGGTGGAGCGATGGGAAGAGATGACATTTCTTTTGGAAAAGGCTCGTTGAGGACGTCTAGAGGTTGTACCAACATCTTTAGATTATGAGTCGTGGGAAATAAGTCCAAGACCTTGCATACAGATTTATTCTTCAACTTGGATGGGCTCCAAAATACCTTGCTCATGAAGGCCTAGACCTTTTCCTTGATAGTTCATTTTCTTGAGCATGTGATCCATGATAGGATTTTTGTTATGCTGAAAACATGATGTGAGTCCATTATTAGATGGAGGATGATGGGTGGTATATACACTGTGTTTTTCTTCTATGAGGAGGCCACCATGGAAGAATGTGAGGGTACCAAGGGGATATGCAAGTGGTGTTGGGATAGTATTTTTAGGTGATGATGGGGGGTTATGAGGGAGATGATGGGATAGAAGCATTTGGATGGGTGGTATCAGGAGAGGGATCAAGGGATATGATAGGATTTGGATTTGTGATAGTGGGCTCATGCGATGGAGATGGAGATGGAGTAGTGGAAGCTTGAATGACAAGGGGATCATGGGATGGAATGGATGGGGGACTGTGATCTTGAGGTGGACTAGATGGGATGGTAGGATCTTGATCTGGAGAAGGGGATATTTTGGCATGCTTTGGATTAGACTCTTGGCATGACTCATCTTGTGTGGATGGAAAGATGATAAAGTGGTGGAGGGATTGTTTAAGTGGGGGAGATGGGAGTATGGAGGATTCATGAGGTTCATTGGAATGGGTTTTGGTGCTACTAGTAGTGGGAGGAGTGGATTGGATTTGGGTGTCTTCGATGGATTGGGTGGATCTAGGAGTAGAGGGAGTGCATTGGACTTGGTTGTCTTTGATGGGTTCAGTGGCTCTCATAGTAGGAGATGTGGGTTCAATGGATTTAGTGGGTTCAATGGTTTTAATGGTTTGATCAGTGCTAGGGGTGGTAACAACAATGATAGGTGTGGTATAGAGAAGGATCTCATCACTAGTTACCATGGATGATGGATTGGGATGGCATGGTTCCATGACTTCAAGATGTGGAGTTGGGGATGGCTTCTTTGTCATGAGTCCTTGGAGAACTTCTGAAATGAGAGACTTGCATATGGTTGGCTTGGATGGGGTGGTAGAAATGGATGAGGGATTATGGATTGGTGAACTAGGTTTAGATGGAGGAATGGGATTGAATGTAGGACTATGAGTAGATGGAGAAATGGGATTGGATTGAGGGTTAAGGTAGGGATATTGGAGGGGTGAATTAGTATAGGGGGAAATGGACTGTGGATTAGGACAAAAGGATATAGGTGGTATAGTGGAAAATGAAGATGTGGGTGATGGATTATAATAAAGGTATTGGGATGATGGATTAGGATGAGGAGACATGGATGTAGGATTAAGGTAAAAGGGTACAAATGTAGGATTAGTATGGGAAGATTGGGAAAGAGGATTACGATAGGGGGACATGGATGGGGAATTGTAATGGGAGTATTGGGATAGAAAATTAGGATAAGAGGATGTAGATGTTGTATAAGAGGATGATGTAGATGAAGGACATGAAAAATATGGGGATGAAGAAGATACTGGATATCCATTGTCAAAGGTGGCATAAGGAGCGTGATTAGGCATGGATGAAGACATAACGAGAGAGCTCATAGGAGTAATTGGATGGAAAGGTGGAGAATGGATGGATAGTAAACAGTGGACAGCCATGGACGGGAAGGACCAAAGAAATAAGCAATGGCCATGGAATTTAATGGAGGATGATGACCATGATGATGATAGATAAATAAATGGATCAAAGATGATGGACTAAAGTTCAAATCAGATTTCTAAGCCGCTTAGATCGATTGGATTAAAGTTTAGATTAGGATGATTGGATGATGCGATGGGATTGATTTTGATTTTGATGGGATTCGATAGATGGATGATTGGATCGGGTAGATGATTTGATGAATTTGATTAAAGTATTAGATCAATTTGATTGGATAGGATCAAATTATTAGATGATGCTGATTGGATAATTGTGATTGGATGAACTTGATAGGATTGGTGTGCTTGGATTGATTAGATGATTGTATGTATTTTATTAGAGGAATGGATTGGTTTGATTAGATAGGAAGAAACAAAAGGTACCACTAGATAGAGCTCAAAAAATTGAGCAATTTTGGTTTTTGGATGAAGTTGATTTGAAGTACGGTTTGTAAATGACAGCCTCGGAAAGTCAGGGGCGTGTCCACCCTGTGATGCGGAGTGTGGCCACCCCAGGATGGTCAAATTCTTGATAGGAGGAAATGGAAGGTACCAATGGATAGAGCTTGAAAAACTAAGCAACTTTGGTTTTTAGACAAAGTCGATTCAATGTATGGTTTGTAAATGATGGCCCTGGGATGGTCAAATTCTTGATAGGAGGAAATGGAAGGTGACATTGGATAGAGCTTGAAAAACTAAGCAACTTTGGTTTTTGGATGAAGTCGATTCAATGTACGATTTGTAAATGATGGCCTCGGGAAGTTAAAGGGGCGTAGTCAGCTTTTTGCAGCAAATCAGGGGTGTGGTCAGCTTTCTGCAGTAAATTAGGGGCATGGTCAACTTTCTATAGTAAATCAGGGGCATAGCTACCTTTCTGCAGTAAATCAGGGGTGTGGTCAGCTTTCTGTGATAAATCAGGGGCGTAGCCGCCTTTTTGCAGTAAATTAGGGGTGTGGTCAGCTTTTTGTAGTAAATTAGGGGTGTAGCCACCTTTTTGCAGTAAATCAGGGGTGTGGTCATCTTTCTACTGTAAATCAGGGGTGTAGCCACCTTTCTGCAGTAAATCAAGGGTGTGGTCAGCTTTCTGCAGTAAATCAGGGGCACAGTTAGCTTTTTACAGTGAATTCAAGGGCGCAATCAGCTTTCTGTAGTAAATCAGGGGTGCAGTTAGCTTTCTGCAGTGAATTCAGGGGCACAATTAGCTTTCTACAGTGAATTCAGGGGCGTAGTCAGCTTTATGCAGTAAATCAGGGTTTGGTTTTGATGGAAATGGCTATGGCAAGGACTCAAAATGATAAAATAAGGCCAATGTATCAAATATTTTATAGGTTTGTCACAAGAAAACACTTCAAGCAAGCACAATCCTATGATTAATGTTAAGGGTATGGCTAGGAAAGGTCTTAATCTAGGATGCACAAGGCTTCTAGGGAGTCCTCGATATACTCTTGGTACATGAGGCACAACCATGAACACCAGCCCGTCGCAAGCGTGAGTCAGGAACCCCAGTGAGATATTGAAAGGCTCAGACCAACTCTTCACGTCTATCTAGGTATCACCCTAGCTCCGACCCTCTGCCAATTACGACGTGACTGGATTGGGGTACAACTTTCATTCTCCCCCCTTTATATACCCCGCCAGTACGTGTGGTTGGAATTTTCCATTAGAGTGATGAAATCCCCAAGTAGGTCCCACTAAAAAGAAGACACTAACCATTTCCAACTACTCCCCAGGCTCACACAAAGTGCAAGGGGAGAGTGAAAAAAAATTAATGCCCCCTTGGGTGACACAATAATAAACAAACATAGCAAGCAATAAAGGTTACTTCCCCCTAATTAGACTATGTTTAGAAAACAAGGATAATTTTTCAAAAATTTGATCAAATAGATGGCCCTGCAAGCAAACGTTAGCTATCTTATCCTTCGTTCTTGGTTGATTACACCATAAAATGCTTCCAAACTATGATGTTTTGGGGTGTAGCCGCCTTTCTGTGGTAAAATCAGGGGCATTGCCGCCTTTCTGTAGTGAATTCAAGGGCGTTGCCACCTTTCTGCGGTAAAACAGGGGCGCTACCACCTTTCTGCGGTAAAACAGAGGGCGTTGCCACCTTTCTGTAGTAAAATGTTAGAGGAAAAGAGTCTTTCAAAATGAAAGGGCATATCCGCCCCTATGTAGGAAACTTTATCAGATTTTTGAAAAAGAAAATTTGTATGCCCTACTGCAAGAAAGTTTTAGAAAAGATCTTCTAAGCAAAATGACGTATACACCTAACTATAGCAAACTGTTAGAAAAAATCAAATTTTCAGATATAGGGTGTGACCGCCTTTCTGCAACAAACAAGAGGGTGTGGCCTTCTTTTTGCGGTAAAATCAAGGGCACTGCTACCTTTCTGAGGAAAAATTAGGGGCATTAGCAGCTTTCTGTAGTAAAACAGAGGGCGCTTCCGCCTTTCTGCGGTAAAACAGAGGGCACTGCCACCTTTCTGTGACTTTTTTCTGGACAATACTTAGCAAAAATGAAGGTTAAATGCAAGAACCCATTTGTGGGTCCCACCGGCCGTGCCAAAAATGTGTACCTTGTAATTTTACCCTATTTTAATGTGCAAAATATCTTAAAATGCAAATGATAAAACACTAAGAACACTTCAATGATTAGCCTAAAGAGTGATAAAACAAGGAAAATAGATGAAATAAAATGCAAATCGATTATGCCTTTCTTGCTGTTGAAGACTCCTTGGTTGGCCCTTGATTTAAATGAATTTGTATGCTCCTTAGATGGATTTTGATGTTATTAGATGCAAGATTGATAATGGAAAATGACTAAATGGATGGCTAAATGATAGCAAATTCTTGAGAATGCAAATTGGCAGCATAAAATTGCTCAAAATGAAAGTCTTGAAAATGCCCTTAAGGAGGGGGTATTTATAGAAGAATTTGAATTCTCTAGAGAATTCAAAGGTTGAGATTCATCCAACAAGGTCAAGATGAAGGGCTATGGTGGGTTGAGAACTCACAAGCCCTCACATCTTGACATGAGGATGGTGAAGTGGCTAAGAGGAGATGAGGTGTAAGTGAGGTGGCCAAAAGGTACATGATGTGGAAGAAGGACAAGTACCTTCCAAGTACCTTGGGGAGTGAAGATTTCCTCAAAAAGGAATTTCTTGTCCCCAAGTGAGAGTGAAAGGGACATTTGAGGAATTTTGGAATTCCTCAAAAATCTCCATGGGAAAAGGAGAGGTGGTTGGAGAAATAAATGTGAATTAAAAATTCACATTCTTAGGAGAGTCTAAAGGATAAAAGGTGAGCTCCCAAAAGGTGGGACTTTGTCACATATAGATGATGTGACAAGTCCAAGGTTCTAGAAGCCTTAGAAGATAGAATGTGAATTAAAAATTCACATAGGGAAGAGGAGAATCTAGGATAAATAAATATGAATTAAAAATTCACATGGGAAAGAGGGTCAATGCTAAAAATAGATAAATGCAAAGGTTGACTAAAAAGGTGGTGCTAAATATGGCTAATGACCTTGGTTAAGGTTGTGCAAATATTTGATTAGAATAATTAATGGAAGATTAGAGGCAAGTGGCAAATGTAGGAGGATGTAACACTAATCTTTGATTATGAGGATGCACATCATAATCATGAATTAATTAAATTAATTCAGATTAGAGCAAGATCATGGAGGATGTGACAAGGAGAGAGAGAATGAAGAATTTTAAATTGATTTTAAATCAAAAGGGTCAAAAATGACTAAATTAAATAAATTGGTGTATTTATTTAATTTAGAGAGGGAGAAGGTGAAAGATAAAGCATTTAGTTATTAAATTAAATACTTTATAGATATGAGACAAAAGGTGTAATATTAATTTAATAAATTAATATTTAATATGATAGATGAAAAGGGATTAAATTTAATCATATGGTAGTGATTAAATTTAGATGTCTACAATATGATCATGGAAAAGGAAAAGCCCCTAGTTCGGGTAACAAGACCAATACTTCCGCCAACTATGCTAGCATCTAGCATGATTATAGTGGCCCCATTATAAATCATATCCGAGCCGCCGATGACCATGTCAATACCATTACCATAAATAAAACTCCCAAGTGTACTATTAACACTCAACGGACCAAGATCAGAATCCAAGGCCCTCCGTCACATCAAACACTACAGACTTCCAAGCTGCAGTATAACTTAGTCAATTTGGGAAGACCCCAACCCAAATTTCCATCTTGGAACTGTTGCATATTTCTCCTAAACATCGATCCATTTTAGATAAGGCTTTACAAAGCTCACGACTGTTCCTAATGATCTTGATGTCAATCATTTTGAGGAAATGGTGGGATGATTGACCAATAATCATCATGCCACATTCTCCAAACAAGACTGTACAACTAAGAAGACAAATCATAATGACCTATTACATCTAGAAGTCCTTGTTGACAAAACGAAAGTTAGACGAGTTTTGGTAGATGGAGGAGCAAGGTTAAATCTTTGCACTTTAAAATTGATTAAGGAATTAGGTTTCTCAGAAGCATGTGTAGACACAACCTAAATCATTGTCATTAAGGCTTATGACGATGAGGAATGAAAATAAAAGGGGGTGGTAACACTTCCTATCAAAATTGGCCCCACAATTATGGAGACAAAATTCCAAGCATTGGATCTCACCCTTCCATACAATCTTCTACTAGGTAGACCATGGATTCATGCCATGAAGGAAATTCCTTCCACATATCATCAATGTCTAAAATTTCCCTACAATGGCATTGAAATAACAATAGATGGCGACACAGATCCATTCCAATATTGCACCAATCTATGAGAGACACCTAAACGCTAAGTTCCTGTAAACCAAGAATTCTCATCATCTAATTCGATCCATCCACTCTCACTCGAACATCAGTTTTCCATCATTTCCCTCCACTCCTATGGTCGAGATCCAAGACAAGGGTTGTGGAGAATATCACATGAAGAAATCATTTTGTTTTAGCTATCTTATTCCGCCTAAATCATACGGTTTACCTATAGTAGATAGGAGAAAATCAGTGGTCACTATACACATTCCTCCCTCGATGACCTTTACAAAATGGGGAGACTTAAGCAAAGAAGCCATACATGCATAAATTGTGACCTCATGGTTGTATAGAGAAGACACTATAGAACCTCCCTCACTTGCTCACATTCCTACAGATCAATATGGAAAAGGCTTCACAATCATGCAGAGCAAGGAATATAATAGACGTAGTGGTTTAGGCTTACATCAAGATGGGAGGACTAAAATAATATTTGTTTCTAAGTAACCAAAAGGCTTAGGACTTGGGTTTCAACTTATTCAAACTGGCATTCCTAGTACCACATCATCTTTACTGGAGGAAGTAAGTGCTTTTGATGATATTGAGACATCTAACAAACCATCTGACCAACCCTACTATGATTCCCCCGACTCTAACGAATATGAGTGGGATTCCCTATCCTCCGCCTCTATCATGGACCTTGATAAGCTATTTGGAGAACTTGACTTAATGTTGAAATATTTTCCAAATCCATTGAATTCCTTTCCACCTAATAATTTGACAAAAGAGGAATGATTTAAACATTACTATTGGGAATCTCTTGATCCTACCTCTTTGTAACCTAACAAATCCACTTCAGATAACCAAACCTTGACATTAGGCCAACCTCAAAATCCACCTAGATCTAAGTAAAAGAGAAAAGAGGACTTGGTACAAAACTTTTGTGACTATATGAACAACTTAGTTTTTATCTTGGACCCATTGAACTTTGACAACTCTGATGATGGCATGCCTTTAGTTTATCCCCAACTCATTGATTAGGACCAGCAAGACACACCTTTCTTAGACATTTTTGAGAATGACGAAACGATTGATGAGTTCCTAGGATTATGAGAAGGCATACCTAGTGGCGATCATAAGTCTTGATTTACCATTGACTTGGACAACAAGGAATATTTTGGGGAATCTGTTCAACCCTCCAATCACAAAAATAAGAAAAAGAATGAGCAAAATAAAAATGATGAGTCTCTAGGTGAAAACTGAAGGGCACCTTTAGACAGTGAAAAATAAAAAAATAAGGATGCATCCGAAGGCGAAAACCTCTCTGAGGCACCTAAGGATGGAGGTTTAAAAATTATCCTTATTGTATAGGAAAATTCGCCCATGGTAGTTGAAGAATTAGTGGAAGTTAACATAGGTACAAAAGAGAATCCCCAACTAGTATATTTTGCAGCATCACTGACAAAAGAAGAGGATCCAAAATTCCACAACTTATTTACACAAAGACAGATTAATTTTTCCTAGTCATATGCTGGCATGCTGGGATTAGATCGTGAACTTGTACTACATCATTTTCCTTTGCAACCAGGGGTAAAACTAGTGAAATAGAAATTGAACAAAATGCACCCACAGATTGATTTACTTGTCAAGGCTGAATTGAAGAAACTGTTAGATGTTGGCTTCATTAGATCAATCAACTATGCAGATTAGATTTCCAATCTTGTACTAGTCACCAAACCAATAGGGGACATCGACATCTACATAGATTTCAGAGATATAAATAAAACCTGTCCTAAGGATGACTTCCCTCTACCCAACACTAACATGATAGTAGACATGACTGCAAGGTATGAGATGTTATCCCCTATGGATGGATTTTCAAAGTATAATCAGATTAGGATTGCAACTGAATACCAACCTAAAACAACTTTCACATTTCTATGGGGAACGCATTGCTAGAATGTCATGCCCTTCAGACTCAAAAATGCTAGAGAAACCTATTAGCATGTCATGACCACTATTTTTCATGACCTTATACACACTCTTATGGAGGATTATGTCGATAACCTTATTGCTAAATAGCTAACAAGGGTTGATGATTTACAGGTTTTTAGACAATATATTTCAAGGGTTAGAAGAGTATAAAGTGAGACTAAATCACAAGAAATGTGTGTTTGGAGTGAAATAAGGAAAGTTGTTCGACTATGTAATTTCTAGAAGAGGCATTGAAGTGGATCTAGCCAAGGTAAAAGTAGTAATAGATATGCCTCCACCAACTAATCTCAGTCAGCTAAGGACACTACAAGGGATACTACAATCTGTCAGAAGATTTCTAGTGCAATTAGCAAATAAGACACATCCCTTTCAACATTTACTTAGAAAAGGAATACCCTTTGTATGGACAAGTAAGTGCCAGGAATCTTTTCAATTGATTAAGGACTATCTACTCACACCACCATTCTTAATTCCACCTATTGAGGGATGATCACTGATTCTCTATATTTTAGCAACCCATTCATCACTCAGAGCATTGCTTGCACAAAATGATGATGAAGGTCATGAAAGAGTAGTATACTATAGCAGTCAGACATTGGTAGGTTATGATCTTAACTATAGTACCATTGAATGTGCTTGTCTTGCAGTATTCTTTGATACTCAAAAACTAAGGCACTATATGTTGAACCATCAAACAATGTTGATTGCGAAGATAGATCCTTTAAAATATCTTCTAAGCAAAGCAACATTAATAGGGTGACTGGACAAATGGGTAATGATACTTAGTGAGTATGAAATCTTGTACATAGAGAGAAAATCTATCAAGGGACAAGTCATTGTTGATTAGTTAGTTGATGCACCCATACAAGCAGATCACCCTTTAGTTGTAAATTTTCCTGATGAGATCATATTCACCATTGACATAGGCACAACATGGAAACTATACTTTGACAGGTCTTATACCAATCATGGATCAGGGGTTGGTATCTTGTTTATTACACTACAGGGTGATTCTATCCCTAAGTCATTTAGGATTTCCTTTCCATCTACCAACAAACATAGCAGAATATGAGGCTCTTGTGATAGGATTACGCATGGCAATCAAATGGAAGATCAAGAACCTACAGGTTTATGGTGATTATCAACTGGTAATCCTATAGGTAAATGATTATTATGAGACTAAGGATGAAAATATTACTCCCTACAAATGCATGGCAGATAGTTTCAAGGAGTACTTTGAAAAGGTTGAATTTCATCAAATACCTCATGTTCTAAATAGGGTAGCAAATTCCATGGCTACTATTGCTTCACTCCTCAACACACTGCCACTGAGTATTTTTGAAGTGGATTGAGGCTATTCCCATGACCTACATCACCGACACATCGATCTCTAAGTTTATCTTGAACTATATCATCTGTCAATATGGTGTTCCTCAATCCATTATCATAGATAATGGTCGTCCATACAAAAACCAAAAATTATGTCATATGTGTGAAGAGTTCCATATCCAACATCATTTTTCCACCCCATATTAACCACAAGGTAATGACCAAGTAGAGGCATCTAATAAAACTATCATCAAAATCCTCAACAATATTGTTAATGATGTTGGTCCTGATTGGAATTTATAGCTGAATCCATCCTTGTGGACTTACCGCACAAGCATCCATACTTCCACTGGAACCACACCATGTTCATTAGTATTTGTTTCTGAGGCCATTCTACCTATTGACGTCGAGATTCCTTCCCTAAGGGTATCTTTGAAAGGGGACATTGACAATGAAGAGTACCAAGTTTCAAGACTACATGAGCTAGAATTCCTAGATGAACGAAGACAAAAGGAATTAGATCATCTCCAAGCATATCAGAATTGTCTTCGTCGTAGCTACAACAAGAAAGTCTTGAATATAAAATTTGACATTGGTGACCTGGTCTTAATGGAGAATCCTAAGAATCAAGTTGAAAGAGAGAAACCAAGAAAGTTTGAACCTAACTAGTTAGGACCCTACATTGTCACAGAAGCCTTCGGATCAAGAGCATATCAACTCTCTACTTCTGAAGGGTAACCATTGTCATCTCCTATCAATAGTCTTCATCTGAAGAAGTTCTACGCATAACTTCTAAGAGCCTTGTCTTAATTATCAAAAATACGAAAATATCAAAAAATTAAAAAAATAGTTACCTAGGTAAAAACCTGGCAAACAAGCATCTTGGTAACATAAAAAATAATCAAAAAATCAAAAAAATTATAAAGAGAAATAAGTCCTCCAATAGTGAAAACCACTTCAGTGGTGCTTTGGATAAGTACCATGGTGAAAACTTGGCAAATATGCGCCATGTGTAGTTGACTCTACTCCTTTGTCTACCATTATTCTAATCTAACTTTCCTGTACATATTGCTTATCCTTATATATATTATCGATCCCTATACATATCACCTATCATTTACATCCATCATTTGTACATACCATTTGTAATAAATGGTAGTTCTTCCCATAACTAGGAACAATTGACATCAAGTGCATTTCGTATCCCCCATCCCATCCTATTCATAATTAATTGGTCTTATATTCGACTGTGGGAAGGAACTTGACTTGTGTCATATTAGTTCTTACATTGGCTATCCTGAAGACATAAAACCATCAAAAAAAAATCACAAAATATCTTGAGAAAATCTAAAAAACATTGGAAAACACCAAAAAAAGAGTCAAAACATGTCAAAAATCCAAAAATAGAGCTAGAGTCAGTCGTACATGTCACTCTTTGTCATTTTTCGAACTATGTTACCTCTGCGACTAGATGTAGGGATGGCAATCTACTGATGTGCCCTTGAGGCATTAGGTCAATCCTTTTAGGTTTTCCTGCATAAAATCATGATTCAACCCATTTGTCTATAAGACAATGTCATTGGTTGTGTCAAACTACGAGGTCTCTACATGTATAACGTAGGAAAGGCCATCAAATGATGAGCCCCTAAGGCTGCACTAGGTCAATTCATTAGGGTTTGTCACATGCACTACCACACATGTCATATATCTTCATACAATTCAAGCTTTTCATATTCAGTCTCGTCAATCAAAGTCTAGTCAAACTACGAGGTCTCTGCGTGTATAACGTAGGAAAGGCCATCAATTGATGAGCCCCTGAGGCTACACTAGGTCAGTCCTTTGGGTTTTTCGTCACACACAGTCAATTGTCAGTGCATCATTTCAAGTCACACATCAACAAGAGGAACAAATCAACAATCTCATCAAGTCAAATCAAACAAATTTTCAAAGCTACATCATCAAAATAAATCAATTTATGTTTGCTATAGGATGTGTCCTTGAAAACAAACATCATCAAAACATATCAACTTATGTCTACTATAGGATGTGTCCTTCCTAAAAAAAATATCAACAAAACAATCTATCTGTTATATAGGATGATTCCTTCCTACATATAGACACTGTCAAACAATTAACATGGCCTTACACAGGTTATCACATCAACGACATCTAACTCAACATCTTGTATGATACATGTCTTTCTGAAAAAAGGCTTTTGTCATGCCCTATACAGATAGTCACAAAAATCAAAATCAGACTCAACGTCTTATATTGTATGTGTCCTTCCTGAAACTAAGTCATATAATCAATCATATTATCAAACAAAACAATCAAAAAAATAGATCAAGTTTTGGCAAATATTTTATTGACTTTTTCAATTTGTGACTTGTTTATCTTAACATTTTATTGACTTTATGATTGGAATCATGTTACTAGCTTTCTCAAGGATGTCCCATGAAGGATTTAGAGAAGCAACGATGTATCAAAATTCCATTTTCTTTTACTGTTGTTTGTTGATTGTCTTTTAACTTTGGATTTTGATTCATGTTCCTAGTTTCCTCAAGGATATCCCATGACGGATTTAGAGGAATGATGATGTCTCATAACCCATCTTTTTTTTGTTTGTTATTTGTGTTTTTTCTTGACAAAAAGATTGGGGCAATTGTGCCCTTAGTATGAGTTAGGACATTCCTTTTCTATGACTATCTATTGTTAGCAGGTGGATGACCTTGCACACCTTGATCTATGTCATATCATGGTTTTTGTCTCCATTTGTATTAGTTACCACCCAATAATGATTAAGTGCAAATCCTTTTGTGATTTGGTGAAACATCAAAGATTGTTAATACTAACATTCATCTTTTTGAACTAACATTTATTCTTTTCTACATCTTCACCACCCTTATCTGTTTTCCTCTATCCTTTTGTCCTTCATCTTCTAGTTCTCTCATCGATTTTGAGAGCACACTCATGTTTTTTGAACCTGCTTGTCCTCTCGAGGGGGAATACCACTACCTCCTCATCATCCTTCCTTCACCTATTTTACACTGGGGCATGTTTTTGATCGATTTTCTTTGACACAATGCCAAAATGACATTGTATCAAAGAGGGGCAAAATTAGACACTGAAATTTGGTCTAAGCCTGCAACTTCAATTTCTTCATAATTTGTATTGTCATGGTCGTGATTAAATAATTTTAATTATTTAATTACTTTTTTAAGTCCCTTTCTCATCTACTAATTAAATAACTTTTAATTATTTAATTAATTCACTTTAACATTTATTCATCTATTAATTAAATAAACTTAATTATTTAATTAATTCACATTATCTTTATTCTATCCTGATTAATTAAATAAACGTTCTTTATTTAATTACGTCATTTATTAACTTCATCCTTCTTCTAAAATTAAATAAATTATTATTTAATTTATCTTTATCTTTAATTATTCATTTAACCTTTTCTTTACTCAATTAAATAACTCTTATTTATTTAATTAATCTTTAAATGTTGAATCTTGAATTAAATAATCATTTAATTCATAAAAGTCTATTTTTAACACATTCCTCTATATTTAGATAAATGTTTAAGTTATCCAAGTATTCATTCTCACTTGACTCAAGATATATTTAAATCAGTCAATTATCGCCTGATTTAATAACTAGTTGTCGTTCACGAATAAACTCTCTCATAACTAGTTGACCAGTTATCTAGTTCTAACTCATATGCATGTACATGCTTATTAATTAAATATCTTTATTTAATTAATTTAATTTTGTGCATGCGTTCGAATAGAACATTGCTTTTAATCTATCAATATCTTTTTCATGCAAACATTATTCTTCTATTTTCGAATACCAAACTCGAAGATTAAATCATTATTTAATCTTTATCTCTATCTTCTCGGTTTTATCACTCATGTCAGTACTAATACTTATCATAATAAATTTTGAATCCTTTGACCTAAATCATCCGTTAATCTTTCAATCCTGGCCTATCATTTGAATGATCAATTTTCTATAAATTGATTTGTCTCTCATCATTTCAATCTCTCCCAAACTCTTATGACTTTTGGAAGCATATCTATTATCTAAATCTTCGATTTTTTGTTGAATCATACTATCATAGGCTATACCTACACACTTAGAAATATGAGGGCAATTATAATCAAATGGCAAAATGGAGAAGGATAATCGAGGTTATGAGTGGAATTTTGTAGATATTTGGTGAGATGGTTCTATTATTTACACTTTTATCTTTCCATTGTTCTTTGTTGTTAGCTTAGTTTACATTAGAGTTTGAATGCATGTTATTGCATTAACCTTTCATTTTTTTCATGATGTTACATATTGGATCATCCTATTTTAAAACTACATCAACAATTCTCAAATCCTTTCACTACTTTCCTTTTTTATTTACGTGAAATCCTCAAGATCCTGCCATGTTTCCCATTCCATCAATAGTCATCTCCTACCATGGATGCATCTCATCCCTCATCAAATTTATAGGAAATTTAAACGATCCTACGATGAAATCTCAACTGTTGGATCTGTGACCCATTCCTTAATCATGTCCATCCTTCCATCATGCATCGCTAATTTGAACTTTTCATCGTGGCTCTAATCAGTGAAAGAAGATGTAGTGAAGAGATCATTTTTAGACATGTACACTGCTCATCGCTAATTTGGAACTTAAGCTCTAAAATGAATTCATGATGAGCGATAAAACATAAGGCCACCGCTCATCGCTAATTCTTCTAACACAATTTGCAATCAATTAGTGATGAGAAAATTTACATAGTTATAATATGTATCGTGGATCACTAATGTGGAACTTAAAATTTAAAAAATATCCATGATCATGTGATGTAAAGGAATTTCATCATATCACTCGTCGTTAATCTAAATTTATCATTTTATGACCATTTACAGTGAGTGATAAGAACAAAATGTCAAAGCATCATTCATCGCTATTATAAATTTGAAGGCTCCAAATCCATTAGTGATAAGCGATCCCTCAAGGAACATCGCTCATCGTGCATTTAATTTAAGAGATCTTCTAGCTATATATGATGAGTGATATCAATGAAAATACCACTTCATTGCTTGTCGCCAATTCAAAATATGTACTTATGAAGAAATTAGTGATGAGCAATAAAATATGATGGCCATTTGGACTTAAGTGGAAACTTTAAGCACATGCATTTAAGTTGTTCTAATGAAGGGGATCATTGAGGATGACATGAGAATAATAGGCTTGAGAACATCTAAGTCATTAAATGAAAAGGATGTAAAGGCCAAAAGATCCTTTACTCAACCTTATAAGAAATGGGAGATTCAGACCTAGATGTGAAGGAATGGTCACCTGATGACAGTGAATAGTATAAAACATAACTTAGGCAACTAGAGACTAGGAACACAAGTCACTGCAATAATAAAATGATCAAGGGTTGCAACAATTATACACCATTTGTACAAGTTTTTAATCAACATAAAAACCCTAATACAGTGATGGGGAAACAACCAAATATCATAAACAAGGACCCAAGCCAAAATTTCATAGATTTAAGGTGGAACTAGGAAAAAATTTTGAGGGGTTCCATCAGTGGCTCCTGTTGGGGAACATGCCTCTTGCTGGTATGGTGAGATTCCAAAATTTTAGGTGAAGCAAACCAAGCACAAGAACAAAACAAAAAGAAACAACATATATACAAGATTTACACAGGCCAAAAAGACCAGAAAAGGGGGATCTAATCTCCACCCTTCATGAAAATTTCTTCAACGATGCAAATTGTAGTATGCACTCTTTAGTCCAACTAGTTTTTATTTCCTATTTGGTGGCACTAGGCCATGAAAACCATGGGCTAATTTTTGCCTCTATCAAAAACTAGCCTCTTGAAAGAGTTGATGTCCTTTCATCCACATTTTTCCCTGTTATACCACTTGGACCCTAGAAAAATGGACCCTTATCATTTTCATGGTCTTTTAGGCCTTGCTTCATGATGTTTGGTCTATTTTTCTTTGATTTTATGTTATAATATGGTTTGAACATGCATATTTAGGTACCAAAATTCAAATAATGATGTCTTGTGAAGGTGTTGTGAAGTGTTGCAAAGAATTTCTACACTTTTCTAGACTCTATTCACTACAATTCACCTAAAAATCACCTTTTCATTACTTATCAAGACCTATTTTGAAGTGTTGTAAAGTCTTGTAACAAGATTTCACTATTCTTACGCTTTATTTGACCCCTTTAAGCCCTTATAAGCCTTAATTAAGTGCATTTTTTAATGTAAACCCAACAAACAACATTAAATGTGACTTAATTATTGACACCCATTTTCAAGTCCTAGGTGGGACCCATTCGCCATGGGTGGCAAATGAGTCCCCCATGGCTCCAAATTCAAAAAATTTAAAATTTCCTTTTGGATTTTTATTCAAAATCACTTGATGTTGGGCTTTGATGAGGTATTAATGGGTTACTAAGGCACAAGATTGTATAAATAAGTGTTTTTACATCCATTTCAACCCCCATTCATTCAAGAATTCAATCTCGCATAACATTCAAGCATTCAAGCATCTTATAACATCAAATCAAGCACTATTCAAGCATTTTTGGAGCATCCATTGATACAACTTCAAATTTTATTTAGCAAGGATTTGGTAAGTTGATAGAATTCACATGTTATTTTTTTATCATTCTCTTGCATTTCATTATTTCATTAGGGTTTTGATTACCAAAGTGGGGTTTGACCAAGGCAAACCCCTATTTGCTAACCCTCAACCATTTTTCAACTATTGCATATGTGTTTGCAGAATTTTGTGTGCATATTTAACAAGTATTTAGGTGTTGAAGAGTGGTCAACAAGTCAACTAGGTTCTTCAAGTCAAATCAATCATATTTCAAGCTTGGAGAAGGTATTCTATCTATTTCCTACAAAATTGACTTTGCAAACTCGACAAGTAGACATTTCTAGATCTGGTGTTGCAGAGTTGTCTCCTAATTTCTCATAATTTTGGGAGAAGACTAATTTTCCACCATTGTTGAATGAGTCCTACCTTAATGCTAAAAATCTAGGTTTTTTCAGATTCTAGATCTCAACAGTCAGAAACTGTCTCCTAATAGTTATCACCAGAAGTAGGACTAATTCACCACCCTAGGTGAATGAGTCCCACTGTTGATTTTTTGTGATTCCAGACAACATTCCGTAGATTCCAAAATATTCATCAGACCTCCAAGTGCACATTGATTCAATCCATTCTTTTTGTTCTGCATTTATTCATTCCTATTTCATTGTTTGCATATCACATTGTGTTTTCCAGTATGGGTATGTGTAGGATCATCATGGAAAAACAAGCCCTTAAGTGGCCAAACATTCAAAAAAATAAGAGTTAGGCAACTTGACATAATTTTTTTAATAAGTTATCTATATTATTTAAAAAATATGTAAGACTATAATCTTTAGCAAATTGAATGTAGTTTCTAAACTACTAGGTTTATTTGAAAAAAATAAAATATATTTGGTAAAAAATTGAAATTTTAATGTAGTAGTACTTAAATTTCAGGGAAAAAATAAGAAGTAGGTGTCTATATGACCACCCTAACCACAATAAAATGATAAAAAAAAATTATCAGATTTTAGACATAAGTAGAGGACTCATGTCCGGATGTGATGCATTTTTTTTGTAATTTTTTTTCAAGTAAATAATAATTAATTATGATTTTTTTATTACAACTTTTAAAAAATATAAAAAATCATATATCTAACCACCTTAACTTGGTCAAAACTTCATGAAATTCAATTTTTCATTTATCAATCCTATAGTATGCATAGCATAGAATATGATGCATGTTTTGGATTCCAAAAATTTGATATCATTTGAAACCTATAGATGTTTTTCAATCAGCCTATCAATCAAGACTTTAGTCGTAATTCAAATAGAAAATTAATAATAATTATTTATTAATTTCAAAGTAAAGCATAATTTATATTGGTGGAAAGCTGAGAATCTCCTTTAAAAACCCTTTTCATTTCATCAATTTTGGGTAAGAAAAAATTCATTAGCCACATACCCTACAAATACCCATCATATTGCCACTTTTTGGCCCATCATGATCCTACACATACACGCATAGCTTAAATCTTTGGTTTTTTATTCAAATTCATTCATATAGATCACTTAATTGCATTTAGTTCATTTCATTTAGCATAAATAACATCACACATTACATAATTTGAATGAAATAGTTAGTATTTCTGGCCCTACTCTCTCCTTTTAGGTGAAAAACCCTAAAAGTGCTAGTAAGGTGAAAGGTACCAAAAATCTATAGTTCATTTTGGTGAACCTAACACTTTGCATTTTTTATTTTATTCACATGTTGCATCCTAGATTACACTTGCATCAACATTCAATTAGGGTATTTTTTTGTTCTTGCATTCTAAGACTTCTCATATTGCATTAGTAAAAGCTTTGTTTAGATTTCCTTTTTGCATTGCATATCATTGAAAAAACTAAAAATTTGCATTATGCATCTTTAATTTCCATCTAAAAAGCATTAGAATCATTTTAATATTTTTGAAAAACACAAAAAAATATCATACTGGGACTCATTCACCACCCTGGGTGAATCAATCCCTCTACACTTTTTACACAACATTTTTAGACATTTTCTGGACTTTTTCTACATTATAGTTTTATGTAATTGCTTTTTGTTTTCATCTCTAGAATCTTTGTTTTTATTCATTTATTGCATCCTAGTTTACTTGCATCATGGAATTTTCTTTTAATAATTTATGGAATTCCCTAAAATATTTGGTAGATGTCTAATTGTGCCTTTGGTTGTGACCCTAATGACATTGACCTATCTCATGCTCCTTCAACTCCTCATGCTTGTCCTCCTCGTGAAGTAGACATCATTGGAGAAGATGATGATAGCATGAACAAGTTTTACAATGAATTCCTTGATAACCTATAAGCCAATCTAGCCTTCTATCTATCCATGAAGTTACAAGATCTTCCTATTATTGCACCTCCTGATCACTTTGCATACTTACATCCTAAAATCAAAGAAGGACCTAAGGTTCCTCCCTCAAGTGGACCTAGTTCCTCTAAACAAAACCCACAACTATTTTATGATCACAAAGTCACAAATACTCCCATAAACCTTGAAGAAACCTATCACAAAGGCTTCACTATCCTAAGTAAACAAGGTTGTGACACAACACATGAACATGACATTCACCAACTTTTTGAACAAACGCCAATCAAAGACAACACAACAAGTTTAGGATATCAAGATCCTTCTCATCCTAATAGACCTCCTTTTTAACCTCAAAAACTTTAGGATACTGCTACAGTGATCTTTGATTCTCCTCCTGACTTAGAAATTCTCCTTCCACATGAACAACCATTACCTAATTCCAATAACACTAATGTTAGGATCCCCATGGGTCCTCTTCCTCCTTCCATTCATGAAATCAGAGAATCCAGCAAACGAAAATGACCATACAAATTGAAGAAACTCAAGTTTCCTACACACCCTCCACCTGAATTTGAAAGGAGACTTCAACTACTTTTAAACAAAGGTCTTATACTTTTACCACCTATGAATAGGTTGTTTATTTGTCCTAAAGATTTTAATATTCTATTTTTTAAATATCATCACATTCTTGGAAATTGAACTAAAGAATGTCGGACATTGAAGGACATACTAGATAAGTATCACTTCACTGATACTGATTGCTTTCCTCTTTTCCCATAACCACTAAATCCCTTTATCATGCCATAGTTTTAGAATTACCTATTCTCACTATTGCATGATCCTTTCACATCACCCACCTTGGCTCATTCTTTCCTTTACACTTTGTGGGGGACAAGAAGCTGATAGCCTTGTCCTTGCAATGCATTTTCCTTTCTCTCAAGATTAACTCTGTTATTCCTTTTACACTTAGCTACTTAAGATTGAGAAACCAATAGCTTAGTAAATGTTTGACTTCCATTTGCATTACTTGCACCTTTTTCATTTTTCTTTCATGTATGTATTGTGTTCCCCTATAGCGTGTGTTTGATGTTCCCTCTCTTTGTACACTTCTTCTATTTGTACCTCTATTCTGCTATATGTCATGCATTGTCTTTTTTTCTTTTATTTTGTGTTCTCCTTTTGGGGATGACACAAATCGTAGAGACTCCCTATGTCTCTTCCATGTTGACCTAGAAGGTCCTTGTCTTTTTCACTTTTGTTTCGTATTCTCCTTGTTGGGATGATGCAAAGCATAGAGGAGCCCTATGTCTCTTCCATGTTGACCCAAATAGTCCTTTTTCTTTTTCTCTCTTTCCTTTGTGTTTTCCTTTTGGGGATGATGCAAGGAATTGAGACCAAAATGTCTCCTTCATGTCGACCCAAAATATTTTTCTTTTCTTTTACCTTTTCAATTTTTGTTTTTGTTTGTGTTTTCCTTTTGGGGATGATGCAAAGCATTGAGACCACAATGTCTCTTCCATGTCGACCCAAAACATACTTTATTTTTCCTTTTGCTCTCTTTGTATCATTCTTCCAATTTTATGTGCTTTTGGGGATGATGATAGTTTTGAGCTCTTTAATCAAAACATTGCAGCAACGAACATAATAACCCCAAGTCCATAGATCCCTTATGTGTTTGGCGTGTTTTTTTTTGGAGGGAAACTCCCTTTCTTTTGTTTTTCCTTTTCGTTGACCTAATGCAGCCTAACTTAGAAACATATGACTTGGCATAGGGTTTTCCAAGTTGGATCTCATGTTTTTTTTTTCTTTTTTCATTTTCTTTCCTTCAGTACTTTAAATTAATTGCTTACAGAATGATGTGTAGCAATTCCTTTAAAGTGGGGGGCATACATTACCATTAATTCATTTTCATTATTAGTTCTTAGTGCAGCCCTATCATTTATATGATGCATTCATCACTTTGTGGATGGCATTGGGTGTGATGTCCTTCATAAGTGTGATCTATCTTAGCATATTACATTCCTCTTGGTGGCCTGATGCGATGCACTACATCCCCTAAGTTGTGAATATACTACTCTTTGATCAGTGCTCTCTTGGAGAAATTAGACACAATGTTCCCTAACTGACTAACCTTGCATGAACTTAACAAGACTCCTTTGAACATCTTTTTCATTTTACATTTTTTTATTTTTACATTTTTCTTTATTTGCCACCTTGCATAATGCAACCCGCATGCTTTTGGTACCTTCCTTTTTGTTCATGAGTTTTAATCATACGAAGCTTCACTTGTCTCATAAAGCACGAACCAACATTTTTCCTTATGGCACCTTGTTAGAGTTATCAGGAGGTATAACTTTCATATGGTTCAGCGAGAAGCCCATCTAGCAGCATGACTTTCCCCATAGCCACTTTTGTGTTTGTGAGTGCATGCCAACTAGTGTATGTATCTCCCCTTTTGGTATTTCTCACCCCATGGACAACCAGAAGTTTTATGGCCCCAAACCAAGTATACTTGGGCCTTCTCACCTGACGGACTTCCATGAGTTTTGTTGCTCTAGAGTGAGTATGCATTCTTTATTTCTCACAATCAGCCTAGATCTAATCCACAACTAGTTGGACAGATGATTGAAGCTTCATCCAATTCTCTTTTCAACACTTATGTGTTCCTTTGTCCTGATGCTTAGTTTTCCATGGTATCTTCATCCTGGCAGCTTGATCATCCCTCTTTATTGTTGTATTCCATCTTGCTAATGTAAGCACATTAGAACCCTCCCAATGTTTGTGGCTACTTTAGTGTGAGTTTGAAGCAAGTTCATCCTCTCACTAAATTGGGGGATAAATGCACCGTAGAAAAATGAACCCTTGTCATTTTCATGGTCTTTTAGGCCTTGCTCCACGATATTTGGTCTATTTTTCTCTAATTTTATGTGGTGATATGGTTTGAACATGCATATTTAGGTACCAAAATTCAAATAATGACATCTTGTGAAGGTGTTGTGAAGTGTTGTAAAGTATTTCTACACTCTTCTAGACTCTATTCATTACAATTCACCTAAAAATCACCTTTTCATCACTTATCAAGTCTTATTTTTAAGTGTTGCAAAGTCTTGTATCAAGATTTCATGCTTTTCTAGGCACAATTTCACTATTTACACCTTTCTTATGCTTTATTTGACCCCTTTATGCCCTTATAAGCCTTAATTAAGTGCATTTTTGAATGTAAACCAAATAAACAACATTAAATGTGACTTAATTCTCGACACCCATTTTTAGGTCCTAGGTGAGACCCATTTGCCATGGGTGGAAAATGAGTCCCCCTTGGCTCCAAATTCAAAAATTTTAAAATTTCCTTTCGGGTTTTTATTCAAAATCACTTGAGTCAGCCTATGATGAGGTATTAATAGGTTACTAAGGTACAAGATTGTATAAATAAGTTTTTTACATACATTTAAACCCCCATTCATTCAAGCATTCAATCTCACATCACATTCAAGCATTCAAGCATCTTATAACATCAAATCAAGCACTATTGAACCATTTTTGGAGCATCCATTGATACAACTTTAGATTTTCTTTAACAAGGGTTTGGTAAGTTGATAGCATTCACATATTATTTCTTTATCATTCTCTTGCATTTCATTATTTCATTAAGGTTTTGGTTACCAAAGTGGGGTCTAACCGAGGCAAACCCCTATTTGCTAACCCTAACCATTTTTCCCCTATTGCATGTGTGTTTGCAGAATTTTGTGTGAACAAGTATTTAGGTGCTGAAGAGTGGTCAATAAGTGAACTAGGTGGTTCAAGTCAAATCAAGGATATTTCAAGCTTGAAGAAGGTATTTTTTTCTGTTTCTTGCATAATTGACTTTGGCAACCCGACAAGCAGACATTTCCAGATCTAGTGTTACAGAGTTGTCTCCTAGTTTCTTAGAATTTTGGGAGAGGACTTATTTTCCACCAGTGGTGAATGATTCCCACCTTAATAATGAAAATATAGGTTTTGTCATATTTTGGATCCGGACAGTCAAAAATTGGTTCTCGACAATTATCACCGGAAGTAGGACTAATTTGTCACCCTAGTCGAATGAGTCCCACTGTTGATTTTCTGTGATTCCATAAATAATTCCATATATTCTAGAATCTTCATCAAACCTCTAGGTGAACACTTATTCAATCCATTTCTTTTTGTTCTACATTTATTCATTCCTATTTCATTGTTTGCATATCACATTGTGTTTTCCAGCATAGCTTAAGTCTTTATTTTTGCATTCAAATTCAGTCATATAGATCACTTAATTGCATTTAGTTCATTTTATTTAGCATAAATAACATCACACATAAGATAATTTGAATGAACTAGTTAGCATTTTTGGCCCTACTCTTTCCTTTTAGGTGGAAAACCTTAGAAGTGCTAGAAAGGTGAATTGTGCCAAAAATCTACAGTTCACCACTACAATGAGTGATTTCATTCTTTCCAAAAGAAGTGTCAAGACTCTTCTAAAAAAGTGATAATCTACCTAATTACAATCATTTCCATTAACTATTTCATCTCTCACAACTTTTCTGAGCATAACATTGCCAAAGCAATCTTTTTCATTCTTTATTATACAATCAGGCATAAAATGAAGAATTTCATCATTACATGACACATATGTGTTATGTTTTTATATGAAGCATATGCATATTGAAAGTAACATTCCTTGGTATTCATCTCTTGCTCCATCAGAATACCTTCCAACTGAATTGGAAACTAAAAGTATTCATATTCCTCCAAGTAGTTGGAATCATGATACTCAACCTTATTTGTGACATTTGTATCAAATGTGAAACATTCATAGGAAATTCCATTAAGGATCACATCAATGTGTTGCTTTATTTTCATAAGGCCACACTCTAACTCTATTTCAAAGATATCATCAAAGTCCTCAACAAACAGTGGATTGTCTCTGCACCAATAAGGATCATCATTTTTCATCTCTAGTGAAAATGGAGGCTTGTCAAATAAGGGGCTTTCCCTTACATTCACTATTGACATAAATACCTATGCCTCCTTAGTATGAAATTCAAAATCCTTAATATCATTACTATATTTTGAAACACCACAATCAGTGTCCTCTTCATAGGCATAATCATAATTAGCCTTGAACTCATGGCAACCAATATTATCTCTCATTTTACCTTTTGATTGTTTAGCACACATATCTAAAAAAAAATTCATATCCGCATAATCTAAGATAGCATGGTCAAAAAGCTCTTCAAAATCTGTATCATTATCAACCAAAATTAGTGGCATCTTATTACTCAGGTTCTCATCAATATCAACATATTCCTTATTTACAACAAAAGATTCTATCTCTACTTCATGAGGATAATCATAATCAACAGAGCATTAACCATACTTAATGCCATCATCATTACTACAACAAGAGGACTCATCAATACTGCAACTACGTTCAAAATTTTAAAACTGAATGCTCAATCTTATGTCATCCATAGGAGTGCAAATATTGGAATCTTCAAAAGAATCATAACTACACATTTCACCGGTTTCACTGAGGCATGCATTCTCAATATTTTCTCCACTCTCTTCTTCTCATGCGATATCTCACTACTTGACTCATATGGAGTGGTAGAAACATCATCATCATGGATTGAAAACATGATATCCTTTTGATGATCATCTCTAATCTTTTCAAAAAGAGAAAAATATTCACATACTTGGCTAAGATTGATAGGCTTCAACTCCTTTGGTAGAGCACTCAAACCTAATTCATAAGATTAATAAAATAAATCAATGCATACTGAATTTTTAGGTTTATGACAATCATGAATTGTAAATAGAGCATCCATAAATCTTGCATAGATATCATATGTTGATACTCCTCCATGTCTCTTTATGCAATAGAGGGCTTGAACAAAGACTATAGGATCACAAATGCATGCAGCTTCTTGAGAATGTGTTTGGGGCTCTATGTGGTCAACATTATGGAATGATGTGTAAGCTAAAGCAATATGGGTGTAAGTGTTTTGAAAGTCATTTTCAATTTTTGACTTACACCTTTCATCAACGTTTGGTACCTCAAGGCAGCAAAGACTTGTATTCAAATGACTTTTGTGCATTCCATATTTCCAGTTGTTTTCAATGCTCATGGCTATCCCATAGGCCTGATGCAAGGTTTTAGAATCCTTATCTCTCAGTAGATAGCTCATCTTATTATCAAAAGCTCCCAAATAAACAACCAAACATATTGCATCACTTAGTCTCAAGAAATAAGGAGCATCCATCAATGTTTTATCAAATCTTCGGTTAAATGTTGGAACCAGCTCATCTTCTTCTTTCTCAATGCTCATAAATTTATTGAGCAAAGAACTATCATTGATTCTTTCACCAAACTGTTCCATGAACACAGCTTTGAACTCATTCCAAGAACAAACAAAGCATGCTGGTAAATTAGAGAACCAATCTCTTGTATCTCCTTTGAAACACTAAATAAATAGCCTCATAATCACATCCTCATGATCTATCTCATAGTCATCCATTAAATTGTTGAATTCTTGTAGATGCTTTCTTGTTGATTCAATCTTTATACCACTAAATTTTGGTAACTTATCTCTCATGCTGGATGGAAAAAAATTTGGGAAACCATTAATGCCACTAAAATTGATGGGTCTATACCTTTCAGTGTTCAAAATTCTTTTATTACATGACAAAGGTTGAGCACTATGCATTGTTTCATTTGGGTCCACATAGGGATGCATAGGTTGATGATACATTTTCTTAAGCCCTTACAAGCTTTTTCAAACTAAATTTGCAATTACAAGGCAACTCAATTTATTTTACAACATGACCTTAAGCTTTTACAATGCAAATTCTATCTCAAGGTGATCCCACAAAGCTAGTTTACAATTTCTAGGAGATTTTGATTTTTGCTCAAATCATATATTTTTAGAAAACATAGTGATTTAAGCCTTTAAAAGTTCCATTTAAATCATTCCAATTGAATAGGGTTTGATAAATCTACCTTAGATCAAACCCCCTTGTATAGAACCCCGCTAGTTTTAAACCATATCTATAACTGAGTCTCCTTTACACCTATCAAAATGCTGATAAAAAAACCACTTTTGATTTACCTTTTGGAGGATCGAATGAATTCATTTAAAATTTACTTTTTGTAAGTATGTAGTCCTTATTATAAGCTTCCCAAAAAATATAATTTTAAATAAATTTAATTTAATTGTTATATTTATTTTTTATTTCTTGTGAATGTAGGTTTTTCATTGAAAATCAAACTCTTGGTTCTGCACATGTGGAAAAATAGAAGATTATCAAAAAAAAAATTGAAAAATATGAATGCAATAGATATTTAAGTCCTTGATCCAACAACAAAAAAATTTAATTTCGATACATACAAAAAAAGTTACATGTTATACGGTCGTGCTATGTCTGAATTGTAATTGGTTTGACTTTGAAACTTGATGAAAGAAAACACATTAAATAAAAACCTATCTAACCAAGTGGAAGCACTAGATATTAGAGATACAAATCTAAATTTGAAATAATTAGAACTTTATCCTTCATGGAAAAAAAATTAAGCGTTATACGGTGAGCGTCACTTTTTAAAAATGATGTTTTCTTAAAAAAAACTAGTTTTCAAGGGAGATGGAAAAAGAAGTGCAATCTGATTCCAAAATTTTTGAAAAAATAATAATTAGAATCTATAAACAAAATTCCATGAAACTCTAGTTTGCATCATCTTCAAACTCCTCACAGTTTAGCAACTATAGGTGCCTGAAAGTGAAGATTTAGTTTAAAAAAATTATTTCAGTGTCTAGTTTGGCCAAAAATTGTAAACCATTATTATGGGATCACCCCTCAACTTGCTTAAGATCTTCTAAATGTCTTTCTTCAAAAACATTGCATACATCACTTCATAAAAGAGACTATAAATTATAACTCAGAAGTATGCAAGCCTATCACTACTATTTCGTTTCCTTAGTACTTAGTTTCACTTTATAGTGAATCAAATTTTTACAAGACTTACAACTATGGTTTTCATATACAAATTTATCTTTCTTGAAAACAAAAAACTAAAGAATACTTGGATATGTGCAACTGTTGCAAATTCTTCTTCATGATTGGAAATCTTTATGATCTGAAACATTATTCACATCTTCAATAGGTTTTTTGATAGAGACGCCACCTCTCTTCATAGAGGACTGAACTTCAAGCAATATGAAGCTCATTCAAAGATGAATTTCCTTCTGGGTCTTCTCCCACAACAAAGTACCACAGATCATGTAACTTTCAAGTTCACTACAACAACTTCTTTCTTTAGGTACGAATTTCTTCAATATTTGAATCAAATTCTCAGATCAGCAAATAATATGACTTTGTAATAGAATAGTCTACAACTGGAGATTCAAAGATCTCCAGAGCAGAGTCACCATTTTTGTTGGTGATTTTTCCAACAAAACCAAGTAATTCTCTAAAAATTAGCCAACTCTTATGGTGAAAACCTACAGGGTTAGTGGCTAACACAATGATTATAGGATTTTGTGGTCCTTAATCCTTCACTTCAGGCTCTATGAAACCTAGGAGGGTGATCCCAATTGTGTTTTCATGAAGTGTATTTGATTTGAAACACATTTATACATAGATTGATTCTTATTTATTACAAATAAAGATCCTTTTCAATAAGGATTTGGTAGATCTTCAAATGAATGAGTATCTATCTGCTAAGAATCGGGATATTAATAACCCACACTATCCATGAAAATATTTTTAATTTAATATTGTCTTATCTTAAGTGCAGGGCTCAGAACATTATTTGTTCATTTTATGCAATATTTTCCCACAAACTTACTAGTGTCTCATCAATTGGAGTAACAAATTCAAATATGTAAGAATCAGTAATATATAAACTACTCAATTTAGAGATAGGTGGACTATTTTCATACTAATTTTCATTTATGAAAACTCATTGTTCTTGAAACACTTACTTCTTATGAATCATGTGCAATTCCTTACAAATTTTATAACTCTATTCGAGCATTTTAATTAACTCCTTGAATTAAAGTTGAAAACAAAATAATACATTCAAATGGAACGTCTAAAGATAAATGATAGCACCATTGGTATTTCTCATTCATAACTTGTAAAAGCATACATAGGAGAGTATTTGTTTCCAAACTAATATTTTTTTCAATATCCGTAATTTCTATAAACCTCATTTAAGATTAGTACATACAGAATATCATACCCCTAACAAACCTCTGGCCTATTATCAATATTCTATTCAAAGTGCCTTTCCTGAACATAGCTTTCACCTAAAACCCTATTGAGACTTAAGAATCTGACCCCCGTAATAAACCTGAAATCCCTTTTATAGAATAAGGGAGCAACAAGTGTCAGGCTTAATTACATTTACATCTCATTTCATTTGCACTAGAATTCAACACATCATCAGTTAGTTACATGCAATCATTAAGGAAAATGGAAGAGTAAAAGACCACATTCCATATTCCTTGAATGAAGACACGCTAGCTCCTCAAAAGATAGAGTTTGTTGCAAAAGGGGCATGGTTTCATCCAAAAAAAAAAAATAGGGCACAATCACCACTCTGATTTATTAACCTCAGAGGGTGCTTGCTCATGTTTTGCTCAAGGTGGGATTGGAGAAACCGTCACTACCTCCTTGTCAAAATCCTTTGATGGTACCAGGGAGAGGGGATAATAATCACCCTCTAGTTTAGTATCACCCTCACTGTCTGAAGGGTTATTAGAAACCTCACATGTAGAATTACGTCCTCCTTGATAAGCCTTACAATTCTTACTCTCCTTTTTTTCCTTCTTTTCATATTCCACCATCCTCTTTTCTTTGTCTTTGACCAATTCTTTTGAAACAATTTGGCCTTATAGATGGTAGCTACTCTTAACACCATACTTCTTGAATTTCATAAGTCTCATTCTACTTTTTGGTGTACCAGGAGCTCCTTGCATTTCAATTTTTTCCTTAGGAACATTTTCCTCATACTGAAAGAAAACTTAATTTCTTAAACTCTAGAATTGCCATGGCAAACCTACTGATCTATGACAAGAACGTCTACTTCCTAACTTAGGAAGATTTAATACTCACACACTTCTTCACTAACCCATGCCTCACATTTACTGCGGATTGAAATATGATGAAGCAAAATAACAAGAAATTTGCATTAAATAGGCAATTTGAAGCATGCAGAATTAATGATCCAAGAGCTCCTTGTGCGAGCGAGTTGATAACTTAATAGCTTGGTTTTGAATCTAGGCCGTTGATTTTAAAGCATTTAAAACTTCATCCATGGTGATCTGAGCCTCATTTTTTATGCCTTTAGCAACTTTCTCATGGAAAACAATGATGCTAGCTCAAGTGTTGTGATCTTTCAATCAACATGTATCCCCAACCTAATTCATGCTTTTTCATTAATATCAACGAAGTACACAAGACCAGTTCTTCTTAGAGAGAAAATTTCCTTATACACTTCACTGTTCATCACTGATCTTCCCCAAATTTTAGGGTGCAATTAGCGATGAAAGTATTCATGTGATGATGTTTAGTCCTATTGGACTTAGGGAACACTGAGAGTGGGGGGTGAATCAGTGTTCAACAATATTCAAACAATTAATTCTGATCTTAAACTATTTGTAGCACATAAACAAAAGTAAATATGCAAGTACACGAATAAGATAATCAAAACATCATAACACCAATATTTTTATGTTGTAACTCTATTAGGCAAAAAACCACAGTGGAGATTAATCCGCAATTTATACCCTGTTAAAAGTATGAATAAAAGGAAATGCACTTGCATTCAGGAACACTGCCTAGAGCTCAGTGCTCAAAATAAAGAAGGTTCACTGCCTTACAAGAAGTTTGTGATTACAATAAAAATTGAACTAAGAAGATAGCATCTACAAATGGCTTGGTTCAGTTCCAATGAACCACATAAAATAGATTTTGGACCTTCTATCCAATTCACACTTCTGCTTTGCTTTGCTTATACAAAACCCCTTCTGTTGCACAAGAAAAAATTCACTGAATTGATCTTCTGATGTACGCTCATACAACTGCTCTACCCTTTTTCATACACACACACCTTCACACCACACCATTCGCACACCAAAATGAATTGGGTATGTGTAGGATCGTCATCGAAAAAATAGGCCCGTAAGTGGCAAAAAATTTAGAACAATCAGAGTAATGTAACTTGACATAAAAATTTGAATAAGTTATTTATATTATTTCAAAAATATGTAAGAATGGAATCTAAAGAAAATTGAATGTAGTTTCTAAACTACTAGGTTTTTAAAAAAAATAAAATCTATTTGGTGAAAATTTGAAATTTCAATGCAATATTACTAAAATTTCAGGGAAAAAATAAGTAGGTGATTGTCTGATCCCTCTAACCACAATAAAATGATAATATTTTTTTATAATATTTTAGATATGAGTAGAGGAATCATGTCCCAATGTGATGCATATTTTTTTGTAATTGTTTTCAAGTAAATAATTAATTATGAATTTTTTATTAAATTTTTTTAAAATTATAAAAACTCGTATTTCTGACCACCTTAACTTGGTAAAAACTTCATGAAATTCTCTTCTTCTTTTTAATCCTATAGTATGCAAAGCATAGAATGTGACGCATGTTTCAGATTCAAAAAATGTGATATAGTTTGAAAGCTATAGATGTTTTTCAATTAGCCTATCAATCAGGACTTTAGTCGTAATTCAAATAGAAAATGAATAATAATTATTTATCAAAATCAAAGTAGAGCATAATTTATATTGGTGGAAAGTTGAGAATCTCCTTTAAAAACCCTTTTTGTTTCATCAATTTTTGGTAAAAAAAGGTCGTTAGCCACATACCCATCATATCGCCACTTTTTGGCCCATCATGGTCCTACGTACCCATTACCGATCTCATATATATATATATATATATATATATATATATATATATATATATATATATATATATATATATATATATATATATATATATATATATATATATATATCTGTTAACAAATATTTCATTGCTTGAAGTCGACATTTACAAAACATGAAATATTCTCCAATAGTCGGCTCAAATCATGAGCAATCTTTAATGCACACCCACACAAGTCGGCTAAGACATAGTTGGGACCCAAAACAATATTCTCAAACATTAGAGATAATTAAACAACTACTCCTTATACATCTGTGAAGTGCTACATTCATTGATTTGGCAACAATGAACAAATAAACAAAGAATCATTCTACTGAATCTCTTAACTCATACACTGAATGCTGCAACACCATTAAATTTACTAGTAAGGTAACATACCTACTCAACAAACTTTCCTGAGGATCCACAACACAAAATTATGATCTGGTGAAGCATACAAATTGACTATCTGATTGGATACCTTGTTCTTCATGCTTTTTGCCGGTAACACACTGTCTTCTACATTTATTTTTGGTATAAGTAGATCCTAATCTACAGACTGAGATAATGACTTCAGTTTCCATCAATGACAACACTAGAAGCCATAAACAATCTTCCCAAGCCAAATGCCAACAATCTCCCCCTTTGGCATTGATGGCAACACTTAGTGAAAAATGACTAAGTGTCAGAACCAAAACTCAGAATTTCAAATCATTGCTCCCCTTTAGAATTATAAAGCATTTTTCACTACTCTCCTCCCCCTTTGACATCAATGACAAATATATTCTTTACTAAGCTCTCACTCCCCTTTTCAAAATTTCAAAATTTGAAGTGCAACTGTTACACAAATTAGAAAATTATTTTATACTTATCCTTTACTTCTAGAAGAAATTTCTTCTAAGCATCCACAACAATCCCAATAATGATTAACAAACTATTATTTTCTGAAGTCGGTTAATGATCTAGATAAGGGATTTTGGAATTGTAATTGTTCTTCCAACTTCTCTCCTCTCTTCAGAATCTCAATTTGTTGCTCCAACTTGCATTTGTTAGATCCTTCACTTTCCAAAAAGTGTCCATAAGAGTGTTTCTAGAAAAGTGAACCTTTTCATGCTCAACCTGCAATTCATGAATTCTATTCTTTACTGCTCCATTCTATTCTTAAAACATATTGTAATCCTGGCCAATTTTGATCAACTCACTCTCAATTTGCTCTAGCTTGTCCTTGTATTTACCAACCACATGAGGCCACCAAAGAAAATAATTGTAGACATTATTTGTTGAGTCAATGCATTGCCTTAACACATTCATTTTCTTTTTCAATTTGGCAAGAGATAGCCTAAATTGTTCCTTCATATGTAAAATTACTTCTTCCTCTTTCCTATCCAGAGGCACAAAGGCCATAGCCTCCCTGATGCATGCAATCAATTCTTCTGAAAGTACATTCTGCAAACCTTCTAATTCAATTTTTTTGTGCACAAATTAATTTCCTAGAGTATTGTCAATAGCGTCTTGTTCATATGATGGTCTGTTTAAGCATATGTTAGCAATCTTTTGCATTCCATCTTCCTCCTAAAAAATTTGCAGTATCTTTGTCTTGAATAAAGCACCTTCTTCATCACTTTCTTTTGCTATTATCACATCTAGTTCCACTGATTTTGATTCATCTCTAGGAGTGTAATCATCAGAATCTTCATCTGGTATATCCATAATTACCTACTCTTTTCCTTTATCTTCAAATTTTGGAGATTTGAGTGTTGGGGAAATGTTATCTGCAAACTCTCGAGCCTTTTTCTGCTTCTTTTCCACCTTACTGGAAGAGGACCCAAGATCAATTGCTCTTACTAGAAGGGAGATTCCAACTATTCCAAACTTTCCCAACAATTCTCTAAAGAAACTTTCATAAACTTGCTCACAATTTTTCAGAGTATTGAAATGTAACTTATAAATTTTCTTACAAACGGGTTCATTTTCCTTCCACACCACATTATCATTCTAAGGCAAGCAATTCAAAAAATGCATCATAATGCATATAACTAGGCTACCAAACCTAAAGGTATAGTCTGCATCTTTCGTCAATTGCACATTTTTCATCAACTGATCCTTCAGCAATCCACATAGATCAAATTCTTCATCTTCCATTATCATTTTGTGAGCAATATATACTATGCCTGCTGAGGTTGTTCCTTCCCTATTTTTGAAGAAAATTTTATATGAAATTCCCTGTGCAATGTACCTCGTTATTGAGTCTTTGATCATTGAAATTACTAGAGCCCTTTGATCTCCTGTTACTCCGGTTAGGGTTTCGACTTCAATGTTTTGAATCAATTTATTTTTTAGCACAGCACCAATATTGCATAATCTTGTTAGATTTCCGATCACTTCTTTTGAAATTTTAAAGGGATTTTCTAGAGTAAGGATATCATCATCCAGTATGTTCAAGATAAATTGAACCACTTTCACATTGATGAAATAAGGAAACTCATTCCAAATGTCCAAATTCTTATGTTTCGCACCTTTAAGCCACTTCAATTCACTAGTTGGCAAAAAATTTCTTACATCCCTGATCTTCCTACTACTATATTCATCCAAAGTTATTGTTCCTTTGATTTGCTTAATTTTACTTTCCATATCGAACAAGGTTTTCCTTTCGAGCACATGATTAGTAATTAAACAAGCGATCAGAAATACCTGGTGAATTCACCACCAAATTTTATTGACCTCTTTGAAATTTCACTACAGAGGCTCTCCTTCTCTTCTTCTTCAGCGCAAGGTGACAATTGAGTGTTCCAAACACCCCTTTTATAACTTTTCACACCTAACTTTTAGCTGCATTAAAATTCCTTGCACTATTAGTTCTAGTAACTCTATTTTCTCAGACAACAAGAGAAAAATTCATCTGTGGACCCTCTACTTTTCATATTTCTACAAAAGTAATCACTGATGCATTTCCAAACTTCTATAATAGTTATTGAAAATTTCCTACATTCCATTGCCAGCTACCAACAGGGGATCAAATGGATTTTCATGAGAAAAAATCCCCTAGGCCAAAGGCCTGAGATCAATTTTCGGAGGGATTACCGGAGGCTGCTTTCGGTATGGGCGTGTTTCCTTCATCAGATTCACTCTTCTTTACCCACATTTTCTTCATATGATCTCTTATCACTTCCATAGACACTTTTCTTTTTCCTTTGTCACCTTTCTGTAAAATTATTCCTTTGTATATTGGACCTATTCTATCCATGTTTGTATTCCTGTATAATCTTACAATGTGACCAAGTTTGTTGCAATTATAGTATACCAAATTTCTTTGTCTAGACCACTCATTCCACTTATTTCCTCCTGATCTTCATTGATTAGCAACATGCCCAAATTTTCCATAGGTGTAGCATTTAAGATTCCTTGCACTGATAGACATACTTATGCATTCAAGTGACTTGTGACCAAACTTATTACAACTAAAAAACTGACCGGGAAATGATGGACTACCTGAATTTATTTTACTTCTACATTGAGAAGTCATATGACTTAATTTATTGCAAGAAAATTAGTAACTGTTAAACTTCTGAGCATTGGGTTGTCTTACAGGATAACTTCTACCTTTGTTCATCTGATTTCCTTTTCTAGAATCCTTATGTTCAGATCCGGAGTTTTCTCCTTTCTCATAGCCAAGACCTCTCTTGTCATTTGCATTCTTTTGTCCTTTAGTCAACTCATCAAGCTTAGCAGAACTGATCCTAAACTTCTCCTTATACTCATTTGCAATAGTGAGTTCATCTCTGAGAATAACTATCTGTCTTTCAAGATCTTGTTCATTATTTCTGGACTATTGCCATTTGATTTCCATCTGAATGAATCCACTGATAACTTGGCTGCATTCCTCAAATTTTTCTTTTAAGGACTGGGCTAGATTCTCCTCATTCTTCTTTGTTTCTTCAATTTCCTTAGTTAGCTTCCTCGCTGCAGATTCCATTTCAAGCTTCATAGTAGCATTTTCTCTAGGAATTTTTTCACACTCTTCACTTATCTCTTTTAGGGTCTAATTCAGGTGAACATCTTCCAAACTTTTATTCTCTTTCTACTTCATCTAATCACAAAGTGCCTTCCTCTTTTCTCTTGACTCATTGATTGTTTCCTTCAATGATTGAATGAATTTCTCAACATCCACAATATTTTCTTTTAATTCCATGAATTTTGCTTTAGACTAATCAAGATCATCAAGTGCCACCATAAGTTGTTGAATACCACTAGAGTCCATTGTAATTCAAGATCCACCTCAAGTTGTCAAACTTCTATAGAGGAACCTTGCTTTGATACCAATTTTTGGACTCAGGGAACACTAAGATGGGGGGTTGAATCAATGTTCAGCAATATTCAAACAATTAATTATTATCTTAAACTATTTGCAGCACATAAACAGAAATAAAGATGCAAGTACAAGAATAAGATAATTAAAACATAATAACACCAATATTTTTACGTGGAAACCCTGTTAGGGGAAAAACCACAGTGGAGATTAATCTACAATTTATACCCTATTAAAAATATGAATAAAAGGGAATGCACTTGCATTTAGGCACACTGCCCAGAGCTCACTGTTCAAAATAAAGAAGGCTCACTTCCTTAAAAGAAGTTTGTGATTACAACAAAAATTGAACTGAGAAGATAGCATCTACAAATTCTTGGGTTCAGTTCCAATGAAGAAAATAAAATAGATTCTGGAACTTCTATCCAATTCACACTTTTTCTTTGCTTTGCTCTGCTCTGCTTATACAAAACCCCTTCTGTTGCACAAGCAAAATTTCACTTAACTAATCATCTTCTGATGTACACTCATATGTATCTACTCTACCCTTTTTTTCACACACACACCTTCACACCACACCATTCACACACCAAAATGAATTACCGTTCTCATATATATATCTGCTAACAAAGATTTCATTGCTTCAAGTCAACTTTTACAAAACATGAAATATTCTCCAATAGTTGGCTCACATCATGAGAAATATTTAATGCACACCCACACAAGTCGGCTAAGACATAGCTGGGACCCAAATAATATTCTCAAACTTTAGAGATAATTATACAACTACTCCTACATCCATGACACACTACATTCATTAAGTCGGCCACAATGAACAAATAAATAGAGAATTATTCTACCGAATCTCTTAACTCGTACACTGATTGCTGAAATACCATAAAGTTTACCAGTAAGGTAACATACATGATCAAAAAACTTTCCTGGGGATCTCGAACATAAAATGATGATCTGGTGAAGCATACAGATTGATTATCTGACCAGATACCCTGTTCTTCATGCTTTTTGCCAATAGCACACTATCTTCTACATTTCCTGTCAGTATAAGTAGATCCTAATCTCTAGACTGATATAATGACTTCAATTGCCATCAATGACAACACTAGAAGCCATAAACAATCTTCCCAAGTCATATGCCAACAATTCCATTAGATCATCCTGTTTTAAAACTACATGAACTATTCTCTAGTCCTTTCGCTACTTTCTTTTCTCCTTTATGCAAAATCCTCAGGATCCTGCCACATTGCTTATTCCATCAATAGTCATCTCCTATTGTGGATGCATCTTGTCCCTCATCAACTTTACAGGTGATGTAAGCAATCCTGCAATGAAATCTCAACTCTTGGATATGTGGCTTGTTCCTTAATCACATCCATCCTTCCATCATGCATCGCTAATTCAAACTTTGCATCTTGGATCCTATTAGTGATGGGAGATGTAGTGAAGAAATTAGGTTTAGATACGTACACCATCGCTCATCACTAATTTGGAACTTAATCTCTAAAATGGATTCAAGATGAGCAATAAAACACAAGGCCACCGCTCATCACTAATTCTCCTCATACAATTTGCAAGCAATTAGTCACAAGAGGATTTACATAGTTACAATATGTATCGTAGATTGCTAATGTGGAGCTTAGAATTTAAAACATATCCACGATCACATGATGTAAAGGAATTTCATCATATCGCTCGTTGTTAATTTGAATTTATCATTTTATGACCATGTGCGATGAGTGATAAGAACAAAAATTTGGGGCATCATTCATTGCTATTACAAATTTGAAGGCTCCAAAGCCATTAGTGATAATCGATCCCTCAAGGTACATCACTCATCACACATTTAATTTAAGAGCTCTACCAGCTATCTATGATGAGAGATATCAAAGAAAATGCCACTTCATCGCTCGTCACCAATTCAAAATATGTACTTATTTAAGTGGAAACTTTAAGCATGTGCATTTAAGTTGTTCTAATGAAGGGGATCCCCTAGGATGACATGAGAATAATAGGCTTGAGAACATCTAAGTCATGAAATGCAAAGGATTTAAAGGCCAAAAGATCCTTTACTCAACCTTATAAGAAATGGGAGATTCAGACCTAAACATGAGGGACTGATCACCTGATGACAGTGAATAACATAAAACATAACTTAGGAAACCGGAGACTAGGAACACAAGTCACTGCAATAATACAATGATCAAGGGTTGTAGGAATTGTAGACCATTTCTATAAGGTTTTAATCAACATAAAAAACCCTAATACAGTGATGGGTCTGACACAACCAAATATCATAAACGAGGATGCAAGCCAAAATATCATAGATTTAAGGTGGAACCAGGAAATTTTTTTGATGGTTTCCATCAGGTTCTATTATTTTGGCTTATGTTTCATGTTCATTTCATTCATGTTTCATTTCTCATTAAGGTTTGATCACCAAAATGGGGTTTCACCAAGGAAATCCACTATCCACTAACAAAACAACATTTTTCTCCATCTTCATGTGTGATTGTAGATCTAGGTGCTTTAGAGCTTGAAGATCCTTTGAAGAAAAATTTTCAAGATTGAAGAAATTTTTCAAAGTTGTCATAAGGTTGTCATCCTCACGAAAATTCATCTACAAGATCAAATTCAAGGTTTCGGACTTAGAGATCTAGTAGGAGAGAAGCTACATCAAATCACTAGAGGATACTAGAGTTTCAACCAAACCCTAATACTCAAACTTAATTGCCACCTTAGGTGTACGAGTCCTAGTACAACACTTTTGTTAGTTTTTAGAAGATCCAAATCAGTCACTAAGATATTCTAGTTCCAACCTAGAAACCCTAGTCTAGGACTAAATCACCCAGTCTGGCGTATGAGTCCCAATGAGCTTCAAGCAACAAACTTTAAAGGTTTTAGAGCTTGTTTTTACCACATCTTTCATCTAGGTACTTTTCTATATCTTTTTGTTTAGTCATCTCAATTTGAGTGTCATTTTCTAGGTCATTTAGTTAGATTTGCATAGTACTTTCATCTCTTTATTTATAAGAACTTGCTTAGTGGTGAACCCACCTTATTAATCACACCCAAGGATACCTTACAACAGATATCTTTCCCTAACTCAATCACTAGGTTGAGATCTCTAGGATTTCCTTGAATGAACTAGACTTAAATAGGTCCTAACCTTAGTTTCATCTCCTAAAAGGTGGAACCTTATTTCCTTGTTTTCAGATTTAATCACCTTAATTTTCTTAATAGAAGCTTCCCTCGTGACTATCGTATCATCAACAAGTTGATGTAAGAGAGGATGGAAAAGAGATGATGGCTTGAGACCTTTCAAAGAACCCATCAACATAGCTTTTTGGATGCTCCTTCCAAAAAAAATTGACATTAGAATAAAAAGGAAGAGAGAAATCGGACCCCCCTAGTGAAGGTCCCTCAAGCTATGGAAGAAGGGAAATGGAGAACCATTAAAAACATCAAAAAGTAAGGAGCTGATATCAATATCTCAATAAGATACACAAATTTGGGATAAATCCCAAAGCAAGATAACACCCTAAATAGAAACCTCCAATTTACTCTGTCATAAGCTTTGACTAGATCCAGCTTAAGAAAGAACCCAACCTTTTTATTAACTAAAAGGGAGTGAAGAACTTCATTAATAGTGATGATAGAATCAAGAAATTGATGCCCACAAATAAAATTGCTTTGCTACTTGGAAATGAGCAAAGGAAGAACAACTTGAAGTCTGTCTACCAAGATCTTTGAAAAAAATATAAATAGCATTACACAAACTTATAGGTCTAATATCACCAAAAGAATTCACAATAGGAACCTTGAGAATAAGGACTGAAAAACTGGGATTAAGCTAGATTCTATTTTTTTTCTATAACCAACAAACTCCTTAGTAGCATTAACCACATCCATAGCCACAATATCCCAAAAATAATGAAAAACTAGGAGAGGAAAACCAGCAAAACCAAGGGCTTTATTCTAAGCTCAAAAGAAAAAACTATCATTTTAATCTCCTCCAAAGAGAGGATGGAGGTGAGCTTAATATTTTGATCCTCGGATATAATGCTAGGGATAATCTCCATAGACCTATTTTCATACTCTTGATCATAACACAAATCATCCTTAAGAAACTTTGAAAAGTAATCTGAGGTAGCATTTTGGATAGCTTCTTCATCTTCCAACAAAGAATTATCAGCTAAAATGGAGCTTATCTTGTTCACAGCCTTATGTTTTAAATAGGAAAGATGAAAGATTTGGTATTGTGATCCCCAATCTTGAGCCAAATTGATCTTGATATGTCTTTCTAAAAATCTTCCTCTTTAGAAATGTGTAGTGTAGAAAGATGGATCCCTATTCATTTTCACACTTGTTTGGGCTCCCCTTGTTTATTTTGGCTTAATGTTGCCTCAATTTAGTGTTGTAATGTGGATGACACATTCACATTAGGTCTTAGGCCCTTATGAACTATAATTAAAATCAACCTTAATCTTGCCTTATTTGGAGTGTTGTAAAGTGTTTTAACACACTTTCACACTTCTTTAGGCTTATCATTAATAATTGGGCTTGCGTATGCTTTAATTGGCCCCATTTTGCATCCACAAGCCTCATTTATCACATATTTTTGAGGATAATCCCAACACCAATTAGTTAAAAATCATAATTCATGTGTTTTTGGCTTGTGTGGCCTAGATTTAGTGATTTGGGACTCATTCGCGTAGATTTTTGGGTCCCAAACCTATTTTTACAACTTTCTAAGCACTTTTTATTTTTGGTCCCATACAATATGCCAAATGGGACTCATTTTCCATCTTGGGTGAATAAGTCTTGTGTGACCAAAATTCAAATTTAATTCAAATTTCCAATGGGATTTTATGCTCCTAGATCTGATGTCGGCTTGTAGTGTTTTACTTTCAAGAATTCTTGCATAATTAAGTATAAATACAATTTTCTTTCACTCATTTTCACCCAAGACTTTTGTGAGAGCATTCATAATAGAAAATTGAGTTCACAAGAGCATTCAAGAGCATTCAAGGGCAGAATTATTCATCAATTGTTGCAACAATTCAAAATCCATCATCCTGTCAAGGTTCTAATTGCATTATTCCATGTTCATGCTTCATTATCTAATTTCATTATTTGGTTTAATTACCTAAAAGGGGTTTGACCAAGGAAAATCCCTATTCCCTAACAATCGACACTTTTTTCTCTCTTTCTTTGTGTGATTGTAGATTTAGGTGCTCTAAAGACTTGAAGATCATTGAGGATTAGGTTACAAGCTTGTTGGAGTTGTCCCCCCATTTGTAAGGTCAAAATCTTCACTGAAAGGTCATTTATAGCCCCCAAAATAGAGTTTCAGATATGGGAACCTGAAGGAACAAATTGAGAAAACTGAGAAGAGCAGATCCAGACTTTGAATTTCAAAAAAATCCAAACTGGACTCATTCACCACAAGTGGCGAATGAGTCCCACTCTAGGATTTTTTTACAGATCTTTGCAAATTTGGATACCCATTTGGCTGAAACTTGATCCTGTTTAGAGACCCAGATCTGGGACTGATTCACCCAAAACGGTGAATGAGTCCCACTATTCCAAAACATTAGGTTTTTTGGGATTTGAAAGTCCATTCCATCTCCAACAAATTTCTAGGTGCACACTTTCTTTTTATAGTTTTATGTTCTACTTTGTTTGCATTTCCTATTGAATGTTAGTTGGATAAAATTGATGTTTTATGTCTTAAACCATAAAGAATCCATTTTTCAACTAATTATTTTGGTGAACCTACATTTAAAATACCTTTTTTTATTTGGAGTCCATTATCATCTTAGATCTAGCTTGCATTGACTTTGCATTACGGTTTGCATTAGTTAATTGGCATGTAGGGTTTCTAAATTTTTTCATTAGTGAGAGCACATATAGGTTGTATTTTTGTATGTTAAATCATTGAAAATCATCTAAAAACTACATTTGCACTTAGGTAATAGATCATACAACATAAAAAGCATTAAAATCAATTCAAAAATTTTGAAATTTTTGAAAAAAATCCTTGTTGGGACTCATTCATCACCTTGGACGAATCAATCACTGTGTACCCCTAAAACTCCCTTTTACAACATTCAAAACCTTGTTTTTGCACTTCTGTTTGCTGTCATTAACTATTTGTTTCAATTTGTTGAGTTTCTATTACATGCATTTCATAAGATCTAGCTTAATCTAGTTCATTTCATGCATTGCTTAATTTAAAATTTGCATTTTCACATTGTTACATAGCATAATTAGTCAATTGCCATCTTCAAAATCTGAAAAGTTGCATTACTCTTTTGCATGTTTGTGTTGCAAGTATGAGCAAGTTTGGTGGTGTTGTCATTAATGTTGTCATTGATGTCAACATAGTTTACTATGTTGCAGATTGTACATGTATACTTGAGATGCCTTTGAGATGTTGTGAGTACATGGAGCTCTCTTCATGATGTTGCTGATGTGTTGAAATTATGAGTTTCCAAGTGCTTTTGAGAAAATTAATAAAGAAGAGAAGTCAAAGTTATGAATGTGTTCAGAATATGCTCCAGCATGTGCTTCGTGTTTCTCCTGTGTTGATCATATGCTTGTATAGATATGAAGGTTTGCTAATGGTGATCTAGTGGTGATATCTCATAAGTTGCAGTTTTTGGTTTGATAGGATATGAAAGGTATGTTCACTGGTGTGTGAATTGTTCTGGCATAATTGGTCTTTTGTGGACTAGTATAAATCTTTCTACTCTGCAGTCCTCCACTGTTCTATTTCAGATCTTGAAAATCTAGAATATGTCTTATATTGGTGTTTTCTTGGTTATGGAAAAGATGTGTGTGGTTTGGTGATCCATAAGTCAAGTTTTTGAGTTGTATTGTTTGCACAGTCTGGATGGACTGATGGAAGGAGTTCGGTGTTTGAATATTTGTGCACTTGTTGCAGATGCATCTAAAGCAATCTAAGATGTGTTCTCATGCATAATGAAGCATTTTGTGTCGTTTGCATGTTATCTTCTTGTTGGGAAGTGTGTACATCAATGTTCAATTTTGTTTTCATTAGGTTTTCCCAACCTGGTGTTTACACTTCATTCAAAGAATTAAAATTAATCACGGAATCCTATGGTTGATCTGAGACATTATTTTTGGTCTTGGTTAAGTATTTTTATTGGTCTACTCTCATTCTTTTCCACTGCAGGAATGTTGAGTTTCTGACCTAATTTGAATTTATGAAATGAAGTTGTTGTTGCCGACATTGGAGAAATTTTCTAAGGTTAAAGATGGTATAAATGCAAGTCAAATTGTGTAGAATGCGACAAAGATGCAAAGTGACAAAGTAAGCCACAAATCAAAAGAGTAGAAGTGTGTGAAAGTGAGTTGAGGCAGTAGAACTTCATTTTGTTAGATTCCTAAAGGTAGTGAGCTGGAGGTTTTTGCAATATTTTAATCAAGGCTACAGATGTGTGTTAATTTTTGTGGTGTATCTTTTGTTCTCTTTTGTATCAATAGGCAATGATCCTCTTTGTTGGACAATGAGTCCTTTATGTAGGCAGTGAGATTTTGTATTTGGACAGTGGGCAGTGAGCCTTTGTATTCATTTTTATAATCTCTTTATATTGTGAGTTAATCCTCACCATGGTTTTTCCCTCATTGGGTTTTCCACATAAAAAATTGGTGTTCATTGTGTTGATTTTACTTTCCGTTATTTGTGTTTCATGTTCACACTTAATAACAGAATAGTGTGGTTGTGGAATTAATAAGTGTTGAAGTTTTAAGTTTAATTTTTGTGACAACTGATTCACCCCCCCTCTTAGTTTTCATGTGCCTTTTTAATAGTTTTCACTATTATTCTTGCATTTCAAGCTTGTAGAACAATCATTATATCATTTTTTCATTGCAAAAATCTATATTTACCATACTTCATGTTCTATTTTTCAATATTGTTGAATGTTGTAAGAAATTTTTCTTAAGTTCATCTGAATATGAGGTCCTTTACCCCCTTTATTTATTCATCATTGATCCCTCTCCTATTATCCCTTCTAAGAGTGAGGTTAGTCTAGTGAAAGAAACCTTGGGAAATCATAAAAATCACATTTGTTCTTCTCCTAATATCTCACCTACTTGTTAAGAAGACATTATAGCATTAGAAGAACCAATTGATGAGAGTTTTGAGAACCCGAGTTGTTTCTCTCCTCTTACCTCTCCTACTAGACAAGGCATTACTAAACAAGAGGACATAGCAATAAGTAATCATGACGATAACATAAGACAAAAAGAGACCATTAAAACCTACCTATCTCCCAACATCATCTCATCTTATGATGATGAGGATATGTCAGTGTTAGATAAGAAAACCTTTAAGATCTATGATAACGCTCTTTATGATCCTTCCCCTACCTATCCTATTTTGGAAGACATTATGGGACAAAGGATTGAAAATTTGGACAATCTTGACAAGCATACTTGTTCTTCTCTTAGTATCTCCCCTAGTGGTGAAGAAGATACTTGGATGTTAGAAAACACAATCAATGAAAGTCATGATAATCTTAGTTGTCCCTCTTCACCTGAGTATGTGTAGGATCATGATGGACCAAAAAGTGGCGATATGATGGGATTTTGTAGGGTATGTGGCTAACGACTTTTTTTTTACCCAAAATGGATGAAACAGAAAGGGTTTTTAAAGGAGATTCTCAACTTTCCACCAATATAAATTATGTTTTACTTTGAATTTAATAAATTATTATTATTTATTTTCTATTTGAGTTACAATTAAAGTCTTGATTGATAGGCCAATAGAAAAAAAATTATAACTTTGAAATGGTATCACATTTTTTGAATCTGAAACATGTGTCACATTCTATGCTTTGCATACTATAGGATTTTTTTTAAAAAATGAATTTCATGAAGTTTTGACCAAGTTAAGGTGGTTAGACATACGAGTTTTTATATTTTTTAAAAGTTGTAATAAAAAATTCATAATTAATTATTTACTTGGAAAAAATTACAAAAAAATATGCATCACATTGGGACATAAGTCCTCTACTTATATCTAAAATCTTATAAAAAAATATTATCATTTTATTATGGTTAGGGTGGTCAGACAAACACCTACTTATATTTTTTTCTAAAATTTAAGTACTACTGCATTGGAATTTCAAATTTTCACCAAATAGATTTTAAAAATAAATAAATAAACCTAGTATTTTAGAAACTACATTCAATTTTCTACAAATTATATTCTTACATATTTTTTAAATAATATAGATAACTTATTCAAATTTTTATGTCAAGTTGCCTAACTCTGATTTTTCTGAATTTTTTGCCACTTAAGGGCCTATTTTTTCCATGATGATCCTACACATACCCACCTAAGTAAACCCTTATTGAGAAAGAAAATCCAACCATCGATCATTCCCCTACTTGTGATGCAGTTATTCTAGAAGAACAAATCCTTGAATGTCAAGAACGTTTAGTTTGTAGTTCTCCTAAAAACTATCCTTCTAGGGAGAATATCATGGTGCAAGAAAATGACAATAATAGTAAAGTGGCTTCCTTAGGTGACGATAAAAAGGTGATTCTAGATTTCCCTTTATTAGAAATACATCAAACCAAGACTGTTGAGGTTATGAATGCACAATTTTTTGTTAGATCCCTTTCGATTAATGGACCTCCTACATATTATGTTGGAAATCCTAAGAATCCTCTAATCCTTTACCCACCTTCACACAAACAAAAAACTCAAAACAGACTTGAACTTATCCTTTACCCACCTAAAAATAATGTGTAACAACAATCGATTCATAATACTATTGCTCACGCATATAACACTAGAAATAATCTACAACCAAGACATATACCTACAACATCCCTCCCCTTGCCTAATCCTATCTTACCCATTCCTCCCCATTTTCCTTCGACTAGCAGAAAGGAGTATGGTCTTGTTGAACAACTTAAGAATACTCCTACAAAGATATCTCTATTGGACCTAATTCAAAACTCACCTAATTATCACACTATGCTTGAAACAGCCTTGCAACAAGTCTATATCCCTTCTAATGTGCAACCAAATGACATCGTAGCCATGATCCAAGGAATAAATGTTGACATTGTTTTCCACCAAAGAGAACTCCCTCATTTGGAATTGAAAATATAAAATGAAGCTTTCATAATATTATCTCAATACAAAAACATTGGCATAAAGCAAACCCTTGTCGATAATGGCTCCACTCTTAACGTGTGTAGCATAAATCTTTTGGATAGGCTTTGTGTGGATAAATCAAAAATTCAACTTGAGTCTTTATCTATTAAAGGATTTGACAATGTAGGAAAACAACCGCTCGGTGTGATCACTTTACCTATTACAATTGGAAAGGCCACATTGGAAACACTGATCCATGTTATGCCTAACTCAATCTTTCATATAACCTCCTTTTAGGAAGACTATGGATTCATGCAATGAATGGGTTGCCTTCTAATATTCATGGTATAATGAAGTATGTCTACAACAACAAAGTTTACACATTCAAAGTTGACCCTAACCCAGATAGTTGTTTAAACATTGAGAAAAGCAAGGAAAATCCCTTGAAAACATTAACACCAACTACACAAGTGGAACTCGTCCAACAAAAAGACAAAGAACAACATATTGAACAAATCACGAAGCTATTAGAAGATGATTGGAGTTCCTTAAATTTTGAACATACATTCATGGGCGAATATAATATCATAAACAAAGACTCTAAAAAGGGAAAAGAAAAAGTGGTAATGTCAACACAAAATTTGAAAGACCCTTCAAAATCATCCACTTCAACCACTTTCATAGAAGCAAATTACACAAAAAACTTTGACGAAATTGACTATCAAAAATCACCGAATCCAAAAGAAATGAAAATTTTTTATGGAAGAGGTTATGAGCTCATGAAATAACTTGATTACAATGGAAAAGGATGTGGTACTAGAGAACAAGGTATTTGTGTCCCTATAGAGCCTCACATGCAAAGGTATGTGCAGGATCATCATGGAAAAAATAGGCCCTTAAGTGGCAAAAAACTTCGAGAAAAATCAGTGTTAGGCAACTTGACATAAAAATTGAATAAGTTATCTATATTATTTCAAAATATGTAAGAATAAAATCTGTAGAAAATTGAATGTAGTTTCTAAACTACTAGATTTTATTTAAAAATAAATAAAATCTATTTGGTGAAAATTTGAAATTTCAATGCAGAGGTACTTAAATTTTAGGGAAAAAAATAAGAAGTAGGTGTTTGTCCGACCATCCTAACCATAATAAAATGATAATATTTTTTATAATATTTTATATATAAGTAGAGGACTCATGTCTGAATGTGATGCATATTATTTTTAATTTTTTCCAAGTAAATAATTAATTATGACTTTTTATTACAACTTTCAAAAATATAAAACTTGTATGTCCGACCACCTTAACTTGGTCAAAAATTCATGAAATTTAATTTTATTTTTTAATCCTATAGTATGTTAAGCATAGAATGTGATGCATGTTTTAGATTCAAAAAATGTCATACCGTTTGAAAGTTATAGATGTTTTTCAATTAGCCTATTGATCAGGCTTTAGTCGTAATTCTAATAGAAAATTAATAATAATTATTTATTAAATTCAAATTAAAGAATAATTTATATTGGTGGAAAGTTGAGAATCTCCTCTAAAAACCCTTTTCATTTCATCAATTTTGGGTTAAAAAAAGTCGTCAGCCACATACCCTATAAATACCCATAATATTGCCACTTTTTGGCCCATCATGATCCTGCACATACCCGCAAGAAAAGAGTAGTGGTCTTGATTATTGTCCCACAAAAGAAACAAACAAGCCTTCACTCAATATCAACACTATTACAAAACATCCTTTTAAGCTGACTTTAATAGTAGTGCATACTAAACTAATAGACACTAATGGTCTTGATTGTTATCCTTTGCAAGAAACAAAACAAACAAAGAAAACTTTGCTTAATGTCAATGTCATCACGCAAAACACTAATGATTTGAATTCATTAGATTTTACACCCTCCTATAAAGGAGAGAACAAAATCTCACAATCTAAAGAATCTTGTGTAAGTATGACATCTTGTACCAAGCAAGAGATATATTTTTCGTCAAATAAAGGAATGTCTTCTATTGATCAAGAGAGTATCTTGGAAAAACTACTCCAAGATCGCTTGATATCTCTCCCTCCGAGAACATAAAAGAAATTTGAATACAAGAGTTCATTTTGTGCATATCACAGAGTTAATGCTCATTCTACTAATAAATGTAAGGCTTTAACTAATGAAATTCAACATCTTAGGGACTTTGGTGTGCTCCCTTGTGAGGAAGCACCTAGTTCCTCTAATTGAAACTTATTTTCATCTCATTCGGCTCATCCTTGTCCTGCACTAAGTGGGGGCAAGGGGTTAGATAGCCTTGTCTTCGTATGTCACTTGTCATTGTCTCTTTTAGTTAGTTGATCACCTTTCATGTATATATAAGAGAAATCTTGGGATGTGGATGACATGCCTTAAGTTGGCTCCCATGTGACATACTGCCTTTTTCATGATGTAGCTTATTGGAAAAATATGACTTGGCATAGGGCTTTCTGAATAAGCTCTCATATCTTCTTTTGCTTTAAAGAAATCTCTCACAGTAATGGTGTTAGCAACCGATTTAAAGTGGGGGCATACATCGACACTCATGGTTTATTGTGTGATTTTATTTCTTCTTGTGATACGTCCTTTTCTTGGTGTTGTCATTGAGCTTGATTTCCTCCAAGAGCATGATATTTCTTTGACTTTTCCTCTCTTGGAAAAATTAGGCACAATGTTCCCTAAGAAGAGACCTTGCATGAACTAAGAAAAATCCCTTTGAACATATATCTTACACTATTTCACATTTACAAAAATTGTTATATGGCCACCTTGCATAATACACTTTGCATGCCTATGGAGCCATCTTTTTTTTTCATGAGCTCCAAGCATACGAAGTTTTTCTTGCCTCATGAAGCTCAATTTTTTTTTTGTGTGTGGTGACTTATTAAAATTATTAGGAGGTATAACTTTTCTATGCTTTGAGCGGGAAGCCCAATTCGAGGCATGACTTTCCCCATAGCCACTTGTGTGTGTATGTGAGTGCATACCGACCATGAGTGTATATGTCTCACCTTCTTGGATCTCTCACCCAATGGACAACTAGGAGTTCCATTGCCTCAGAGTGAGTGTGCATTTTTGGAAAAATAGCCTAGATTTGATCCACACCGCAATGTACAAATGGTCAAAGCTTGATCTACCTTTTTAATTCTGCTCATTTTTGTTCTTCTTCTAGTTATTGACATTGCATGGTCGCGTATCTTGTTCTACTGCAAATCATACACCTTGTGTGCATCCTTTTGTGCTTATGTCAATTTGACTTTGGATCTTGGATCCTAGGGGCTTGATTGCTTCCTTGATCTTTGTTATCCTAGACTATCCACATTGTCGCAATTGGACCCCTCTTGAATGTCTACTTTAGTGTGAGTTTGAAGCAAGTTCATCCTCTCACTAAAGTGGGGGCTAAATGTAGTGTAGAAAAATGGATCCCTATTCATTTTCACACTTGTTTGGGCTCCCCTTGTGGATTTTGGCTTAATGTTTCCTCGATTTAGTGTTGTAATGTGGATGACACATTTGCATTAGGTCTTGGGCCCTTGTGAACTATAATAAAAATCAACCTTAATCTTTCCTTATTTGGAGTGTTGTAAAGTGTTGTAACACACTTTCACACTTCTCTAGGCTTGTCATTAATAATTGGGATTTCTTATACTTTAATTGGCCCCATTTTGCATCCACAAGCCTCATTTATCACATCTTTTCAAGGATAATCCTGACACCAATCAATAAGCAATCATAATTTAGGTGTCTCTAGCTTGTGTGGCCAAGATTTAGTGATTTGGGACTCATTCACCACCTTGGGAAAATGAGTCCCACCTAGATTTTGTGTCCCAAACCTATTTTTACACCTTTCTAAGCACTTTTGATTTTTGGTTCCATACATTATGCCAAATGGGACTCATTTGCAATCTTGGGTGAATGATTCTCGTGTGACCAAAGTTCAAACTTAATTCAAATTTCCAATGGTATTTTATCCTCCTAGATCTGATGTTGGCTTCTAGTGTTGTAATTTTAGGAATTCTCACATAATTAATTATAAATACAAGGTTCTTTCACTCATTTTCACCCAAGACTTTTGTGAGAGAATTCCTAATAGCTTGAATTGAGTTCACAAGAGCATTCAAATGCCTTCAAGAGAATTCAAGAGCATTCAAGGGTAGAATTATTCATCAATTGTTGTAGTAATTCAAGATCCATCATCAGGGCAAGGTTCTAATTGCATTATTTCATGTTCATGCTTCATTATTTTATTTCATCATTTGGTTTAATTACCTAAAAGGGGTTTGACCAAGGAAAACCCCTATTCTCTAACAATCAACACTTTTTTATCTCTTTCTTTGTGTGATTATAGATTTAGGTGCTTTGAAGACTTGAAGATCATTAAGGATTAGGTTACAAGCTTGTTAGAGTTGTCTCCCCACTTTGTAAGGTCAAAATCTTCACTAAAAGGTCATTTATAAACCCAAAATTAGAGTTTTAGATCAGAGAACCTCAAGAAACATATTGAGCAAACTGAGAAGAGCAAATCTAGAATTTGAATTTCTAGAAAACCCAAACTGGACTCATTCACCACAAGTGGGAAATGAGTCCCACTATAGGAGTTTTTTCAAAGATCTTTGCAGATTTGGATACCCACTTGGCTGAAACTTGATCCTATGCAGAGACCCAAATCTAGGACTGATTCGTCCAGAAGGATGAATGAGTCTGACTAGGCTAGAAAATAAGGTTTTTCAAGATTTCAGAGCTCCATTCCATCCCCAACAAATTTCCAAGTGCACACTTTCTATTTTATAGTTTTTTGTTCTACTTTGTTTGCATTTCCAAGTCATTTAGTGAAACATTGCATCAAACTAGGTTTTTCATTTCATCTTGCATGCCATTGTCTTTTGAAGTCTTAACTTGGTGGTGAACCCCTCTTGTAATCTAAAATCATATCCTAGGATACCCTATTGTAAGATCTCTTCCTTCATTCTTCATTAGGTTGAGGTCTCTAGGGCATCCTTAAATGTTATTTGGAGAAAAGTGATGTTCTATGTCTTAAACCATAAAGCATCCATTTTTCAACTAATCAAAATGATTTCATGTGGGAAAGAAATAAGGGAATCTTATTATAATTGGATCTAGCATATTTTAGACTATTGGACTGAATATCATGTTGAACCTCATCCAAATGTTGTACACTTCTTTTTATAATGGAAGATTTGACCAAATGGCTCATTCCATTTTCTTATCATTTGTTTAATAAAGGATAATTTCTTTGCCACTTTGAACATAGAACTTCCTTCTACTTTCACCTGCTACCACTTCTTAATAGAATATTTAAGATCAGGGTGTCTTAACCACATAGCTTCAAATCTAAAAGGAAAATACTTCTTTTTCCCTAATCTATCTACAAATAGAGAGATGGGAAAATGATCAAAACCACACCTTCTTAGAGTGGAAAGAGTACAAGAGTATTTCAAAAACCAATCCGCAGAGACAAGAGCTTCATCTAGCTTCACCTAAATGATATCAAAGCCAGTCCTCCTATTCAACCGAGTAAAAAATTCCCTTTGAAAGTCAAGATCAACAAGAGCATTTGCATCAATAAAATCCCTTAAGTCTAATTTACTTTCAACAAGAATTTGATAACCCCTTAGCTTCTTATTGTCATTATGTTAAATATAGAAGTTATTTGGGATTTTTTAAAACTGGCCCTCTTTTGTTGTGTGTTGGAAGTTTTCTTAATTTATTTTAATTGAAATTTCAAGTAATAATTACATATTTACTTTGACATAAATGTTTTAAAATATGATATAATATATAATTATATAATTTAAGTATAATATAATATAAAATTAGTGTATAATATTTTTTAAACTATAATATAATATACATTAAATTAAATATATAATATATGCATTTAATATTATATAATATTTGATATAATATAAATTGTATAATTAATATATTATATTTATATATACTGTAAATTACTAAATTTATTTTCATAACAATATTATAATTATATCTATTATTATCTACTAGATAGAAGAAGAGAGAAGGGAAGAAAAAGATCGAGTGAAATAAGAGAGATCTAGATGAAGAGAGATAATGAGAGATAATGAGAAACATAGAGATAAAGAGGGAAACAAAGAGATATAAAGAGAGAGATGGAGAGATAAAGATGTATAGATAGAGATATAGCAAGACTGATTGATATCTCTCTACTTATCCCTCTCTATCTCTATATATATCCCTCTCTATATATCACTCTCTCTCCTCCTCCCTATTTATTGTGCTCTCTCCCTCTCTCCATCTCTCTCTCTTATTCACTCCATCTCTCCTACTTTATATTTATATTTCTTTCTTTATCTTGATCTCACTCCTCTCTATCTCTAGCCATATCTTTCTCTATGTCTATCTCTCTATCTCTCTCCTTATCTCTCTATATGTTTCCCTATCCCTCTCTATCTCTCTATATAATCCTCTATTTATATCTATCTCTCTATATTGATCTCTCTCCCTCTCTCCCCTATATTATCTCTCCCTCTCTCCTCCTCTTCTCTCTCTACCTACTCTACCTCTCTCCATCTATCCCCCATCTTCTCTCTCTCCCTCTACCTATATCTCTCCCTTTACTCTATCTCTCTCTCTCCCTCTCTTACTCCTTCACTATCCCCATATCAATCTATCTCTATCTCTACCTCTCTCTCCCTTTCTCATCCCATATATACTATCTCTCTCATTCACTTCCCACCCCCTGTGCCCCCCCCCTCCCACACACACACACACACATACACACACACATATATATATATATACATATATATATATATATATATATATATACATACATATATATACATATACATACATACATACATATATATATATATCCCTTTCTCTCTCCCTCTCTCCCTCTCTATTTGTCTATTTCTACTCCTTGTTTCTCTATCTCTCAATCTCTCTCCCCTCTCCCCATCTCTCTATATCTCCTTATATCTCTATCTCTCTATCACTCTTTATCACCATCCATATCTCTCTCTCCCTCTCCCTCTCCCTATATATCTCTCTACCTCTTACACCCTATCTCTCCCTCTCTATCTCCATATCTCTCGCTCTACCTCTATATGTCCCTTTTATTTATTTTTCTCCCTCTCCCACTCTCTCTATCTCCATATCTCTTACTATAACTCTATCTGTCCCTTTTATTTATTTGTCTCCCTCTCCCACTCTCTCTATCTACATCTCTACCTTTATCTTCCTCTCTAACCTCTATCTCTCAACATATCTCCCACCCTCTATCTCACCATCTATACCTTTCCCTATCTCTCCCTCTCCCTCTCCCTCTCCATCTCTATCTCATTAACTCTCCCTCTCTATCTACCTATCTATCTCTATCTTTATCTCTCACTCTACCTCACTCTATCTATCCCACTAACTTTTTGCATCTCTCTATCTATTTCTCTCCCTTTTTCTCTCTCGTTAAATCTTCATCTCTACCTCTATCTTCCTCTCTCCCCCTTTATCTCTATACATGTCTCCCAAGCTCTGTATCCATCTATCTCTCTCCCCCTCTCTCCCTCTCCCTCTAGCTCTTCCTAAACCTCTATATTTATATCTATTTGCCACTCTATCTCTATCTCTCTATATTTATTCTTCCATCTCTCTCTACCCCTATATCTCTCCTCTCTACCTCTCTCTATACATCATTTCCTATCGATATCTTTTTATCTATCCCCATCTCATTCTCCTCCTCTCTCTCTCTCCCTTTCTATATATTTATCTCTCCCATCTCTATATATCCCTCTCTCCTCTCAGTCATGTTTGGATCCATATAAGTGGATGCATAGTTTATTTGAAGCTACCACTTCTCCACTAAGACCTTTGTTTAACAAACATCATCATTTGATAAATGGCTTGCCAATTGAACTTATGTATTACACAAATTTATGCAATGAAAAGACCCAAATTTTCCCTAATTGACCTTCCACACCTCTCTCTCTCTATGTGTGTGTCTCTATCTCCTTCCCTCTTTGTATATCCCTCTCTTTCTCAAGTCCCCTCTCTTTGTTCTTTATGTCTCACTCTATTTTTTTTATGTATCTTCTTAGCCCTCTCTCTATCTCACTCTTCTCCCCTCTATCTCTCCCTCTTTCTATCCCTATCTCTTCCTCTCAATTGAAAACATAACATGCGTCTATTGGTAATGGAGCATGATTATCTTCCTCATTTAGAGGTTTTGTTTCAGTAATGTTTGGATCCCTATAAGAGGATTCATAGTTGATTTGAAGCTATCACTTATCCATTGAGACTTTTGTTGCACAAACAACATTATTGGTAAATGCCCTACCAATTAACCTCATGTACTACAAAATTATGCAAAAAATAGACCAATTTTTTTCCTGATTGGCCTTCCACAACTCTTCAATGTACCCAATGTACAAAGATGTTCTTGCTAGTATTTTTGATCATATATATAGATGAATAAAGACTATTTAACTTTTTTAAAACTAATTGAAAATAATAGTACAATATTTTAATATCCTAAAATTAACTCTAATTCTAAGATAAGCAAGTAGGTAGGAATTCAAATACAAACTGTTATGTCGTTGCAGATGGCCCTCACATAGGGGAGAGGACCCAATAGTTGTACACCCTAACTTCGTGCTTCTAATTCTTTGTGGAAATTTCAAATCACTCCCAATTTTGTACAACTTACTTGGCAAGTCCCCTGCTTATAGCTTTCGTTTTAGGGCCACATCATCAAATATGATGCCACATCAACAAGATTTTTGTCAAGATGTAGTTGACCAATACTTGTGCATTCACATCATGGGTAGTTGAACACTTATGTGGCATCACATGATTGGTTGCTTTTTAGATCAAAGTAATACATTTTGTTTAATTATGAAAAGTCATGTCACAACTATTGATCCAATATTTGATAAAAATATTGGACATTATATAAACAACTACTATCACAACTATTGAAACATGCTCAACCTGTGGGTTCTATCCCCTAGCTGAAATGGTTGGGCAGAATACGAACGGAAAATTCAAAGATGTAAGATAGAATGACTTGGCAATTTACTTTGACCGTTATTATTACATAGCAAATAAACATCATTACTTGTCATCAATGCTTCTTGTATATTTTTGCATACAAAATTCTTGATTAGACGTCAAGTATAAATTTGCGACAAGACAGGTGCAGCATCGTAGACGGCTACTGCTTCTTGTATATTTTTGCATACAAAATTCTTGATTAGACGTCAAGTATAAATTTGCGACAAGACAGGTGCAGCATCGTAGACGGCTACTGGATAAGTGGGAGGTACACGAGGTAGAGGAACTTTCAATTTCAGAATATCGACCACCTGCCTTATACTCAGTCTGGATTTGGGATCCGGATGAGAACATAACAATCCCACTAACATTACCCGTTCCATCTCTTCGGCACTGAAATTTCCACCCAGCTTTCCATCTGCGGCATCCAAAACCTTCCCTTGTCCATACAAATCCCAAATCCATTCCACTAATCTGCAATAATGGTCCTCCAGCCTCCGGTCCACTGCCCGCCTCCCGCACGCAATTTCTAAACTCGCAGCACCAAAGCTGAAGACGTCCGATTCCAGGCTTGCCTTTCCTGTAATCACAAACTCAGGTGCAATATACCCAAATGTCCCTGCCACAACAGTTATGTGAGAAGCTGCACGCTCACGTTCCACTACTCTAGCTTGGCCGGAATCCCCCAGCTTTGCATTGAAATCGCCGTCCAACATTACATTGCTGGCCTTGACATCTCTGTGGACGACACGCTGGTCCCATTCTTGATGAAGATAGAGAAGAGCAGAAGCTATGTCACACGCTATGATGTACCTTCGATCCCAATTCAAATCATCTCTCCTCTGCTCCCCAAATAAATATGTGTCCAGACTTCCCTTTGGCAGAAATTCATAGACGAGAAGCAGAGCAGTTGGGCCTTTTCATGGCACCATCCGTGGAGCTGCACAAGGTTACGGTGCCTTAGCTTAGATATTATGCTCACTTCTAATATGCATTCCTTTTTGCCTTGTTTGGAGCCTTGAGATATTCTTTTCACGGCAACGGGCTGATTTGATTTGGCCAAGGTGCCTCTGTATACCCCTCCGAAGCCTCCTTTTCCCAGCATTTCATTGTCGCTGAACTTTTTTGTTGCCGCGCAGAGCTCAGCGTAGGAGAACTTTCGCGGACCTTTGTAGAAAATACAGGACAAAACAGAGACAAAAGAACAGAGGAGAACAGAGAAAACAGAGCAGGGGATAAAACGTATGCTACAGCATAGAAAATATATGTGTTGTATTAATCACGTTCATATTACAATAGCTTCTGTATATACATTCAAAAGAGGCGGTTACAAACTTGCACCACTTGGCAAGACTAAAATAAAATTAGATTAAAACAGGTGGTGTTCATTGCCACGCGGTGGAGAAGATCAGATTGTAGACGGTTGATATGTCGGTGAATGAGGCGGTGATGGTTCTCCAAAAAAAAAAACAAAAATGATTCGAAATCAGCAGTTGGTAATTATACTTTTTTCTAATACTCCCCCTTAATTATGAACTGCTGGGGATCATCAAAAAATTTCATCAAACTTCTCCATGATTAAAAACTCTTAGACAGCTCCGTAAATACTAAAATGTCTCTTTTGCCAATGGCTTTGTAAAAATGTCAGCAAACTAATCTTGTGATTTGCAATATTCCAAACAAATTTCTTTGTTGTTTACCAATTCCCTGATAAAATGATAACGGGTGTCTATGTACTTGGTTCTTTTATGAAAAACATGAATTTTTGATAAAGCAATGGCAAAAGTGTTGTCACAAAAAATTTGAGTTGCATCTTGTTGAGGATGCTTCAAATCACTCAATATCCGTCTCATTCATACAGCTTGGCATGCTGCAGTTGTTGCTGCTACGTATTCAGCTTCAGCTGAAGAAAGAGTAACAATAGGCTGCTTCTTTGACGCCCATGATACAACACTTGTACCAAAATGGAATGCATAACCTGAGGTGCTTCTTCTATCATCAACACTGCCAGCACAATCACTGTCTGTGTATCCAGTTAGCTTGAATTCATCTGAAGTGGAATACATAATTCCAAAATTCTTTGTGCCACTAACATATCGCAGAATTCTTTTACCAGCCTGCCAATGAGAGTCTTTTGGAGACTCCATAAATCTTGAAATCAGACCTACACCATACATAATGTCAGGTCTTGTGGCTGTCAAATACATCAGACTCCCAACTAACCTTTTAAACAGTGTAGGATCAACACTTGATCCATCATCCTCTTGGCTTAACTTCAAATTTGTCATAACAGGTGTTGGGGCTGCCTTACAGTTCAACATATTAAATCTTTTCAAGACATCACCAGCATATTTAGATTGTGAAATAAAAATTCCAGTATTAGATTGATGGACTTGGATGCCCAAGAAATATTTCATAAGCCCCAAATCCGTCATTTCAAATTCACTTTTCATTGCTGTCTTAAAAGAATCTATAGAAAGATTACCAGTGAATATCAAATCATCCACATATAAACTCACAATTAAATTTTTACCTTGCTCATTGATTTTGATATACAAGGTAGGCTCACTGCTACTTCTTTGAAATCCATTCTGAATTATATAAGAGTCAATCCGACTGTACCAAGCTCTAGGAGCTTGTTTAAGTCCATACAATGCTTTCTTCAACCTGTACACCTTGCCTTCATGACCAGGGATTTCATAACCTTGTGGTTGTTTCACATATACTTCCCCTTCAAGGAATCCATTTAAAAATGCAGACATTACATCCATTTGATAAGTAGGCCATCTATTTTGTGCTACAATGGCTAACACTATCCTTATAGTATCCATTCGTGCAACAGGAGCAAAATTTTCTTTGTAATCAACTCCTGGTTGTTGTGTGAAACCTCTAGCTACTAACCTTGCCTTGTACTTCTGCACTTTTCCACTATCACTATGTTTGGTTTTGTAAATCCATTTCACACTAATCACATCTTTGCCTTTAGGCAAATCCACTAACTCCCATGTGTGATTCTTTTCAATAGCATTAATTTCTTCATCCATGGCTTGAGCCCATGTTTTTTCTTTTATAGCTTCTTCAAATGATAATGGATTAGCAACTTGAGAAAGTAAAGCAAATAATGAATTAGCTATATCAACATTATATAATTCACTTAAACTCCTTGTTTTGTATGGAAGCATGCTTGTCAAAGTTGGATCTGAAGAAGCACTGTTGTTTGCTGAGTTTGATGGACTTGTTCCAAGTATTCCAGCTGAAGGAGTTGCTAGAGTTTGTTGTGGTGTCTGTTGCACCCTTGGAGATCTCCTTGTTGTAGATGAAGGTGTAGCTTGGGCTACAACTTGTGATGTTTGTGTAAGCGTGGGAGGAATTGTATAAGTTGTACCTTGAGGTGCAAATACCTCATCTGCCATATCATCATGTGAGGCAACTGAAACTATGTTCGTAGTCTTATCTATACTTCCATCCCATACTTCTTCTTCCACAAATTGAACATCTCTGCTGATTATGACTTTCTTTGTGGTTGGATTAAACAACTTGTATGCTTTTGTATCCTCTGAATAACCAACAAAGATGCACTTTACACTTTTATTGTCCAACTTCTTTTTTAGTTCATCAGGTACATGAGCATATGCCACAACCAAATACTTTAAAATGAGAAACATTGTGTTTCATGCCGGTCCATGCCTCTTAAGGAATTCTATTTTTTACACATTTAGTTGGACATTTGTTTATTATATAAATAGCAGTTGCTACTGCCTCATCCCAATACTCTTTTGGTAGATATTTTGCTATCATCATGCTTCGGGCCATCTCCATTATGGTTTGGTTTTTCCTCTCAGCCATACCATTTTGTTGTGGTGTGTAACTGGCTGTAAATTGTTTATGAATACCATGCTTCTTATAGAAATTCAAAAATTCATTAGAAATGTATTCACCTCCTCTGTCTGTTCTTAAAACTTTAATATAGAAACCACTTTGCTTTTCCACAAAAGCTTTAAACTGCTGAAAGTAAGAAAATGTATCAGACTTGTGTCTAAGAAAATAAACCCAAGTTTTTCTTGTGAAATCATCAATGAATGTCAGAAAATATGAGCAACCTCCAATGGACGATGTTTGCATTTGACCGCATAAATCTGAGTGCACAATTTCTAGAGGTGCTCTTGCTCTAATTGATTTACCAACAGGAAAAGATTCTCTGTGTTGCTTTCCCAATATACATCCTTCACATATTCTCTCTAGTTTTTGTATCAAAGGAAAACCATTCACCATGTTTTTCCTATGCAACAAATTTAATCCACCAAAATTTAAATGCCCAAATCTGAAATGCCAAAGCCATGATTCATCTTTGACAACTAATTGAAATGTAGATTGAATTTCTTCAATATTGTCTTGTTGTTGGGAGCTAGATTGAACAAATCCAGTGCTTGTTTGTATTGTTGTTTCAGATTGTGTCAAATCTTCGGACTGTGTGCTAGCTTTGAAATCTGAATGTTCTGCCTTAAACACAATTTCAGATTGTGTATCATTTGATTTACAAACAACTTGAGTTGTTTTGTTCTTCAAGTCAGGTTTGATTCTTAATGGAAACATTCTATTGCTTGTCATTTGCACTCTTGCAATCTACTGGTTGCTAGGCAATTTATCCAAAATCACAGTTTTTGTATTCTCCATGTAAACTCTATAACCCTTCTGGATCAATTGACCAATACTCATCAAATTATGTTTCAAACCATCAACATAATACACATCATGAATAACCTTCTGCTCCCCCTTGTTAGTTAAAATATCAACTGTACCTTTGCCTAATACAGTCACCTTGTTGTTGTTCCCAAGAGTAACCTCAGTTTGCACTGACTCATCCAAACTAGAAAATAAATCCACATTTCCAGTGATATGATTACTACACCCTGAATCCAAATACCAAATATCACAGGGACTTTCTTGAACAATGTTACATTCATTAGGGGAACAAGTAGGAACTGCTTTAGCCATTCTAGTACTTGCCATCAACATAGAACTTGGTGTAATCCCAGACTAATTTTGACTTTGATTTTATTTTAGATTATTATGATCATATTGTCTCTTTCTACACTCATTTGCATAATGCCCAAGTTTCTTACAGTAGTGACATTGAATATTAGATTTCTCAAATCTATGACCACTTGAGTGGTTAAAATTCTTAGTTTGAACTCTTCCAATAGTATTTGCAGGATTGTTGTTGCGTCCTCCTCTAGTGGAACTCCTAGAACTGAACTTCTGCCTTCCTCTACCACGACTTATAAAAGCTTGAGATGAAAATGCATTTTCCAAAGAGATATGTGACCTATTCAACCTATATTCATGATTTATCAGTGAGGCATGCAAGTCATCAACACTAAATTGATTCATGTCTTTTGTTTCCTCTAAGGTCACAACAAGAGGATCAAATTTTGAAGGGAGGCTTCTAAGTATTTTTTCAACAACCTTCCTATCTTCAACTGTAACCTCTCCATGGGATTTCATTTGGTTGACCAAACCAACAACATGGTTAAAAAAGGATTCTACAGAATCTGACTCTTTCATAAATAAATTTTCAAACTCTCTTCTGAGCAATTGTAATTTTGTAGTTTTAACCTTGTCCATACCTTGGTAAGACACCTGCAAGTTGTCCCATGCCTCCTTTGCTTGCTTTGCTGCTGCTACTCTTCGGAGTATACTTTCATGCATAGCCTGATGAATGTAGAAGAGTGCTTTTCCATCTTTCTTCCTTTGCTCCTTCAAAGTGTCTTTCTCAGCTTGTGAGAATGCATTGAATGCTGCAGTATCTGGGGGTTCTGTATATCCATTCTCCACAATTTCCCATACATCCTGTGATCTAAACAGGGCTTTCATGGTCAATGACCAATATTCATAATTCTTGCTAGTAAATGAAGGAGTCTGCAGACTAGACAGTCAGAAGAAGAAGCCATTAATAGCAATTAGAGTTGAATCAAAACTAGACAGTCAGAAGAAGAAGCCATTAATAGCAATTAGAGTTGAATCAAAAGATAATAGATAACCAGGCTCTGATACCAATTTGTAGAAAATACAGGACAAAACAGAGACAAAACAGAGACAAAAGAACAGAGCAGAACAGAGAAAACAGAGCAGGGGATAAAACGTATGCTACAGCATAGAAAATATATGTGTTGTATTAATCACGTTGATATTACAATAGCTTCTGTATATACATTCAAAAGAGGCGGTTACAAACTTGCACCACTTGGCAAGACTAAAATAAAATTAGATTAAAACAGGTGGAGTTCATTCCCACGCGGTAGAGAAGATCAGATTGTAGACGGTTGATATGTCGGTGAATGAGGCGGTGATGGTTCTCCAGAAAAAAACAAAAATGATTCGAAATCAGCAGTTGGTAATTATACTTTTTTCTAATAACCTTGAGCAAAGCGTTCGTCCAGCTCTCTGCTTTCCTTTCTACCATGCTTGCTTAGATTTCTCGTGCTAAGGTGCAGTGTAAAACCACTGATCATTAGCACCACCATGCACGCTATAATGGGCAGGATTATTACTTGCCTTCTCTTAGTTGTTGGCCTTCTGCTGGAGGCAGGGGAAGAACTATCTGGCGGAGTGTTGATTTCCCACGAATATTCAGATGAGAAGTTCCAAACGCAGATATCGTGACTCTCGGTTGAATTTCGCCCGATGGAACCGGAGAAGCCAAGCTTGATGCTCTGAGGAAGAAACTGACTGAGGTCTATATCATACGACAAGATTGGTGTTGTGGGCTTTCCATAATAACGAACAAACTTGTCTTCACACACTAGATACAGTTGAAGCTTCTCGGCTACGCCATCATAATCAACCCACGTCCCATGGCATGCCATTCCTGAGAAGACCCTGGGTCACAGAGGTGTTCATCATAGAAACAGCGCTATTCACGTCGATTCCCACATGGTTGTCATCCACATCGAAAGAAAATTCTGGAACGTATCAAACTCCACAGCGACAATTTGATTGGAGATTTTTCCGTCAGATGTCTGATTAAAGAGACCAAGCCATTGACCACTGGCATTTGCGGCGGGTCAAAGTCAAAAGGAGCCATAAAAAAAGCGAGTCCATCCCCGTATGCGTCAGTGACGTCTCCATTGACAATGAAGCGGAAAAAGGTAGTGAAATTGGCGAAAACGTGCGAAGAACTAGAGTTAATCCAGAGTGGAACTGGTTTGTTGTAAGTTGCCCAGCCGGTGTGCCACATGGAGGAATAAATGAATGAATATGTCCACGTGAGAGAGATTGAAGTAGAGCCTGGATCAGAGGTTGCATCTCCAAGGAGCGTGATATCGGTTAACGGAGGGACAGTGAATTGAAGTGATGTTCCCAAATGGAACGTAAGAAAGGAGAAGAAAAGGATATGAAAGAGGGTTTCCATCTGTTAGCCACCGTCTACGGACATGTGAAAGCAATCGGCAATGTTGCCTATAATATAATGCAGATTGATTAAATATACACTTTATAGTTGTGATTCATGCTAGTTACTCCAATCTTCCAAAATCTAAGGTAAAGATTGAAGAATTTAACAATGTTATAATTGAACCCGTTCATAAAGCTATTTTATTTATCATATTACTTTTCATGTAATGTATAGAAACATAAATTAGCAATTGCACCTTGGTGTGCAATGGATAGGTCGAAGAGGTGTGGAAAGTCAGTTAGAAAAAGAAAATTGTAAAAAAAAATTCATACATTTATACAATACACAAGGTCAATTGATAGACGATTTACCACTATAATGATTTCAACAATTTATTATTTAAAAAACAAATTACTTTCTAATCACCAAGATTCTATGAGGGTGAAGTGAGAGCATGTAGTGGATACACACACAACAATAACAACAACAACCCTAAAAATTGTAATAATAGATTATATGAACAATATAAATAAGTTAAAGCTGAATAAATATATTCACATATGTTATAATATTATCAAATTAAAAAATATATAAATATGAATCAGATCTATTATTAAAAAAATGCTATCTACATCACAATGATGATTTATTTAAGCTATAGCTGGCTCAAACTCATTCCCACTATGCTCTCCCAAGCCTGTCCATTAATCTCATAAAAATAAGATAAGATTCATTTTTCCATGATGATTGGCTTTAAGAAATCATTATTTTCATCACCATCATTTCCTCAATCACAAATGCAAATGTGAATTCTATAGACTATTGATCATCAAACAGTATAGAATTGCTTCTTGCGTTAACCATATTGAGGCGATACAAAATTCTTCAATTCACAAAAACAAAGATACCATCCTAGAATACAAACTTCTAATTGAAAATTTCCGTAACTCACTGTGCATAATGTTTTGAATATTTACAAGAGCCAGTCATTAACTCTGCCTTAAACACAATCAATTAACCAAACTTGAGTAACTAATGATGTCATGGGAAAGCTTCTCTCAAAATTAGGATCAAACTAAACATCCCATATAGACATGATTGTGATAATTATGATAACCCCAAAATATGTGCAATATGATTAATGAAACTAAACATCCCACATCATGGAGCTTCCAAAAGTTTATCAAGAGGTGCTGCTGAGTAAATTTAGTAGGTTTGTTGTTAAATGATCTCAAGAAGTATTTAAATTATCTAGCTCTCATTGGTTCTTTGGAAATCAACATACAAGATATCCAAAAAGTTGGTATTTGTAACTGACAAATTTCTTGTGTACTGTAGAGTTAAGAGTTTATTGGAATCAACTGAGTGGAAAATAGTTTATCCCAAAAAATTGTTATTGGAAAATAAACTAGGCCACTTGAGAAAAAATATCTAACGCAGTTACTACAGATGTTTATTCCTTTGCCAAAGCCTGTGTAACAACATTTAACCAAGTGGTAGCTTGTTAATTGTCTTTAGTTTTTAATTTTTTTTGGGTAATTTAGTTGCATGTTCTAAAAATATCTACTAAACAGTAGTCACATGGACCTTTAGTGGGTATGAGTCAACCTTGTTCTTTCTGTGGACCAATAGCATTCCATGGGATGTCCTGACCCCAAGTATAGAAATTGGAGCAATATTCTCCTCCAAGATTAAGAATATGTGGACTACACAAATTGATGCTTCCGCACTTTTCAGAAACCATGTAATAAATACTAAATTGAAGCTTGTGTCAATGTGCAGAGTGGCAAATGGGAAGAGCGTGTGCCACAGAGTAGGATTACTGGCCATCAAATTGCCTTACTCAACCCACCTTTGAACATCAACCTAAAGCACATCATTGATGCATATTCATTCCTATATGTATGGGAAAAGCAAGCTGTAGTAAATCAACAGTGCAAATGCAAATCTTTATGCATGGGGTAACCTGGACTCTGGATGCGGTGGAGTTTGAGTGTCGGGTATCTTATTCCTGTTTGCTTTCTCTTAATTGTATGGATAACCAAAGGACTGCAGACCCAAATCATGTTTGAGACCCTTATTTCTTAATCACATTTACATCTAGCTTGATTATGTGAATAACCTATCATATAAGATACCAACAACTAGGTACAGAGTTTATTTTAGATTTTGTTTCGAGGTGTCGATGGTGCAAGTCTCATACTAAACATAAATAATGGAAGTAACTATTTTTTTTTCTTCTACTGAAGTAGTTACTTCAGACTTTGATTTCCAAATATCCTGGCAGTCAACTTCTAAAAGACAGCTAGTGAACCCTAAGATGCAGATACTTGTTGTAGAATTTTGCACTATATACTAAATACTCATTTTGAAGATTGCAAAATATAATTGGCTATTGAGAATTAGTAAACTAAATTGAAAGGATATTGGAATTAAAAACATAGAGCAAAAACCACATGATTGGAACCTGTCTTAGAACAGTTCAATAGTTCAAACAACAAAGTGGAAGTGCAGAAAAAATCCAAAGGTTTAAATGGTGAAACCCTCTGCATTTGAAGTAGGTAACTTTTTTGATGCATTTCTTTAGCTGACGGACTTGTCCTCTAATCCCTCCCTCGTGATCATTCTTTCTTACAGATCTGAAAGTGAATATTCAGGATGTTTGAGCATGGCTTCTTACATATCCTGAGAATCTCTTTACTTTCTAAACTCTCTTTCACCACATTGAAGTCCATATAAAGAGTTTAATATTTTCTTTGATGTTTTTGAGGTCTGTAGATATGTTTTTGATCTATTTAGAATAAAGGCTAAGAGTATCTATGAGATGGAATAGAGAGGAAGACAGAAAAACTAATATGGGCTTCAACGTACTATTCAGAGTAAGATTGGGGTAAACAAATAAAAAATATTGTTTTGAAAATTAAAAAGCTAATAATTGGTGTATTCCAATGCTATACTTCAAAATCTTTATCATATCTACTAGGCTTTTCAGGGGACTTCAGAATGGTACAACATCAGCTTAGAGGGTTGATGATAGTTTTGGATGATTGCTCCTTCAGAGTGACCAATTTTGATATGATATAAGGGAGTGAGGTGTTCAGGTGGGGCGCTCATTGAGAGAAGCTCAATAGGAAGTATAGAATGATTCTATGGTGGTTAGATTGATTAATTATACGTGGCCCGATCAGTTTAGTGTTCTGGGTGTATGGGATTTTATCACTGCATCTGATTTTGGCCATGTGCTGCTGGAAGTTGAAAATGATTCTGTTGGTGTTGACGACAGATTTTCTCTGGCGCCGAGCCCTGCACCTGCTCCCTCAAATGAAAACGGATCTGAGTATAGGGTTAAGAGGGCTGCCAAACAACCTGTCATGTTTGACAGTTGCATTGAGCTTCTATGTTACCAGAAACGAGAAACGGAAACCGCAACGGCAACGGCAACGTGGCGAGAAACGGGATATTTACAGGTTGCGTATAAGAAACGGATTACATACATATATATGCGTATTTGTATGTATTGTGTGTATATATATATATATATATAATCTAAATTATAAAACATATTTTTATATTTTAAATAGATTTATATACATAGATACATTAAATAACTTCAATTATATATATAAACTACAATTTATACTAATTTAATTAAAAATATATAACACAGCAAAAAAATATATATATAACAAAAATGGTTAAAAAACTAATCTATCGATAATTATGAGCATTATTAGTTACACTCACCGAATTCTGCAGTTAAACTACCTGAGATTATTTATTTTACTCACCGAATTGTGCAGTTTAACTAACTGACAGTGTATTAATTCTACTCAGAATTTCGCAGGTTAACTGAAAGTGTATGCTAATTCCTGGAGAGCCTAAAAACACCAGCAGTTTTTATTTTTTTAACTCCAACGGCTTAGAAACGGCTCAACGGATTGGAAACGGCCGTTGGCGACGGGGAAACGGGTTTCGGCCGTTGAAACGCGAAACGGCGCTTTGCCGTCACGTTTCTGGTAACATAGTTGAGCTTGCAACAAATGTTAGGCTGAGATGGTCTTTAAACATAGGTCGAGATGTAATTGATATTGGACTTAAAGCTATCGTAAGCGAGCAGCATTATATGGCATTTGGGTGGGCATAGCCAGGATCTTCGAGCAGGCCTATGCTTTATGCAGATGTGGCAGTGACTGGATTTACTGATCAAGGTCTCCCATTTGCTGATGATTTTTTTTATTGTGTTTATTATGATTGAGGAACAATCTATCTTATCCACAGAGATTGTGGGACAAAGAGTTCATAAATCAGGCCATGATGCAGGGTTCCTGGCATACTCTGTCAAATTCAGCAGAGCTTTGCTTGATTTCTTACAATCTGTGAAGTTAAAGTGAAAGGCTAACGAGAAGATGGAATATAAAAGCATTTTTACCCTCCAGATAAAGAAAACGAAAAGATGGAATATAACCATAGAAACATAAACATCAAAAACTTTAAGACCTAACTTCCTTACCCCATATATTTTCGTTTAACAATGAACATCCTCGGCTGAGAACCATAAACTTTAATACCAAACTCCTCCTCCCATATATCTTCGTTTAACAATGAACATCCTCGGTTATACTTCATTTCCTTTCCATTTCAACAAACATTCTACTTATTGTTATTTCATCTCGTCATCTACTGAGAACAAGAATTTTAAAATTGAGAGAAATCTGGGTGATGGGGAATATGAAAATGGGTGTTACAACAAACCTCTCTTTTCTACTGGCTTTTGTGTTGACAATCTTGAGCGGATGGATCCTGTGTCTTTAGGAGCAGCATATGTATACCCAATTTATCCCAAGAATGAATAATCCGAGTTCTCCTCATTAGTTGAACAGGACACCCAGAGAATTTTAACGTGCAAGGAAAAGTCTATCCAGATCGGTAAGGAAAAAGAACAAACCTCCAAAATTTTATTTTCATTCTAGAGACTAAATTTAAAGCTCGTGAATATGCAAATTGAATTGCAGGATTTACTACGTTATTGCGTTTATTGGTAATCCTCCCAAGAAGTATTTTCTGGATATAGACACTGGCAGTGACTTGACATGGCTTCAGTGTGATGCTCCCTGCCAAAGTTGTGCAAAGGTAAATAACAATCACAACCCATATTTTAGTTTTGTACGCAATTGTAGAAATGCTATATGTATTCTATGCTTGGTTTAGCACGTTTGGGTTATTTGGAATCCCCTTGCCATTGGCATAATCATGACTTGTAGCAGTCCATAGTGGGTATAAAGGTTGTTTGATGTTTTTCAATTTGTGATTCAAATGGTTCCTTTTATTTCTGCAGACACCCCATCAATGGTACAAACCACGCTCAGTAGTATCAATATGCAAAGATCCTCTGTGTGCAGCTGTGCAGGCAGTGAGTCATGAAAAATGACTGTAAGAGTTCTTCCAAGCAGTGTGATTATGATATTATGTATGCTGATCTTGGGTCTTCTATGGGAGTTCTTGTTAGGGACAGTGCCGCGATAAAACTCACCAATGGAACCAACTTCAGCCCCAATTCCGTTATCAATATCTGATACCCATGCCATTTTACGCTATCAGCGTAATAAATGGATGAAACAGTTTCAATCGTTGTGCACGGTACGACAGATGATAATATTTGTCCATCGCCCATTTCAGCTCGGTAGGATACGCCTTCGGCATAAAATAATCCATGTTCTACAATCAGGAATAATAAGAGAATCTAGAATGGCCACCTACATGCTTGTGCGTAATACCTAGCTTTAAATATTTGCTAAGAGGTATAAATCTAGTCAACCCAGGAGTTTGACCTATGATGTAACTCCTCCAAGGTGTTTAAAAATTAAATGGCGCTTACAAGCTTATTAAACATTAAAGATCATGGCGAGCATGTTTTCGAAGTTTTTTTTTTTTCAGCAATTTAAATTTACATGCTAGAGTTAAAAGTTGTGATGATTAATATTCAACTTATTGTGCTCAATATTGAAGCTCATTTTCTTTTTAACTTGTTCAAATTTCAAGACATTTTCACATCATTAATTTTAGAGATAATCTTTTGTATCATTTTATTTAATTTTTAAAAATATACTACAAATTTACTGACTCAATTCTTATTAATCTAGATTTATTATTTTCTTGTTGATTCTACTTGTTTAATTATCCTAAATGCATATAAATGGATCTCATTACCTTAAATATGGACTAAATTGTTTGTGGAAATTGATATTGAACTTATTTAGTGTTGATAATTTTCTATAAATATAAATTAATAATGTTAACATTGATCATTTTCATAAATATAAATTAATAGAAATTAATTATTAGAATTGATTAAAACATATTTGTGGGAACTTAGGTCTAATTTTGATACCTAATTCATGTCTAAATGATTGTGTTAGAATCATCAATTCTTTAGTAGCTCATTCTCTATTGTCATCCTAGAAACCCAATAGTATACTATCTAAGATCATATATATAGTTCAATTACATAAGTAACCTTCACAAGTGTATAAATAATCCACTTTATGGAAGTGACCCTTTAACTAATGAGAATGATTTGAGACTTATAGTCTACTAAAAATATCTTGCCTAAATCTTTGATATTTGAATGCTTTCAAGGACTACCAATGTTTACAAATATGTTTGATTATTTTTTAAATTGTGAGGGTCAAGTTCTCCTTTATCAAATCCTTATATAGGTTAGATTTATCATTTTGATAAATATTTTATGACGATCTCATAAATTTTTAGCTATATCATTCTTCAATGACTCTCAGATGATCCATTTTTCAATTAGGATTAATAATTAAATATACAACACCATCATGAGTAATTATGTATAATTAACACTTTAGTAAGCTTTTAATGATTAGTGAAATGGGTAGGAAACATTTAAAATTAAATTTGAATTCTAAAAGGCTACATGTTAGATTCATGGTTGTGGGCTAAATCTAGGTTGGGCGTAGATGCAAGTCTTTGACTTAGAGAGAGAAAATAAATTATTTATGAATTAGAGTGAAATATAAAGATATATAGTGATGGAATTCATAAACCTATGAAATTATTTGTCAACTTTAATATAAATTGAACTAGCTTACAAACTATTCAATACATTAAAGACAACCTATTTATCATAAACCTAAAACATAAAGAAAAACTATTAATAGACAATTTACACCATTATAATCTTTAAAACAACTTAATTATTATTATATTTTTTATTATTACCTGAATCATAAGTTTTACCTCTTATAACTATTTAATTCATATAGAGTCATAGTTTTGATTATAAAATATTGTACCAAAGGTATTAAACAAGATTGATTTTTTTTTAAATGTTCTTTTGATTTTTCAATTGGAGGTAAATACTTTCGACTGAAGCTATGAACCAATGAGAACATAAGCAGGGGATCTCATCCCCAACATGAATACTTAGTAGTGACACCCTAGTAAGAGTTTGAATCTTGCAAATAAGAACCACAATGCCACGATTTAACCATCACACTATACCATTATTTAAATATTTAAATTTTTTGTTTAAATAATATTTTGACAACAAATAAACTTCTAATACAAAATTCTTTCCTCTTCACATTAAAATCAATAACATGTGCAATTATAATATTAAGTATTTATATATAAATAAAGATTATTTAACTTTTTAAATTAATTGAAAGCTAACAGTACAATATTTTAGTAACTTAAAATTAACTCCGGTTTCAAGATAAACAAATATTGAAATACAAACTTCCCTGGTTCTAACGTCGCTGAAATGGTTTGACATAATACATGTAAACAGAAAACACAAGAAGTAAACTAGAATCACTTGGCAATATACTATGAAAGTAGTTATTTTCAAATCATATTTTCTGCGGTACAAAATATCATTACTCGTTATCAGTACTTCCTCTATTTTCTGCGGTACAAAATATTTGACTAGACGTCGAGGATAACGCCTCGAGAAAACCAGGTGCAGCATCGTAGACGGCAACAGGATAAGTGGGAGGAACTCGAGGGAGTGGAGCTTTCAATTTCAGAATATCGACCACCTGCATTATACTCAGCCTGGCTTTCTGATCCGGATGAGAACACAACAACCCCACTAACAATAGCCGTTCCATCTCTTCGGCATGAAAATTTCCGCCCAGCTTTGAATCTGCGGCGTCCAAAACCTTCCCTTGTCCATACAAATCCCAAACCCATTCGACTAATCTGCAACAATGGTCCTCCAGCCTCCGGTCCACAGCCCGCCTCCCCCACGCAATTTCAAAACTCACAGCGCCAAAGCTGAAGACATCCGATTCCAGGCTTGCCTTTCCTGTAATCACACACTCGGGTGCAATGTACCCAAATGTCCCTGCCACCACAGTTGTGTGAGAAGCTGCACGGTCACGTTCCACCACTCTAGCTAGGCCGAAGTCCCCCAGCTTTGCATTGAAATCGGCGTCCAACATTACATTGCTGGCCTTGACATCTCTGTGGACGACACGCTGGTCCCATTCTTGATGAGGATAGAGAAGAGCAGAAGCTATGTCACACGCTATGCTGTACCTTCGATCCCAATTCAAATCATCTCTCCTTTTCTCCCCAAATAAATATTTGTCCAGACTTCCTTTTGGCAGAAATTCATAGACGAGAAGCAGTTGGGCCTTTTCATGGCACCATCCGTGGAGCTGCACAAGGTTACGGTGCCTTAGCTTAGATATTATGCTCACTTCTGATATGTATTCCTTTTTGCATTGTTTGGAGCCTTGAGATATTCTTTTCACGGCCACCGGCTGGTTTGATTTGGCCAAGGTGCCTCTGTACACTCCTCCGAAGCCTCCTTTTCCCAGCATTTCATTGTTGCTGAAGTTTTTTGTTGCAGCGCAGAGCTCAGTGTAGGAGAACTTTCGCGGACCTTGAGCAAAGCATTCGTCCAGTTCTCTGCTTTCCTTTCTACCATGCTTGTTTAATTTTCTTGTGCTAAGGTGTACTGTAAAACCACCGATCGTTAACACCACTATGCAGGCTATAACGGACAGGATTATTACTTGCCTTCTCTTAGTTGTTGGCCTTCTGCTAGAGGCAGGGGAAGAACTTTCTGCCGGAGTGTTGATTTCCCACGAATATTCAGATGAAAAGTTCCAAAAGTAGATATTGTGACTCTCGGTTGAATTTGGCCCGATGGAACCGGAGAAGCCAAGCTTGATGTTTTGAGGAAGAAACTGACTGAGGTCTATATCATACGACAAGATTGGTGTTGTGGGCTTTCGAGGATAACGAACAATGCTGGCTTCATCCACAAGATACAGTTGAAGCTTCTTGGCTACGCCATCATAATCCACCCATGCGTCCCATGGCATGCCATTCCTGAGAAGACCCTGGGTCACAGAGGTGTTCATCATAGAAACAGCAGATTGATTAAATATACACTTTATAGTTGTGCTTCATAATATAATGCAGATTGATTAAATATACACTTTATAGTTGTGCTTCATGCTAGTTACTCCAATCTTCCAAAATCTAAGGTAAAGATTGAAGAATTTAACATTGTTATAATTGAATCCATTGATAAAGCTATTTTATTTATCATTTTAAGGCCCATTATTTTTAAACTACTTTGCATGTAATGTATAGAAACATAAATTAGCAATTGCACCTTGGTGTGCAATAGATACGCCGAAGAGGTGTGGAAAGTCAGTTAGAAAAATAAAATTGTTATTTTTTTTTCATACATTTATACAATACATGAGGTCAATTGATAGACGATTTACCACTATAATGATTTCAACAATTTATTATTTAAAAAAAATAAAAAATTCTAATCACCAAGATTCTATGAGGGTGAAGTGAGAGCATGTAGTGGATACAAACACAACAATAACAACAACCCCAAAAAATTGTAATAATAGATTATATGAGCAATATAAATAAGTTGAAGCTGAATAAGTATATTCACATATGTCATAATATTATCAAATTAAAAAATATATAAATATGAATCAGATCTATTATTAAAAAAATGTTATCTACATCACAATGATGATTTATTTAAGCTATAGCTGACTCAAACTCATTCCCGCTATGCTCTCCCAGGCATGTCCACTCACCCCATAAAAATAAGATAACACTCATTTTTCCATGATGATTGGCTTTAAAAAATCATTATTTTCATCACCATCATTTCCTCAATCATAAATGCAAATGTGAATTCTATATCTATAGACTATTGATCATCAAACAGTATAGAATTGCTTCTTGCGTTAACAATATTGAGGCAATAGAAAGTTCTTCAATTCACAAAAACAAAGATACCATCCTAAAATACAAACTTCTAATTGAAAATTTCCCTAACTCACCGTGCATAATTTTTTTTGAATATTTACAAGATCCAACCATTAACTCTGCCTTAAACACAATCAATTAACCAAACTTGAGTAACTAATGAAGTCATGGGAAAGCTTCTCTCAAAATTAAAATCAAACTAAACATCCCATACAAACATGATTGTGATAATTAAGATAACCCCAAAATATGTGCGGTATGATTAATGAAACTAAACATCCCACATCATGGAGCTTCCAAAAGTTTATCAAGAGGTGCTACTGAGTAAATTTAGAAGTAGTTTGTTGTTAAATGATCTCAAGGAGTATTTAAATTTTCTAGCTCTCTCATTGGTCTTTGGAAATCAACATACAAGATATCCAAAAAGTTGGTATTTGTAACTGACAAACTTCTTGTGTACTGTAGAGTTAAGAGTTTATTGGAATCAACTGAATGGAGAATATTTTATCCCAAAAAATTGTTATTGGAAAATAAACTAGGCCACTTGAAAAAAAATATCTAACGTGGTTACTACAGATGTTTATTCCCTTCCCAAAGCCTGTGTAACAACATTTAGCCAAGTGGTAGCTTGTTAATTATCTTTAGTTTTAATTTTTTTTGGGTAATTTAGTTGTATGTTCTAAAAATATCTACTAAACAGTAGTCACATGGACCTTTAGTGGGTATGAGTCAACCTTGTTCTTTCTGTGGACCAATAACATTCCATGGGATGTCCTGACCCCAAGTATAGAAATTGGAGCAGTATTCTCCTCCAAGATTAAGAATATGTGGACTACACAAATTGATCCTTCCGCACTTTTCGGAAACCATGTAATAAATACTAAATTGAAGCTTGTGTCAAAGTGCAAAGTAGCAAATGGGAAGAGCGTGTGCCACAGAGTAGGATTACTGGCCATCAACTTGCCTTACTCAACCCACCTTTGAACATCAACCTAAAGCACATCATTGATACATATTCATTCCTATATGTATGGGAAAAGCAACCTGTAGTAGATCAGCAGTGCAAATGCAAATCAATATGCATGGGGTAACCTGGACTCTGGATGCGGTGGAGTTTGAGTGTCGGGTATCTTATTCCTGTTTGCTTTCTCTTAATTGTATGGATAACCAAAGAACTGCAGACCCAAATCATGTTTGAGACCCTTATTTCTTAATCACGTTTACATCTATCTTGATTATGTGAATAACCTATCATATAAGATACCAACAGCTAGGTACAGAGTTTATTTTAGATTTTGTTTAGAGGTGTCAATGGTGCAAGTCTCATACTAAACATAAATAATGGAAGTAACTATTTTTTTTTCTTCTACTGAAGTAGTTACTTCAGACTTTGATTTCCAAATATCCTGGCAGTCAACTTCTAAAAGACAGCTAGGGAACCCTAAGATGCAGATACTTGTTGTAGAATTTTGCACTATATACTAAGTACTCATTTTGAAGATTGCAAAATATAATTGGCTATTGAGAATTAGTAAACTAAATTGAAAGGATATTGGAATTAAAAACATAGAGCAAAAACCACATGATTGGAACCTGTCTTAGAACAGTTCAATAGTTCAAACAACAAAGTGGAAGTGCAGAAAAAATCCAAAGGTTTAAATGGTGAAACCCTCTGCATTTGAAGTAGGTAACTTTTTTGATGCATTTCTTTAGCTGACGGACTTGTCCTCTAATCCCTCCCTCGTGATCATTCTTTCTTACAGATCTGAAAGTGAATATTCAGGATGTTTGAGCTTGGCTTCTTACATATCCTGAGAATCTCTTTACTTTCTAAACTCTCTTTCACCACATTGAAGTCCATATAAAGAGTTTAATATTTTCTTTGATGTTTTTGAGGTCTGTAGATATGTTTTTGGTCTATTTAGAATAAAGGCTAAGAGTATCTATGTGATGGAATAGAGAGGAAGACAGAAAAACTAATATGGGCTTCAACGTACTATTCAGAGTAAGATTGGGGTAAACAAATAAAAAATATTGTTTTGAAAATTAAAAAAGCTAATAATTGGTGTATTCCAATGCTATTCTTCAAAATCTTTATCATATCTACTAGGCTTTTCAGGGGACTTCAGAATGGTACAACATCAGCTTAGAGGGTCGATGATAGTTTTGGATGATTGCTCCTACAGAGTGACCAATTTTGATATGATATAAGGGAGTGAGGTGTTCAGGTGGGGCGCTCATTGAGATGATTTTCAGAATTTGACTAAGGGGCTTATTGTATCAGAGGAGAAGCTCAATAGGACGTATAGAATGATTCTATGGTGGTTAGATTGATTAATTATACGTGGCCCGATCAGTTTAGTGTTCTGGGTGTATGGGATTTTATCACTGCATCTGATTTTGGCCATGTGCTGCTGGAAGTTGAAAATGATTCTGTTGGTGTTGACGACAGATTTTCTCTGGCGCCGAGCCCTGCACCTGCTCCCTCAAATGAAAACGGATCTGAGTATAGGGTTAAGAGGGCTGCCAAACAACCTGTCATGTTTGACAGTTGCATTGAGCTTGCAACAAATGTTAGGCTGAGATGGTCTTTAAACATAGGTCGAGATGTAATTGATATTGGACTTCAAGCTGTCGTAAGCGAGCAGCACTATATGGCATTTGGGTGGGCATAGCCAGGATCTTCGAGCAGGCCTATGCTTTATGCAGATGTGGCAGTGACTGGATTTACTGATCAAGGTCTCCCGTTTGCTGATGATTTTTTTTATTGTGTTTATTATGATTGAGGAACAATCTCTCTTATCCACAGAGATTGTGGGACAAAGAGTTCATAAATCAGGCCCTGATGCAGGGTTCCTGACATACTCTGTCAAATTCAGCAGAGCTTTGCTTGATTTCTTACAATCTGTGAAGTTAAAGTGAAAGGCTAAAGAGAAGATGGAATATAAAAGCATTTTTACCCTCCAGATAAAGAAAACGAAAAGATGGAATATAACCATAGAAACATAAACATCAAAAACTTTAAGACCTAACTTCCTTACCCCATATATTTTCGTTTAACAATGAACATCCTCGGCTGAGAACCATAAACTTTAATACCAAACTCCTCCTCCCATATATCTTCGTTTAACAATGAACATCCTCGGTTATACTTCATTTCCTTTCCATTTCAACAAACATTCTACTTATTGTTATTTCATCTCGTCATCTACTGAGAACAAGAATTTTAAAATTGAGAGAAATCTGGGTGATGGGGAATATGAAAATGGGTGTTACAACAAACCTCTCTTTTCTACTGGCTTTTGTGTTGACAATCTTGAGCGGATGGATCCTGTGTCTTTAGGAGCAGCATATGTATACCCAATTTATCCCAAGAATGAACAATCCGAGTTCTCCTCATTAGTTGAACAGGACACCCAGAGAATTTTAACGTGCAAGGAAAAGTCTATCCAGATCGGTAAGGAAAAAGAACAAACCTCCAAAATTTTATTTTCATTCTAGAGACTAAATTTAAAGCTCGTGAATATGCAAATTGAATTGCAGGATTTACTACGTTATTGCGTTTATTGGTAATCCTCCCAAGAAGTATTTTCTGGATATAGACACTGGCAGTGACTTGACATGGCTTCAGTGTGATGCTCCCTGCCAAAGTTGTGCAAAGGTAAATAACAATCACAACCCATATTTTAGTTTTGTACGCAATTGTAGAAATGCTATATGTATTCTATGCTTGGTTTAGCGCGTTCGGGTTATTTGGAATCCCCTTGGCATTGGCATAGTCATGACTTGTAGCAGTCCATAGTGGGTATAAAGGTTGTTTGATGTTTTTCAATTTGTGATTCAAATGGTTCCTTTTGTTTCTGCAGACACCCCATCAATGGTACAAACCACGCTCAGTAGTATCGATATGCAAAGATCCTCTGTGTGCAGCTGTGCAGGCAGCGAGTCATGAAAAATATGACTGTAAGAGTTCTTCCAAGCAGTGTGATTATGATATTATGTATGCTGATCTTGGGTCTTCTATGGGAGTTCTTGTTAGGGACAGTGTCGCGATAAAACTCACCAATGGAACCAACTTCAGCCCCAATTCCGTTATCAATATCTGATACCCATGCCATTTTACTCTATCAGCGTAATCAATGGATGAAACAGTTTCAATCGTTGTGCACGGTACGACAGATGATAATATTCGTCCATCGCCCATTTCAGCTCGGTAGGATACGCCTTCGGCGTAAAATAATTCATGTTCTAGAATCAAGAATAATAACAGAATCTAGAGTGGCCACCTACATGCTTGTGCGTAATACCTAGCTTTAAATATTTTGCTAAGAGGTATAAATCTAGTCAACCCAGGAGTTTGACCTATGATGTAACTCCTCCAAGGTGTTTAAAAATTAAATGGCGCTTACAAGCTTATTAAACATTAAAGATCATGGCGAGCATGTTTTCCAAGTTTTTTTTTTTTCACCAATTTAAATTTACATGTTAGAGTTAAAAGTTGTGATGATTAATATTCAACTTATTGTGCTCAATATTAAAGCTCAATTTTTTTTTTAACTTGTTCAAATTTCAAAATTTAGAATATTTATGAATCAACTCTATGTTTTATTAATCAAATTTTCACATCATTAATTTTAGAGATAATCTTTTGTATCTTTTTATTTAATTTTTAAAAATATACTACAAATTTACTGACTCAACTCTTATTAATCTAGGTTTATTATTTTCTTGTTGATTCCACTTGTTTAATTATCCTAAATGCATACAAATGGATCTCATTACCTTAAATATGGACTAAATTGCTTGTGGAAATTGATATTGAACTTATTTAGTGTTGATAATTTTCTATAAATATAAATTAATAATGTTGACATTGATCATTTTCATAAATATAAATTAATAGAAATTAAATATTAGAATTGATTAAAACATATTTGTGGGAACTTATGTCTAATTTTGATACCTAATTCATGTCTAAATGATTGGGTTACAATCATCAATTGTTCAATAGGTCATTCTCTATTGTCATCCTAGAAACCCAATAGTATACTATCTAAGATCATATATATAGTTCAATTACATAAGTAACCTTCACAAGTGTATAAATAATCTACTTTATGGAAGTGACCCTTTAACTAATGAGAATGATTTGAGACTTATAGTCTACTAAAAATATCTTGCCTAAATCTTTGATATTTGAATGCTTTCAAGGACTAACAATGTTTACAAATATGTTTGATTATTTTTTAAATTATGAGGGTCAAGTTCTCCTTTATCAAATCCTTATATAGGTTAGATTTATCATTTTGATAAAGATTTTATGACGATCTCATAAATTTTTAGCTATATCATTCTTCGATGACTCTCAGATGATCCATTTTTCAATTAGGATTAATAATTAAATATACAACACCATCATGAGTAATTATGTATAATTAACACTTTAGTCAGCTTTTAATGATTAGTGAAATGGGTAGGAAACATTTAAAATTAAATTTGAATTCTAAAAGGCTACATGTTAGATTCATGGTTGTGGGCTAAATCTAGGTTGGGTGTAGATGCAAGTCTTTGACTTAGAGAGAGAAAATAAATTATTTATGAATTAGAGTGAAATATAAAGATATATAATGATGGAATTCATAAACCTATGAAATTATTTGTCAACTTTAATATAAATTGAACTAGCTTACAAACTATTCAATACATTAAAGACAACCTATTTATCATAAACCTAAAACATAAAGAAAAACTATTAATAGACAATTTACACCATTATAATCTTTAAAACAACTTAATTATTATTATATTTTTTATTATTACTTGAATCATAAGTTTTACCTCTTATAACTATTTAATTCATATAGAGTCATAGTTTTGACTATAAAATATTGTACCAAAGGAATTAAACAAGATTGATTTTTTTTTAAATGTTCTTTTGATTTTTAAATTGGAGGTAAATACTTTCGATTGAAGCTATGAACCAGTGAGACCACAAGCAGGGGATCTCATCCTCAACATGAATACTTAGTAGTGACACCCCAGTAAGAGTTTGAATCTTGCAAATAAGAACCACAATGCCACGATTTAACCATCACACTATACCATTATTTAAATATTTAAAATTGTTGTTTAAATAATATTTTGACAACAAATAAACTTCTAATACAAACTTCTTTCCTCTTCACATATTAAAATCAATAACATGTGCAATTATAATATTAAGTATTTATATATAAATAAAGATTATTTAACTTTTTAAATTAATTGAAAGCTAACAGTACAATATTTTAGTAACTTAAAATTAACTCCGGTTTCAAGATAAACAAATATTGAAATACAAACTTCCCTGGTTCTAACGTCGCTGAAATGGTTTGACATAATACATGTAAACAGAAAACACAAGAAGTAAACTAGAATCACTTGGCAATATACTATGAAAGTAGTTATTTTCAAATCATATTTTCTGCGGTACAAAATATCATTACTCGTTATAAGTACTTCCTCTATTTTCTGCGGTACAAAATATTTGACTAGACGTCGAGGATAACGCCTCGAGAAAACCAGGTACAGCATCGTAGACGGCAACAGGATAAGTGGGAGGAACTCGAGGGAGTGGAGCTTTCAATTTCAGAATATCGACCACCTGCCTTATACTCAGCCTGGCTTTCTGATCCGGATGAGAACACAACAACCCCACTAACAATAGCCGTTCCATCTCTTCGGCATGAAAATTTCCGCCCAGCTTTGAATCTGCGGCGTCCAAAACCTTCCCTTGTCCATACAAATCCCAAACCCATTCGACTAATCTGCAACAATGGTCCTCCAGCCTCCGGTCCACAGCCCGCCTCCCGCACGCAATTTCTAAACTCACAGCGCCAAAGCTGAAGACATCCGATTCCAGGCTTGCCTTTCCTGTAATCACACACTCGGGTGCAATGTACCCAAATGTCCCTGCCACCACAGTTGTGTGAGAAGCTGCACGGTCACGTTCCACCACTCTAGCTAGGCCGAAGTCCCCCAGCTTTGAATTGAAATCGGCGTCCAATATTACATTGCTGGCCTTGACATCTCTGTGGACGACACGCTGGTCCCATTCTTGATGAAGATAGAGAAGAGCAGAAGCTATGTCACACGCTATGCTGTACCTTCGATCCCAATTCAAATCATCTCTCCTTTTCTCCCCAAATAAATATTTGTCCAGACTTCCTTTTGGCAGAAATTCATAGACGAGAAGCAGTTGGGCCTTTTCATGGCACCATCCGTGGAGCTGCACAAGGTTACGGTGCCTTAGCTTAGATATTATGCTCACTTCTGATATGTATTCCTTTTTGCATTGTTTGGAGCCTTGAGATATTCTTTTCACGGCCACCGGCTGGTTTGATTTGGCCAAGGTGCCTCTGTACACTCCTCCGAAGCCTCCTTTTCCCAGCATTTCATTGTTGCTGAAGTTTTTTGTTGCAGCGCAGAGCTCAGTGTAGGAGAACTTTCGCGGACCTTGAGCAAAGCATTCGTCCAGTTCTCTGCTTTCCTTTCTACCATGCTTGTTTAATTTTCTTGTGCTAAGGTGTACTGTAAAACCACCGATCGTTAACACCACTATGCAGGCTATAACGGACAGGATTATTACTTGCCTTCTCTTAGTTGTTGGCCTTCTGCTGGAGGCAGGGGAAGAACTTTCTGCCGGAGTGTTGATTTCCCACGAATATTCAGATGAAAAGTTCCAAAATTAGATATTGTGACTCTCGGTTGAATTTGGCCCGATGGAACCGGAGAAGCCAAGCTTGATGTTTTGAGAAAGAAACTGACTGAGGTCTATATCATACGACAAGATTGGTGTTGTGGGCTTTCGAGGATAACGAACAATGCTGGCTTCATCCACAAGATACAGTTGAAGCTTCTTGGCTACGCCATCATAATCCACCCATGCGTCCCATGGCATGCCATTCCTGAGAAGACCCTGGGTCACAGAAGTGTTGTTCATGGAAACAACGCTATTCACGTCGATTCCTACATGGTTGTCATCCACATCGAAAGGAAATTTCTGGAACGTATCAAACTCCACAGCGACAATTTGATTGGAAATATTTCCGTCAGATGTCTGATTAAAGAGACCAAGCCATTGACCACCGGCATTTACCTGCGGGTCAAAGTCAAAAGGAACCATAAAAAAAGCGAGTCCATCCCCGTATTCGTCAGCGACGTCTACATTGACACTGAAGCGGAAGAAGGTAGTGAAATTGGCGAGAACGTGCGAAGAACTAGAGTTAATCCAGAGTGGAACTGGTTTGTTGTAAGTTGCCCAGCCGGTGTGCCACATGGAGGAATAAATGAATGAACATGTCCACGTGAGAGAGATTGAAGTAGAGCCTGGATCAGAGGTTGCATCTCCAAGGAGCGTGATATCGGTTAACGGAGGGACAGTGAATTGGTGTGATGTTCCCAAATGGAATGCAAGAAAGGAGAAAAAGAGGATATGAAAGAGGGTTTCCATCTGTTGGCCACAGTGTACGGACATGTGAAAGCAATCTGCAATGTTGCCCATAATATACTGCAGATTGATTCAAACTTCAAGGAATGGATTGTCCGATTGCCCAATAGTTGCGTAGTTTCCCAAGCCCTGTAAACTGTCATCATATTCATTACGTACATTTCTATGTTCGTCCATCTTTCCTTGTCTGAATGCACTTGGCAATGTTGCATTACATGCAGATGAATTTGATAATTGGATCCAAACTTCCAAGGATTGGATGTCCCATTGTCGAAGAGTTCGGAGTTTCCGAAGCCCTGTAAACTATCATCGTATGCATTACGTGCATTTCTACGTTCATCTGTCTTTTCGTGTTTGTGTCTTGTCTTTATTTTAAGAGGACTTCGTCATATGATATCGCTTACCATAATTGCAATGCACGTGTTATGAGATCATACATAATGTCCGTGTAATTGTACATTTAAAAAAATATATGCGAGTTAATATACATTAATTTTTCTGTATAAAATAATATTATTTCTAGAGGTTTATTTTTATTTTATAAATCATATCAATAATGATGGGAAATATTTGTTGGAAGGTATAAGTTTTGAAATTCCAAATATATTTAATTATTTATGATATTTAAAAAATAACTTTTTAGCAATCAATTAAAGGAATGTTTTTAATAACAATTTTATTTGAAAATGCAATTTACAATTTATTTCTTTAGGAATGAGTTTTTCACTTGTTTATTTATTTGAAAATGTAGTTCACAATTTATTTCTTTTGGAATGAGTTTTTCACTTGTTTATTTATTTGGTTCCTACACATTGGAACACAAAATTATTGTACTTGTGTCATACTATTGTGTTTTCTTTTATGTTAAAGGTATCTATTCAAAAAAAAAAAAAATGGCTCGTGTTAAGTAATGAAAATAGAGATAAGAAAATACAATATTGATAAATAAATTAATATACAATTGTCTAAGGGGTAAGTGCAAGAAGTTGAGTCCCATTTTAATGTAAAAATTGTAAGGCAATTTTTTATAGAATAAATGAATATTCATTTTGGAAAAAAGTGGATATCTATTTTAAAATAATAGATTCTATTTATATTAAAAGTTTTATTATTAATAGACACCCATTTGTAATAGATATTTGTTTGGGAAAGGACATCTATTTTGAAAAAAATATTAACTATTTTCAACCCATCTACTTCATTTATTTTATTTTAGTGATGAAAAATGGTTTGAAAAGGAAAGAAGAATTGATATCTGTTGGATAAGTGATGTTGGCATATATTGCAATATAACATGTTCACTAAAAGATTATAATTTGTCTGGATATTATTTTTTGATGCATGTGTTTTAGTTTAGCATACTAAATACATGAAAAAATTAATCCAGTATGCTATCTATATTTAGGAGATAGGATCTCTATAAAGAGTTTTATTGACTATTCAAAAAAAAATGTAAGTATTTATTTATAATTAAAGAGAGTACAAGACCTCTATATTGAGGCATGGTGTAATACATTTGAAGGAATAATATTTTTTTTTGTGTTAAGATAATTTTTGTTTACTATTACAATTTGAGTTTATTTGTTTTCCTTTAATTATTGTTTGTGTATTACAATGTTCAAAGTGGTATCAAAGTAGAAAGTTGAGGAAAAGTTGAGATGGTCCAAAGGCCACAACCAAATGATATTGAAGAAAAAGAGATCTAAGAGGCAATCTATATCAGAGAAAGCCCTTGTAGTAGGAAGATAAAAAAGTCTTTATCTAAGGATATCACCCAAATTTTCTTAGATGCCTAATAAAAAGAATAAGTCACAAGAGTAAGAGAAAGCCAACAATTTAGTGAAGAGCCAACATAATATTTTTTTGGTAAAGATTTCATCCCTCAACACTTCTAAAGAAGGAGAAATCAAGCTTAGTGATTTGAATAAAAATAATATCACAACCAAAAGGTTTGTGAGCTTCCTGTAGATAAAATAAATAAATCGTAGTGGATTTCTAACTATTTTGAAGGAATTTATAGCATGCATTAAAGGAAAGCTACCAGTTCATAAAAGGATAGATAAGTCAAAGGTATTATTATGGTTTATAAATCTAGTTTGTAGATTGATCAGTTATTTTTAGAAGCTAGTTCATAGATATTTGTGAAGGGGTCATAAAAGTAATGAAGAAACACCCAAGATTGGTCAGTGAGAAGGAGAATATTTCATGTATTTCAAGATAATGTAGCTAAAAGTATCTTCATGATGTTATTTCCATAAAGGAAAGTGAATAAGGATTGAAGCTTGAAATAAGTAGTTATGGTTATACAAGAGAAGAGAGGTGATTGAAGTTTCCAAAAAAATATACTATTTAGAAGAAAGTTACATATTTGAATTAGTGGAATAATGAATCACAATAAGTGTTGTAAGAGAAGGGGACCAACCACATCAAGGTTTTAGGTGACAGAGAGCCGAGAGTGGAGGGTTGTCCTAACTTACCTCACTCTAAAAGATGTCTTGGGATAAGGATCAAGAATGATGAGCACTATAACATACTTTTGTCACTTTGCAGACCCTAGACCTAGGTTTGGGCTAGGTGAGCTGGTTTTTAGAGTCAGTACTTTGTCTCAAATAGCACTCTATTTGAGGATGGCAGTGCATTTTTGGGACAATAATGCAACGTGCTGGCATCTCTCAGGTGCGCTAGCATCTGTACGGTCAGAAAATAGTACATAGTACAAACTACTTAAAAACTAATTGACATGCTAGCTAGCTGGTTCTAACGTGAAAAAAAGAATGATAAAGTATGAGAAATAGAGAAAAAGATGATAAAGCAAGTAAATGAAAGCTAGGGTGATGAAGATAATCTCACAAAAGTACTAGCTCACTAGCTAGCTCCACACGTACATTCACCTACACACAAGAAGGAGGGAAAATTGTTGAGGTTGTATAGGGCCATGCCTCAGTCAAACCCCTGTTTTGGTGTTTCCACCTCCACAGACATCTAGAAAGCAATGAAGTAGAATATGTGATAAAGGAAAGAAGAGAGAACAAAAACACTACAAACAATATTATGCTACTTCCATCAAATCACAAAGGAGAGGAGTGAAATGTTACCACCTCTACCTAAGAACTCACTAACCAATGGATGAGTTATGGACTTGGCAAAGTCACCACAACCACAACTGTGATGAAGGGAGGTCTCACAAGACTCCAAGCCCATGCTTCTATGGCTTGCTTCACACTTGCAATGTGGAGTTGATGAAGCTTCAAATGTTGCTATAATGGAGTATTGGAATGCTGCTTGAGAGATGAAATGAAGTGGGAAAAATGCTAAGAAAATGTGAACCTATTTCTTAGAGAATGAAATGAGATGAGAATGGATGTTTTTGAAGATGGGATGGGAAGAATCTACCATTTTTGGGGTTGGTTGGTCGAAGAGGGACGTTACAATTCATCCCGAATCGGGAGTGTAATGCCTCTATCAACTTTAGGTGGAGGAATCCATTAGGGACAGTAGCGCGCTGCATGGACGTCTATGCGCTACACATGTGTCCCTAATAAATATTCTCTCACCAATCGAAAGGACATATGCCAGTGGAAGTAATACAATTGAGTGATGTGAAATTTTACCTTTGGATTTTATTTTCTAAGGTGAGGGTGTGTGAAAGAGGAATTTGCGTAAGGGGTGCAAATTCACTCCTATGCATTTTCCACCCACTTTAGTGAGCATGAGTATTGATGAGTGCTTCGATAAAGTAGATCAAAGAGTTAGTAGGGTTAGAAATTTATACCTGAACCGTCGATGAAGTAGACCATGATATGGTGAGCTCAAAAGCATAGGACAGACAAACAACTCCATAGGTACTCTCCCTGATGAGTTTTAGATAGAAGACTCCATAGCCCCACAAAACTATGAAGTTGCACAAAGTACACTGAAGGCCCTCAGACCAACAATGGAAAAATTCCACAGGATGAAGCATCTTACAGGCCCACAAACTTGTAAGGAGGAAACCCCCAAGATCTCTCAAATGAAGGAAGCCCCATGAAGTAAGCACCTTACATGCTCACAGACCTACAAGGAGGTGTCTCCCAAGATCTCTCACATGAGGGAAACCCAATGAAGTAAGCACCTTATAGGCCTACTGATCTACAAGGAAACAACCCCCAAGATCTCTTGCATGGAGGAAGCCCAAAGGTGTAAGTGCCTCACAGGCCCACATACTTGCAAGGAGGCATCCCCTAAGATCTCTCACATGGAGGAAACACAAAGACGAAGACTCCACAAAGTCAGATTGGAAAGCATCTTTATAGGTGCACCTACAAAGCAAAATGTTTACCCATAAACAAAGCATGTCTGAAAATAAAGCGGCCACGTAGGAAATCAAGTGGATAGTCACGCAGACCATCATCAAATTGGAAGGATTTCAAAGGGATCCCTCGGGAACCCGACATGAAGAGGGGTCCACTCAAGGGATGCATTGTTTAGAAGTATAACATAGATGTTTTTTTCTCAAATCGATTCATCATCAAGGAATCCTTTCAAAAGATGTTCACTTCATCAAGGAATTTGAAAGGAAGAAAATGCCCCCTCACAAGAGGAAGGCCAAAGTCACTCCCACCTTGGTGGAAAGTTCTCAAGCTCTTTCTTTGTGAACCCATGATGAAGGAAACGTGTTCTGTTAGGGGTCCAAGTTGAGAATGCGATTCTTAAATTTTTTTATAAATATTCTCAAGAAACGATTCAATAGCAATGGATGCATTTCTTGGAAATCAAAGTTTAGTAGAAATGGCATATTTGTCACACATGAGAGGGACAACTCAAGAAAAGAAGAGAGAAAGATAAGAAAATAGTGAAAGAGAAATAAACATAGAACATAGGGGGATTTGGTTTTGTGGGGTCAAATCTTCTCATTCTTATATAAATAATAGGTAACCGCGATGCACAGAAAATATCATTAATCCCCACCAAATCAAGAAGAATGCACAAAAAAAAGTAAAAATAAAAATTGGGTCAAGATGGAAGGGAAGCCTAAATGCCCCCAACACTTTGCATCATCCCCAATTTGTTGAAAATCAAACAAAAACATGAAAGAATGATGATAGAGATAGAAGAAGGTTCACGAAAAAAAATCACTCATGTATCCAAGCACCAACAAGGGTGACAAGGGTCATCCAGGAACACACAGCACAAGCACATGGGAACACATCACAACACACACATTCATCTAATCTAAAGATAAAGAAGAGGCCTCCACATAACACTCATTGACCAAGAGGTCATTGCTTCCCAATCTAGATCATTGTAAGGGGATGGAGGATGACCTTGCAGTGGCAGAATATTAAGGGGAGGAGCTTTTGACCCTCTTACAACAAGGGCTAAGGAAGAAGGCCTCACAAGGTCTTCTCCACTAGGCTCTTATGGAGCTAGGGTCAACAACTTTGCGAAGATCGCTGACAAGGTCGAAACTTCATCCAGAGAGTTAAACACACACTTTACTAGAGTGCCATGTCATACCTCAATGGAAGGAGAGGGTTGCTCCTGAGATTCACCGCTTGGCTAACTGAGTGACTCGGGAGTCGTGACAAACTCAGGAGAAGTTGAGACTCAAGTTCCATCACTAAGAACAAGCTAGCACAAGACCACCCTTCAGAGAAGGTGGGATCCTCTTATGCCCTCCATTGCTAGAAGGGCCAACTTCTACCTTCTACTTCGTCAGGGGATGTGAACTCCCCACAGACGAGGTAAGGGGCATGGTGGAAGAGGAGGAGGAGAAAAATGTGACGAACACCACTGAGGTATTCAGCATGTCCATGGGTTTAGGGAATGTCAAGATGTCTGGGAGGGACATCAATAAGGGTGGCTAAACCGAAGGAGCAATGAACACCTGCACCTTTTTGGGGTTAGGCGCATTCACACTCATAGTGGGAGTCAGAAGCGAGACTAAACTAGATTGAATGGAAGTAGAGGGGAGGAGAGAGGAGGACACAACAAGAAGTCCTGATATAGGGGTAGTTGTCTCCTCTTTCTTCTTCTATAAAGCGGTCTACTCAGCCGCCAAAGCCTTTCATCGACACTCGTGCTCACACGCAAGGAAAATTCTATGACTCTTTGAGCTAGAGGTCAAGAGATGTGAAGGGATGAAATGATCTTGCTTAGCCATAGGAGTGTCCACTATAGCCATTTTTAGTGGATGAATAGGCTCCTGAATGGGAGTAGGAGGAGCAAATTGAGCAACAATGAGGGGAGTCGGCTCTAGTGCCTCGACAACATGCCTCTTCTCGTTTACTGCTTTGGGAGAAGAAGTGGTAGGAGGCCATAGAGCCTAAAACATAGAGGATTCCCCTTGGGAACCCTTTCTCTTTCCATACAAGTAGCACAAAGGTCCTGGTGGTTTGGCAAGGAGATCTGATATCCTAATTTTTTATCTACGCCAAGTAGGAACCATTAGACTCTCTAGGTGGAATATAGGGGTAGACATCAAGAATTCCACTCTAGAAAGATGATTGAAAGAGGCATTCGAAGCACGAGTGAGCTTCTACTTTCCCTTTCAAGAAGAGGAGGTATTTTGGCTATTGTGCTACCGGAAGGGTCAAGTTCGACTATCCCTTGTCGTTGGTCTTATACTTCACATAGTTCTTGTAAAGTAGGTCCAATTTTCTTGGGGGGAGAGGACCAACGGGTGTAGGCCAAAAGTGATCTAAAGAATAACTGCCATGTGCAATCGGTGGTCTATAATCAGTGTCATGGATCACTTGCATGAAACCCTCATGAATAAATTTCAAAAATTTGTGCACAGCTGAGGGAATTGCGTTCATAGCTACTAGCCAGGGGATACCCAACTTCACTCTGAAGAGTTCAGACCCCAGGATTAAGTCAAATAGCAGGTTTACAGATTTAGGTCCAACAAGGACTGGCAAAACAATACTACCAAGAAGAGGTACGAAAAGTCTATTATGTGTACAGATGGTGCATATAGGTGCATTGTACCCATCTTTATGCAGAAAGTTAATTAATATGATCTCCTTGTTTATGATATTCAATTGAGATGTCGGGTCAACAAGAACACCTACTACAGTGTTTCCATTGATCCATGTAGGGATATAAAGAGGAGACAATTCTCTATTAAAACCCATCAGCAGGTCTTGCGAGGTAAAGGTTATACCTAGGCTACTACTTGCAGGCTACATAGAGTGGATAGGGAGATGCAGAAAATAGGCCATCACTCACACTAAAAGATACTCTCATAAAGCCCCCAAAAGGTTTACGATGAGACCATGACCCAACTAAGGCTTCGTTAAGCAACACTTATAGAACCTTCCAGGTACGCCTACTAGGGGTCACAAGTTGGGTTTTAAGGGAAAAGGCCTCACAACACTCACACCTACAATGATCCTAGAATATGAGGAAAGGAGCTTTTAGTATTGTAGGATGAAACCAAAATGGTTCATGTCACATTCACCAAAAATGTAAGAGAGGGGAACCAACCATGTCAAGGCTCAGGTCATGGAGAACCAAGAGTGGAGGGCTGCCCTAACTTACCTCACTCTAAAAGATGTCTTGGGATAAGGATCGAGAATAATGAAAACCATAACATACTTCTATCACTTTGCAGACCCTAAGCTTAGGTTCAGGCTAGGCTAGTTGGTTTTTGGAGTCAGTATTGTGTCCCAGATAGCTCTCTGTCTAAGGACAACAATGCAATTCTAGGAAAATAGCATGGTGCCACTACTGAATTTGACACCATTTTCTGACGGACATTCATAGGTCGTTTGACAAATCTTTGTCGAAAAAGTGACAAAATGACAAAAATATTTTTGTCACTATTTTTTCGTTGCAATGTCGATGATGAATTAAACGTCAAAATAATGGCGTAGATTCGTTGGTCGTCGGCATCATAAAATGGCCGAGATGTTCGTCAAAATATCGATGAAAACTTCGTGTATCCACCGACGAATTACACCAGAAGTTCGTCACCATTTCAACAAAATGGGCAAGGAGTAGCATTGAAACAACACTAGATGTTCATCGCCATTTTGACGAAATGGGCAAGGAGTAGCGTCAAAACAACACCAGAAGTTTGTCACCATTTCGATGAAATGGGCAAGGAGTAGCGTCGAAACAACACCAGAAGTTCGTCGCTCTTTTGATGAAATGGGCAAGGAGGAGCGTCGAAACAACACCAAAAGTTCATTGAAATTGCAATGAAATCAGCAAGGAGTTATGATGAAGCCTTCATCGTAGCTATAGCAACTTCGTTGGACCTTTTCAATGATTCATCGGTGGTTTTTCGTCAAAATTGTGATGAAACAATGCAATTTATTTATAAAAAAATCATTGAAATGTACCATCGCGTAGACTGATGACTGATTCAGGGTATAAAGAGTAATTTTTCTTCCACCATAGTGAAAAGTTAGTAGTTTCTTTCATCTTTGCATATTGGTTTGATACTTCAAACGATGCATTTATTATATTGAAAAGTGCATTACCTTATTGAGCTTCTCTTTGTTTCGAGAATAGTTTAATATTCTCTACTTAACAGGGCCAACCACGTGATGGTGGAAGCTAATTTGGTGCCTCCCCCGCTCACATCACTCTCAATTTTCCATACCCAATCATATAACATTAATCATTCATTCATCCATTAATAACATATAACATTCATTCATTCATCCATTAATAACATATAGCATTCATTCATCCATTAATAACATATAACATTCATTCATTAACATATAATATTCATTCTTTCAGTTTTTACATATTGTCAAAAATATGGTTGTCATGATATGATTACAATCACTTTTTTTTGTTTCTTTTTTAAAACTACATAACGCTGAAGTAGAGTATCATTTTCTAAATCAATATTTGTCCCCCCTTTAGTTGTTCTTCCCTCTGCTCATGATCTTAATGTAAGCCTAGTCGTCTGCTCATGACGTGGACGTCGTTGCAAGGGGGGGTCTGCTGCAATAAGAAAGAAAGGTTAAACTAATATGTTTTATTATTATTGTTACAAGTATTTCATTAACTAAAAGAACATTAGAGTGGTTCTCTTTACCTGATGGGTCCACATCATGTTCATGAACTTTTGGTATAGACTCATGCTCAACATGCTGAACACCCTCTAAATCCTAATCTGCAGTTTAAACACGAAAGGTTACATTAATTAATACAACAATTGAAATTAAATATGTTTAAGAGAACATGAGAGTGGTCCTCTTTACCTATTGGTACCACATCATGTTCCTGATCTTCTCTAGCCTGATCATGCTCAACACGTTGATCACACTCTACATGCTCTAAAGTTGAAACATGAAAGGTTACATTAATTAATACACCAATTGCAATTAAATATGTTTAAAAGAACATTAGAGTGGTCCTCTTTACCTGATGGGGCCACATCATGTTCCTAATCTTCTCTAGCCTAATCATGCTCAACATGTTGATCATGCTCTACATGCTCTAAAGTACTAGGATGCACACCATGACCTTCATCTGCACGTTGTTCTCCACCCTCACCAGGTTGCATTCCAATGTCATGTGCAGTATTATCATTGCTTGAATGTTTAAAACAAATAGGCATGTAATTACTTTAAATGGTGGAAATTAATATTGAATAGATTGCACAAGTATTCAATTTTAAATAAACTTTATTGAGTTTATTTACTTGTGTATCAGATGTAGTGGAAGGTTGTGTTTTCCCAGTCAAGACTCTTAGGCATTTAGCCATGGCTCCATAGCCTTGCTAGAAGGAAATCTTTAGGTCATCTTCTGTGGGAACTCTGTTGAATTCAAAGCCCTACATTTTTGCATAAGATCATGAATTTTTCTTCTATGGTGTGATAAAACTGAAATTATTTTCAATTTATTATTTGGATATTATATTTCATTTATTGATACTTATAATTTGTGCGGCTAATTTCATATAACCACTAGAGCCAAGTTTGTGTTGCCCATATTTTTGTAGTCTTGCCTTTGTTGCCTTCGATGTGTCGGGAAACCTATGAAAAGTTTGAAATACATTAGATTATGTAAAAAGAAAGAGTAATCAGTAGATAATTACATTGTTGATAGTATCACATACCTTCCTTGGCCCGGTGGTGTCTTTCCTTTTTTCTTTTTAGCCTTCTCCTTTCCATCTGACACCAAGTCCTTCCACTCCCTCTCCAGAATCATGGGGGGATGCTCATACTTTTTATTCTTCTATAAATGTGACCTATATTGGTCCCTCACATACTTTAGATAGGTACCAGCTTTCTAAAGGACCTTTGTTTGGTTGAATGTTTTATCACTGAAAAACACAACTAAACGGTTAATGAGCTCATCTTTTAAATCTTGATTTTTGGCATTCCACCATGTACGTATGGTGGGCCCAAAGAGTTCCAATGTAATATCACTTAGATGTTTATAAAAAACATCATTTCCTACAAAATGATCATGGGATCAATAGTCTAAAAAGAGTGATCAATAAGTAAATTTCAATTGGATTATATATAATAATAATTAAAACATTTTAAAGTACTGACCTTCTCTATCTTTATGGGAACAAAAATCCGGACACCAATAAGTGTGATCGAAATGTTCCTCAGACTAGTAATACTGAAGATCCGTGAAATGCTACTAAAACATCACTTTAGCAATTAGTGGCCTCTCAGATCCCTAATGCATATGTCCCGACGATGTCTCCGTATGTGTTCTCATGTCAGAGGGTGGCATTAATGATGCCTCAGATGGTATGTAAGGTCGTAAATTTCAGATACCAATATAGGCCGATGATGGGGTCGTGATGATGATGTATGCGTAGGGAAGATCAGATGGACACTTGTACCTAACCCTTACTCCTGGCAAGCGCTTGCAGTACCGATCATGGGCAGGAGCATCATGAGGAAGAAATAACCCTATAAAAACAACACATATTTTAGTTCATGACATAAAAGAGTACAAAATATAAAACCATGAATGAACTTATGTTATAATTAAAGACCTCATGACAGCTTACTTGCAAGTTTTATGCTCTCTCAGTCAATATTTTAACCCTCTCTCTTATCTCATCTGTTTGAGGCACTATGAACATCAACTAACCATTTGTTGATTGCATTTTTTGGATCTTCTTTATCGTATCGAGAGGGTTTGCTCAATGCGATGTCATCATCACAAAATATTGGCTGCACCTCACTATGGATGCTCTCCTCTCTACCGTGGTTCCTTTCCCTAATCAGTCGACCGCAACAAGAATATTAAAAACATTATCAAAATTAACCCAAAAAACTTATGAAAAAACATAATAATAAAATATTTTGCTTGTATCTAATTTGTACAATTACAATGAGGTAAACTTGTCGTAGAAGTGATGAAGATACATCACGATCTATGCCTCAAGAGCTCTCTCGTATGATCAATGTTCCCTATGACAAAAATTAAATATAAAAAAACATTACCAAAATGAAACCAATAGACTTATGAAAAAAACATAAGAATAAAATGGTATATTGGAGTCATTAATTGGAGGTTGGGTAAAATGGTACATAGTACGTACCACCCCCATAGTAACTATGTTTGTAACTAAGTGATTCAAATTGTAATCGATTAGCAACTCTTCCCCTGTAGTTAATGATTGTATCGCACATACAAATACACGATTTGCCTCGCACGCCTCGAATATGCAATTGGGTTGCTTATTTGTTGGCCCAAGTCGTGTACTATTTATAAAACCTGCAATATTCCCTGATTCTTTTGGCCTTCTATTAATGTACATAGCCACTCCTTTATTTTGATCCTTATCTTTTAGTTGTATATAATTTGCTGACAGTGCATACCTATGCATACTTCATGTATATCGAACTAGTTGCATCCAATCTTTGTAACTATAATAGGGTCCAACATTCTCCATCAATTTAGTAACTTTGTCGTAATAGACCTTTATGCTGTGCATGCAAAATAGGCCCAAACCATGTAATGATGATGGTGCTATGCGATATATCCTCTCGTTGACACAAAAATCAGTGTTTATTGGAGGAAGTTCCTTGGGTACCCATTATTTCCGTAGATGTTTGTACCTCAAGGGCACCTCAATGTTGCCTATGCTTTCATCATCATAAGAACATGACCCCCCTTCAACAAGAAAAAAATCCATGCGTTTACTGAATTTTCTTCTAATCTTTTGACCTCTAGTTGATCTCCCTCCTTTAGACATACTACATGTCTCACTTTCCTCTTCTCTTCCTGAATTTCCCTCATTCAAGGAAGACAGATCTGACAAATACCTATTTGGTGGTACCTGTAGTCATAAGGATGTTGGATGAAGTTCTTTCATGGTGATGTGATCCCAATGTGACATTATGATTAATCTATCATTTCATCGCTAGAATTTCACAGGTTATAAGGTAATCAAGTTTTGATAGATTGCAAGCTATTGTTACTACCGTCCAAATGTGTCCATCACAAATCAAATCTACTTAATGTTTTAACTCCCAAACTTTGTAACAAGTGTTAAATGTGACTATGTTCCACCAATTACACAACCAAGGCCTCAAATGTATTCTCTAATTGTAATCAAAGGACTTTTTCTCTTCATTCAAGTAAATAAACTTGAAGGGAAACACCACCAAGTGGTTTATTGGACACCTACATGACTAAAAATAGAAGCAAATTTACATTTAATTTCCATATGTCTAAGTGGTTAATGGGAAGGGAGTGTGTACTAGGCCTGGTTAAGTCATCATAAGTTTATGCTTTGGCAATAATTTTTTAAGTCATATTAAATCTTCCTATGTCTAATTTCTAGGAGACTTTTGGTATGTTTTAAGGTAGGATGATTGATGAAAGAACCCAAAGACTAGCCTTTCTCCATGGTATCCAGGTACACATAGTAGCGGTCTTCACTTATACGGTTGGACATGATTTGAAAAACTTAGCTAGGTATTATTCATTTAACCTAAGGTTTTCTCATAATGCCATCATTGGAAAAGTATGATCAAATTCTTCTATTATGAAGAATTGGTCTATGTGCCTCTAGTAATCACTATAAATGTTTGTAAGAATAAAATGACTAATTGCATCAGGTAGGAGAGAATCAACTTTGAGTTCTTCAAAGATTATATTCCTCTATTCATAATTTTTTAGGGTTGTGTGTGGAGGAGGTTATCACTACCAAGAAGGGAGGAGACCTTTCCTTGTATTCTTTTATAATTTTCATTGTTCTTATTTATTTTACATTTACATTTACAAATACACATACATATGCATTTACTGTTTTCATTTATTTCTCACGTAGTTTAATAGTTTGATCGATTTCATAGTATATGTGTTCAAGACATTAGAATTTCAATTACATTAATTTATGGATATGTTGTATCTATAACACTACAAAACCATATGCTCTTTGCATTTACACTTGCATTTAGAAATACACATTTATATACATAGATATAGATTTCTTTAATGATATGTTGCATTTATTGTTCTAGGAGAGCATCCAGTAATTGCATTTACATTTACATTTAAAAATAAATATACATACATATATACATACATACATACATATATATATATATGTGTGTGTGTGTGTGTGCATGTGTGTGTGTGTGTATGTATATTGTTGGTTGTTTTTAATGAGCAACTAGGTTGGTCTCCTATTCTACCTATGGAGTAGCCATCTCCAATCAAGGGCAGCTCGGAGGACCTGGACCAACTGACAAGATTCAGTCAAAGACTGAGATCTTCTGCACTTTAGGCTCTGCAAAACCAGGGTAGGTATACCCACACAATGCCTTAAATAAGACTAGACATTGCTTTTTATAGTAGATGACTCCTGATGCCAAGTATTGAGAATGTCAAATATGGCTAGATTCCCAGTAACACAATACTTGCAGCAACCAGGAGGTAGGGCAAGACATCAAACAAGATTGATTAAATAAAATGATTGATCTTGAGCAAGAAGACTAGAACCCTAAAGACAAATAGCATATATCAGATCAGTGCCATATCCATTGGGCTAGGAGTCACAATAATCTACAAATACAAGGAACCATTACTCTGTACATTAAAGTCTTTGCAAGATTAACCTTATTAGTCTCACAACTAGTGATCAGATCTATAAGACTACTTATCAAATCCTCCTATCATACATATGAATCTCTGATACGATTAAAGCACTTAACTTATTCCTTGAATAAGAGCAACAACCAGAATAGACAGTAAAATGTTACATTAAAATGATTAAATAAGTGATCCTTGATCAACTTTCATTAACAATCCATATGCACAATACAAAGGAGAGACTTAAAGATCTCAATCTATACATTCAGATTCATACATGTGTCCAAGACCTCACAATTTACAGACTGTAACCCTAAACCTCAAAATCTGGTAAAAACCTGACTCTGTGACTTAGTGCTCTTCTCTTCAGATTTTTGTTCTAACTTCTGGCCCCAAACCCCTACAAATGATTCAGAAGTTCCTTTTCAACAACTCTGAAAACACCATCTAGCTCAGAGCCACATCAACACCATGTCAAACCCTAATCGCCATGTTCTTCAACTACTTCTCTGGCCTCATAAATGTCATTGGTCGGGTTGCTGCAGGAAAGACACACCCGCACAAAAGAAGCCAGGCAATCAATGTCAAATCCGCCACCAAATCCGCGCGTCCATACTCGAGCCATGCCATCCTTGTACCAGAGCTACATCGCCATGAATGCTGGTTTGGTGGAGCCAGTGACCAACTCTCTATCGCCATGAATGCACCAGGCTTCTTGTGCGAACATAGCAGAAACCCTGACCGTGGCTTAGCTTGAAACTCGACCGTTGATCATCCATGATCAAACGACCGCCTTTAAAATATTCATTAGCCATTGTCATTGAGATGTCATATAGGTTCAAAATGCTTCATTGAAATGTATTTCTTTTATGTGCTTTCCATTCGCCGAGACAGGGGGACACCTCACACTGAAGCAATCCTTTCATTTTGTTCACAGTCGCTCTTGCTTATCGCTCTCTGGGAGACCTCCTGTAGATGTCATTTCCTTTCCCCAAAAGTCCCCTCGCGTTTGTCATGCTACTGCAACTTAAGGTTTTTCTCGCTGAAAAGCACTTTTTATTTGACACTGTCGTCGTAGGATCAGACCATCAGGGAGACATCATAGAGATTCTATTGGGTTACACCGAAAGCCACGTATTGAACCCCATCGGCAAGACACAATGAGTTCGCTGAGACACTATAGTGAAGCAACATTAGCCATATTGAAGAACCCTGAAATGCCGGTCAGCATAACAAGCCGACATCGCCAAGAACTTTCAACGAAAGGTATAACCCATGCCGAAAGCAAAACACAAAATACCGTCGGCAAGACAACAGATTCGCTATGACATACATCAATGCCTCAATCCCTTTGTCGATAGAACCCACACTCGATCGCCAAAACAAAACCAAGGTCACACCGACAACCACCTGCAAATAAATTCCAGTCACTATGATATATGATATGTCTTGCCGATAGGCAACTCAGACTTATGCAAGCAAAGAACGCACAACAAGTCAGGGAAACAATAGTAAACCTATGCCGAAGGGAAGTCACACCGAAGAGTAAAAAAGGGGGGGCGGTAAAAAGGACTTCGGGGAGACCAAGGGGAGTCGGGAAGACCTCACCCTGAATGGCAACCATCACACCGAAAGGAAAGCCCGTCGGTGAGACACGAAGGGGTCGGGGAGACATCTCCCCGACACAGTGAACACAGGCCGAGAAGATAAGGCCTCGGGAAGACAAGCAGGGGTTGCCAAGAGGTTACCCCGAGAGCCAAAAGTCACACCAGAGGCAACATGGGGCTAGTGAAAGTGGTAGCAAGGGGCTAGTGATGAACGAGAGACAAGGCTCGGGGAGGAACTGAAGTGAGACGTGCACTGGCTAGATCAGTCACCAAAGGAAAAGAACAAGCGGCCAGAAAGGAAAAAGAACCCAAAACCATCCCGCCCCTGCCTTCGAAAAAGTCAGCGGATACAGAGCCGGAACCAAAACAAGACCAAAAAGCCCCAGAGGTGGAGACAAAAGGAAAACAGGAACCTCACAAAAATTTCCAAGACAAACCCCCAACCCGGTTCCGCCCCCGCTAAAAGCAAAAGGAAAACAAAGCGAGCGGAGCCGGGAAAATGACCAACGACCGACGCAGGGCTGAAAGGGAAAGAAACTCCAAGCGCGAGGAATCAGAACTAGGGCCAGTCGTGAGCGAGAATTAGAACTTCAGAATTTGGAAAAGTTCTAGTTAGTTCAAAACCAAATCCCATATCGAAAAGACAAAGAAAGCGGAGCAAACAAAGAGAGGAACCAAATAAAGGCCCAAAATGGGAAGAAAAACCAGGAAAAACCCTAACACAGGCCGCTCCAACGGGGAGATGAAAACTAGCACGCTGGGCTCAACCCTTGTGGGATCCCATTTAACCCACGTGCCAAAATGAAACACACCCCAGAGCTAAAGTTATATCATGAAAAATAAAGGCACACAACCAGAACCTGAAAGACAACCAAAAAAGGCTCTAACATAGGCTCTAGTTGGGGATGTATGCCCCCCGTGGGCATAACAAGAATTCAAATCACTGGGAGAGTAGAACAAAACAAAAGGAAACCCAAAACAACAAGGAGCTAACCAGACAAGGTTAGCAGACATAGCAAAAAAAAACCGACCAGAAAAGCAAAAACCTAACCTAATGTTCATGGAAAAAGAAATGCTTCAAATGAAGCACCACTTCGAGAATTGTCCATGAACAGGCAATTCAAGAGTTACATTGTTGATTCTTTATTTCATTTGATGACACTAGGTCACCAAATGAAAAATGAGAGCCAACCTTTACCTCTGTCAAATACAATTATGCAAAATGAGCTGGTCTCTCCCAACTCATGCTTGCCTCTGCCAAACTGCAACAATATGAATGAATGCACCTCTACAAACATAAGTATATGATTGCCTTTGTGCAAGTGAAAACTTGCTCTCTGTTTAGCTTTATCTTCCACTGGCAACCAGGTCCAATAAACTTTATCATTGCCACACTCTTGATTCTTTGATTCTGTATCATGTGGCAATACCTGTGAATACTGATCAAGACCATATGAAAACATAGTTTGATCACAAATAGATGTCTGATAAAACATGTTAGTACCTCTAAACAGGCTGTCATATTCACCATTATAAACATGTACATGATCCTTATGCATTTGAAAGTCAGACATACTTTCAAAATGTTGACTGTTATGCGACAACAAGCTGTCATATTCACTATTTACATTACCCTGAAGCTGAAAATAGCTAGCTCCAGTGCTCTGCATATTGTCACATTATGTGAAAACTTCATCAAGTGTATACAAAGGGATACACTCACCATTCAACACATCTTGCAACTGCTCTATATCATTTTCAGTAGGAGGCACATCATTAGTGCAATGATGGTTTAAACTACTACTCCCACTTCCTCTTTTCACTTGGCTCTGTTTTTCATCATGTTGGCAATGAGAGTCACCAAAGGATTCTAACTCATCTTCATGGGCTGTCCAATTGTCATCATCATCCCAATCTTGCTCATCATTGAGCAACTCTGGTTCAGAAGCACAATCTAATTTCAAACTGAAATCAGTGTCATCATGATCTGCAAGATCACCATTAGAAGGGGCATCAGAATCACTTGCATCATACCTTGCATCCTGCAGGTCCTCATTGTCAAAACTGATATGAGTTGCCCACAACAACCTAGAGTTGTTGTGTGCACATCTTTGATATTTTGTGGTTAGCAAATCTGATATTTGTTTATAACTTAGTAGGTCAGTGCTCTGTCCTACCCTCTCAACCACTTCTTCCTCTTCTTGACCTCTACCAGGACTAGATACATCACCAAAGGTATCAAGGAACAAAGTTCTGAGCTGATACCATGAAACAATGGAGTGCACTGGTAAGCAAGTGAACCAATCATCAGCCACACCTTCTAAAGATCTAAAAAATAGCTTCATGACCACATCCTCTTTTTCAACCTGACAGTGTGCAATGAAATAAATAAAAAGCTGAATATGTCTTGATGCTGATTCCTCAACACCACCTTTAAACTTGGGTAAATATTTATTGATTCCCCTAGGGGCAGCATGTGGGTAACCCTGGATTTTATCAAAATCCAAAGGATTGTATCTTTCCTTATCATACTCTCTCTTATGAGGACAAGATTGTGCCTTAAGCATGGTAACAAAGCTTGTAGAGGGAGAAACGGGACAACAATTCATTTTGAAAATGAAACCTATCCCTCTACAACTATCCACTTGCAATATTCAAACTTCCCTTGATGCTAGTGCTTGATCTCACCAAATAAAGGGGAATAAAGTTTTTTTTCAAAAAGCATGAAGAATACCTGGAAACGTTGCAGTCATGGAACTATTCTTTGAATCTTCAATGGGTTTACCTTGACAGAGTCGCCACCTCTTTGTAGAGGACAAAACTTCAAATGATATGAAGCTCACTTACATGTAAATCTTTCTTTGAGTTCCATTTAACAGAGCACCATAGATCTTGTAGCTTTTAGGTTCACTGCAACAAAGCTTTTCTCCAAGCCTAAGATTCTTCAAAGTTTGAGCCTAACCAACATGGCAATTGATATGACTCTTTGATAAGGCAAGATTCTAGTCAATCCCCGATGGAGTCGCCATCTTGTTGGTTGTTTTTAATGAGCAACCAGGTTGGTCTCCTATTCTACCTATGGAGTAGCCATCTCCAGTCAAGGGCAGCTCGGAGGACCTGGACCAACTGACAAGATTCAGTCAAAGATTGAGATCTTTTGCACTTTAGGCTTTGCAGAACTAGGGTGGGTATACCCACACAATGCCTCAAATAAGACTAGACATTGCTTTTTATAGTAGATGAATCCTGATGCCAAGTATTGAGAACCTCAAATATGGCTAGATTCCCAGTAACACAATACTTGCAACAACCAGGAGGTAGGGCAAGACATCAAACAAGATTGATTAAATAAAATGATTGATCTTGAGCAAGAAGACTAGAACCCTAAAGACAAATAGCATATATCAGATAAGTGCCATATCCATTGGGCTAGGAGTCACAATAATTTGCAAATAGAAGGAACCATTACTTTGGACATTAAAGTCTTTGCAAGATTAACCTTATTAGTCTCACAACTAGTGATCAGATCTATAAGACTACTTATCAAATCCTCATATCATACATATGAATCTCTGATATGATTAAAGGATTTAACTTATTCCTTGAATAAGAGCAACAACTAGAACAAATAGTAAAACATTACATTAAAATGATTAAATAAGTGATCCTTGATCAACTTTCATTAACAATCCATACACACAATACAAAGGAGAGACTTAAAGATCTCAATCTATACATTCAGATTCATACATGTGTCCAAGACCTCACAATTTATAGACTGTAACCCTAAACCCCAAAATCTGGTAAAAACCTGACTTTGTGACTTAGTGTTCTTCTCTTCATATTTTTGTTCTAACTTCTAGACCCAGACCCCTACAAATGATTTAGAAGTTCCTTTTAAATAGCTCTGGAAATGCCATCTAGCTCAGAGCCACATCAGCGCCACATCAAACCCTAATCACCATGTTCTTCAACTACTTCTCTGGCCTCATAAATGTCATTGGTCGGGTTGCTGTAGGAAAGACACTCCTGCACAAAAGAAGCCAGACAATCGATGTCAAATCCACCGCCAAATCTGCGCGTCCATACTTGAGCCATGCCGTCCTTGTACTAGAGCCGCGTCGCCATGAATGCTGGTTTGGTGGAGCCAGCGACCAACTCTCTGTCGCCATGAATGCACCAGGCTTTTGGCGCGAACATAGCAGAAACTCTAACCGTGGCTTAGCTTGAAACTCGACCATTGATTGTCCATGATCAGATGGCCGCCTTTAAAATATCCATTAGCCGTTGTCGTTGAGATGTCATATAGGTTCAAAATGCTTCATCGAAATGTATTTCCTTTATGTGCTTTCCATTCGCCGAGACAGGGGGAAACCTCTCACCAAAGCAATCCTTTCATTTTGTTCACATTCGCTATAGCTTATCGCTCTCGGGGAGACCTCCTGTAGATGTCATTTCCTTTCCTTGAAAGTCCCCTCGCGTTTGTCATGCCACTGCAGCTTAAGGTTTTTCTCACCGAAAAAGCACTTTTTATTTGACACTGTCGCCGTAGGATTGGACCATCGGGGAGACATCATAGAGATTCTATCAGGTTACACCGAAATCCACGTATTGAACCCCATCGGCAAGACACACTGAGTTTGCTGAGACACTATAGTGAAGCAACATTAGCCATATCGAAGAACCCTGAAATGCCGGTCGACATAACAAGCCAACATCGCCAAGACCTTTCAACAAAAGGTATAACCCACGCCGAAAGAAAAACACAAAATACCGTTGGCAAGACACAACAAATTCGCTATGACATACATCGATGCCTCAAGCCCTTTGCCGATAGAACCCACACTCGATCGCCAAAACAAAACTAGGGTCATGCCGACAACCACCTACAAATAAATTCTAGTCGCTGTGATATATGATAAGTCTTTCCAATAGGCAACTCAAACTTATGCAAGCAAAGAATGCACAATAGGTTGGGGAAACAATAGGAAAGCTATGCCAAAGGGAAGTCACACCGAAGAGTAAAAAAGGGGGGCCGGTAAAAAGGACTTCAGGGAGACCAAGGGGAGTCAGGAAGACCTCACCCCGAACGACAACCATTACATCGAAAGGAAAGCTTGTTGGTGAGACACGAAGGGGTTGGGGAGACATCTCCCCGACATAGTGAACACAGGCCGAGAAGATAAGGCCTCGAGGAGACAAGCAGGGGTTGCCAAGAGGTTACCCCAAGAGCCAAAAGTCATGCCAGAGGCAATATGGGGCTGGTGAAAGCGGTAGCAAGGGGCTGGTGACGAATGAGAGACAAGGCTTAGGGAGGAACTTAAGTGAGATGTGCACTGGCCAGATCAGTCACCAAAGGAAAAGAACAAGCGGCCAGAAAGGAAAAAGAACCCAAAACCATCCCGCCCCCGCCTTCGCAAAAGTCAGCGGATATGGAGCCGGAACCAAAACAAAACCAAAAATCCCCTGAGACGGAGACAAAAGGAAAATAGGAACCTCACAAAAAGTTCCAAGACAAACACCCGACTCGGTTCCGTCCCCACCAAAAGCAAAAGGAAAACAAAGCGAGCGGAGCCGGGAAAACGACCAATGACCGACGTAGGGCAGAAAGGGAAAGAAACTCCAAGCACGCGGAATCGGAACCAGGACAGATGCGTGAACAAGAATTAGAACTTCAGAATTTGGAAAAGTTCTAGTTCCGTTCAAGCATCCATTCCGCCTCCGAAAAGACAAAAGAGAAGCCAAGGAAAGCAAAAGAGAAAGGGGAACCAAATAAAAAGGCCCAAAAATGGGGAAGAGAAAAACTAGGAAAAACCCTAACACAGGCCGCCCCAACGGGGAGATGAAAACTAGCACGCTGGGCTCAACCCTTGTGGGAGCCCATTTAACCCACGTGCCAAAATGAAACACACCCCAGAGCTAAAGTTATATCATGAAAAACAAGGGCACACAACCAGAACCTGAAAGACAACCAAAAAAGGCTCTAACATATATCATTTATATTCAATGCTTAGAAACAACCCATTAGATCTGCACATGGATAAAAATTCACAAAATCAGATCTCCCATACATGTTTTGTTGAAACCTAGGCTTGAACCTCTCATTTCACATGCTTTTGTTCACAAAACTATTGAGGACAACATCTATACCTTCTTTATTTCTCATCATACACCCTATTCATGCATCCTACAATTACAACAGTATCCATATGGGGCATCTTACAAGCTATAGTGTAATCACAAAAGTGGAAGAGGCCCCCTCTTTATATCATGTTTGACTCATAAAAACCCTCAAAAATAGGGTGCAACCTCGGGACATGATTTGGATTGGTGAGCTATATGGACAAAATCATTAGCACCAGCTCATTCTTGGAGTCTTTTGAAAGAGAAGTGAATCAGGTGGTAGTTAAGTAAAAACCTTATAGTTTCAAGGTGAATGAGGTGATCAATTTTGATTGGCCAACTGATGAAGAGTAACAAAAATGGGTAAATGTATATTTAACTAAGGAAGAGTGAAAAAGAGTAGGCTGCTAATGGTTGACAAAATCGGGCTTGTTGCGCATAAATGCATTCCAGTTTTGTTTTTGGTGACAGTCTAAGCGCGAAATTCTTGAAGTTTTTTGTTGCTACATCAACCATTCTCAGTGGGCACGATGAACAAGAAGATTCTCTTGGGAGATTATTGTTGTAAATTTTTTTTGGAATATTGCAAGATGGTCTAATTGGCTGGTGACACGCGGTAAGCCGACCAATGCTTGTTTGTTCTTTTCTATAAGAAGGCGATTTCAAGGCCGGCACGTGGGCGGTTAGCAAGTTAGGGGATTATTTGGTTGAGTCTAGATGAAGTTGCAGAAAATTGTAAAGTCTCGGATGGTTTTAAGGAAAATGCCATTTAGGTTTTGAGTCATTCTATCGTAGGTTTTGAATTCATGGGGATTTGATGTTTTATGATAGTACTAGCATTTCAATTGAAATAATTTATTCAAAATCATGTCTCCATTGTACATGCATATCTTAATTTTGAATAAGATAATCA
>VDFB02086081.1:214317283-214356322 GCA_007258455.2 Sequoia sempervirens | reverse complement strand
TTTAAGGGTTTGGAGTTTAAGGGTTAAGGGTTTAGGGTTTAGGGTTATGGGTAGAGGGGAGAGAGATAGAGGGATTCAGTCAAAGACAAAACCCCAACCTTAGGATTTTCCCAATACCATAAAAGACTAGTAACATAATACATGACAAGAAAGGAACATAAGACAAGACAAGAAAGGATAGATTCAGAAGATGCAACATATTGTGTTGATATGTCCTTCAATCTTCTTAAGAAGATCCATGATCTATTTATAAAGGAAGTGACTTCATAGGTGCACCAAGTTCAATTATGCATCTTTTAAACAGTGAGGAAGCATTTCAAGTTGTTGTCAAGCCCCTCTCACCATAACCCTATTGGACAGTCACACATCACATAGGAATGTGAGTTGTTAGGTCACCCACATATGTGATAGGTGGTTGTCCAATAAAGATAAAATGAGGAGACTATGTGTATTTATTACACATAACAAAAGAAGAGTAATGGTTGAATCAAGGTCATGATACAAGTACTAGGAGAGAGATAGAGGGTAGAGGGTTTAGAGTTTTAGGGTTAAGGGTTTAGGGTTATGGGTAGAGGGGAGTGAGTGAGTGAGAGAAAAACCTAAGAGAGGGAGAAGGGGTAGGAGGGAGAGACTTTAGATAGATAGAGTGAGTGAATGAGTGAGAGAGAGACCTCAGAGAGGGAGTGGTGCTATGAGGGAGAGACTTGAGAGAGAGAGAGATAAAGGAAGGGATGGTTAAGGGTAGAGGGTAGAGGGTTTAAGGGTTTAGGGTTAAGGGGAGAGAGATAGAGGGAGTGAGTGAGTGACCCATTTACATATTATTCTTTTATTCTTCATTAGTTAAATATTTAGTTACCCATTTACCATTAGCATAAATGACCCAAGAATTTAATAGAATGGACTAATCATATAATACCTTGAATTATGGAGCTCAATTCTCTGATATATTACTACTTATCAAATCCTTTGTAAATAATTGTAAACTTATGACTCCATTTAAGCATTTAATTGATTTTCTTGAATCAAAGCAAAAACATAGACACACAATTGAACAAATTCTCAAAAGAAGAATGACAACATCATTAACATTTCATTCAAAATTCACTCAAATCCACATAAGGAGAGAAAATATATTAGAATTATAAGTTTATTCATGCTTATAAGTCATATCTACATACAATTTAAGATAATTTTCATATATTCATCCAAAACTCAAAATAGACTATCTATTCTATTCCTATCTTTCTACCCATATATTCAACTCAAAACCTAGCTAGAGCTTTCATTAGTTCTCTCCCTACAAATGAGCCTCGAATTCCATTTTATATGAAAAGGGAGCAACAAGCTTTGGGCTCAAATGTAATTTCACAACAAATTTTTATTTGAACAAAATCTCCATTGCATTTGACTTTCATTTCAAAACTTCCCACATGTTCAATCTGCAAAACATAGTGCATGAACTGGGGAAAGCTAAAGTTGTAACTACCATCAGAAAAGGGAACACAAATTGTCATCAAAATTCCCTTTGTCACTATCCACGCAAAAAAACTAGGCAACCAAATTTCCATGAAGGAACACAATCGACATCAAAATGTGCCACACACACAAAACCAACACCACCACCAACAACAACATCATCAACAAAAAATTTCACATCCCACACAACAACTTCTTATTTACTTGCCACCCTACCCTTACCAACACTTAGAGCCTGGTATACATGCCTGCTTCTAGTTGTTGCTAGAGGAGGAGAGGAAACCTCAGCCTCCTCTTCTTTCTTGTCCTTGCCCAATATGGTTCTAGTCTGTCCACTTAGGGTTTTAGTAGCCAATGGCACCACATATATCACTTCCTCATCAAAGGACAAATATCTTTCTACCCATATATTCAACTCAAAACCTAGCTAGAGCTTTCATCAATTCTCTTCCTACAAATGAGCCTTGAATTCCCTTTTATATGACAAGGGAGCAACAACCTTCAGGCTCAAATGTAATTTCACCACAAATTTTCATTTGAACAAAATCTCCATTGCATTTGATTTTCATTTTGAAACTTCCCACATGTTGAATCTGTAAAACATAGTGCATGAACTAGGGAAAGCTAAAGTTGTAACTACCATCAGAAAAGGGAACACAAATTGTCATCAAAATCCCCTTTGTCAGTATCCATGCAAAAAAACTAGGCAACCAAATTGCCATGAAGGCACCACAACTTCTTATTTACCTGCCACCTTGCCCTTACCAACACTCAGACCTTAGTATACATGCCCGCTTCTAGTTGTTGCCCAATACGATAGACCCTCAACCTCCTCTTCTTTCTTTTCCTTTCCCAATATGGTTCTAGTCCGTCCGCTCGGGGTTTTAACAGCCAATGGCACCACAAATATCACTTCCTCATCAGAGGGAAAACCATGATTGAAGCGAGGTAAATACCAACAGTAGTTGGAGTCGGTCTCAGTTACATCATCAGAAGTGTTGCTCGTAAGGTCAATGGGCAAGTGTTGGCATCCAAAGGAGCCATGGACATACCTTATTTTCCTACCGACACTAGTAATAGAGCACACTGACTGCTTGCCTTTGTCATCTACTAGTTAAGCAACAACGTCCTTGAATTGCAACCTTCTACTGCATCTAGTGGGAACAAGCCTGGGTTTGTCAACCAAAGCACCTTCCTAAATAGCAGGACCGAGCTTTTGTGAGCTCAAATGAACATACCTCCTTATTGAATTACTCATTTTCTCTTGTCAGACAAGCACTCAAACTTGATTAGACTCAGCCCACAAAGTGCTCTAACTGCTACAAGAATGAAACTATTAGCAGTTAATTCCTCTTGTATTTATTGTGTGAGGTAATGGCAACCTTCATCAATGTTTAGTAAAAATGCATGTGCAAACATGGCAATTTGGTGACGTATGTACTGTCACCATTTAACTTGAGCTAAATGAGAATCCATAGATCACCCTTCATGATTTCCAACAACAACATCTTCACACAGATTGAGATCGATGTGACTACACAAGAAAGGAATAATTCATTAATGCTTCACCAGTTGTACGATAAAAAAACCACCATGTGTCATTTTCCAACTTTGAATACTGCCCGCTGATCTCCTAAAGAGTTGGCAGATCAAATGGTTTATCTCGGGCTAACTCAATTTGACATCCAACGAAGCATCGTTCACCTTCCTCATGACCAATAACATTAATCCATATCAGAAACCAACTACCATGTCAGTAGGTCCTATGCACTTTGCATACTGAACGATTGGAGCTATGCATCGCAATCTCGTTGACCTCGTGGATTTTAACCAACCTTCATCTTCCTCCTGCGAGCTAGCAGGGAACAACAAATATTTACATTAGCTTTTGATCTTGGTTGTCGATCTAAAACCATGGGTTATGAGCTCAATAGTGGAGATTGGGCCCCACATTCCATACAGGACACACATCTGCCTTTTGTTGACCTTGTGCCAAATAACAGGGTGACACCTTAGGTCTGCGAGTTGGTAGGGTACGATCGAGATCTTCTCCCATATCTTCGAATCTGGAAAACCTACACATTGCATGGTTATTATTTAATGAAAGGATTTGGATAAGCTTTCAGAAACATGACCACTAGGGTTAATTGGTTAGGCTTACGTCACCGGATTAAAACCCAACTTTGATTTTAATACTTTATTTCCTCTACAGGGTTATATTTCCTAAGTATTGGTTGGCCTCATGTTTCATCTTTTAAAAAACAACTTATGTCATTGTTTACCATTGGCCTAGTGATGTCCCCTCATCCTTTTTAATGAATGTTTTATTTTGCAGAAGGGATCGAATTCATGCTACTGTTGATCAAATTGCCTTCGGATATCAATGGTTGCTCACCATCGCGTCATCGGAAGTTGCAAGATTTTTACCGATTGTGATATCGCGGACGGGCGCCACGTGTCCTTCTGGGGGATGAAATTTCCCTGCCTTATGTCTCTAGTCTTTCATGGTGTTGGAAAATTCCTAAGGTTGGGGTTTTAGCTTTGCCTATATGTAAAACCCTTATGTTTACTTTACACCTAGGTTGGAATCTTTTTCGCTATTACCTTTTTGAAGGGTTTTAAAATGACTTATGTCTTATCGACTCTTCTAGGCTAGGCCCCTTTGTTTTAATTTTATCTCCTCCGCTAGTTTTATTTTTCCCTAAGTCTTGGATAACCTCGTGCTTCATCATTTTTAAAACAACTTTTTTGTTGTTTGTCATCTGCCTAGTAATTCCCACTTCTTCTTTTAATGAATGTTTTATTTTGCAAGGGTTGATTTAGTGCTGTCATTGATCTATTTCCTATAGATATCAATGGTGCCTGCCATCCTGTGATCAAGAATTGAAGGATTGTGAAAACATAGGCAGGCGCCACGTGTCCTATCCGGGGGATCAAATTTTCACTATTGCTTACCAACTGCCATTTGATCTGAGCCGTTCCCTGCCATCCCGCGATGGTGCTTGGGTTGATTTCAAAATCATGGGCGGGTGCCATGTGTCTCATCCGATGAAGCATAAAGAGTAAAGGAAACACTAGCCAACTTTAAATGTATTAAGGGGTAGATTACTAAAGTCTTCTCGAGACACACATGTTCTAAATCAACGGATATGTTATAATCTCATAGGAAAAGCTGCTTGAAGGTTAACAACATGGCTAGCGACTGTGTTAAAGGAATGAGATCATTGATGCTCAGGATCAACGGTTGCCTTCCATCGCACGATCAAAAGCTTCAGGATTGCGATATCGCAGGCAACTGCCATGTGGACTTTCTTCATAGTGTATGGTAAGGTGGGCCCCTTATCATCATGTTGGAAATTGTGTCTGCTTGTTTTGAAGGTGGCCGTTGATGATTTGATCAAGTTGAAGAATTGACGGCTTGAATTTAAATCCGCATCAAATATGGTTGGAGTCGTTCGTGCAGCACAAAATTGAGCTTTAATGGCAGATGGGACACTTGCTGGTGTGATTTGATCGACAATAAAATCAATTTTCCTACTTGGTCTATATCATAAAGCATTCAACTATTTTGCAGAGTAGTTTCAGAGCCGAAGGTAGAATTGCGAGTTTCTGTAGCCAGAATTTGGGAGTTCTACAAACAAAGCCATGAGTTTATTTTTTGTGCCTCCTGGTCATTTTGCATTTGAATTTGGGAAGGGATTAGCTAGATGTGCTGTGAGCTTGTTGATGAATGTGTTAGGGCTATAGTTTAATTATAGTTGTGAGAAATTGTAGTGTTTTTTCCTATAATTTTCTATCTCTGGTTAGTCCTAGCTATCTAAATTATAGCATTGTAAAGAAGCCCTAGTTTGTCTGAGATGGCATCACCCAAGCAATATTCTAGCCATACTGAATATTTGAAACGAAACCTGTATGATGATTTCCTGGATCAATTGCCCTTGTCAACGAATGATAGGAGGAATGGATTGGTCCTAATGCGATGGAAAATCCTGGGGGAAGGGATAGTGTATAATTGCTCCAACATTGTCGATGCTAGGGTTCCCCTCACTGACTTGGAATTGTTCAAATTGTGGTACAGAAAGAGGAATTTTCCTCACCCTTTTTCAAATGGATGGATGTATGATATTGGAAAGATGGTGGTACCAAATGTATTCCCTGATGTAGACCTACTTAGGGCAGTGGCTGCAAGATATGACCCTGTTACACGGATAATCAGGGACAATGATGGAAAGGTTCTATTGAGCATTAACTGAGAAGAGGTCCAACATATTTTTGACTTGAGTGAACCGAGCGAAGACTTGGTTCCTATCAACCTTGAGGAAATGAAGCAGGAGTATGCAAAGCTGAAATCTCTTTTTAGAGCAAGGTTGCTTCCACCTCATATGGCTAGGGCAAGAGGTTCAAAATTTCATATCAGCCCCAGTGACCAGGAACCTTTCAAATTAAATTGTTTTGCAAACCATTTCCTGACCACTTTCTATTCTTTATGTCAGATTTTTGGTTTCAGTCCTGGTACGGTAATGCCCATTGTTTATATGTTCATGGGGGTACAAATACAACACCCTAACTTCTCTGTGACCTATGACTTTGCTTCTTTCTTGGCTGAGAGGATGCATGAAGTGCTATCAAAGCTGCAAAACAATGATATCGGCACTCAATTCTTTTGGTATTCTATGCTAATGCATATGTTTTTGTTTAAGAATGCTTACTTTTTCTTTGAGAGAATGAAATTAAGGCAATCAGTTGATGGAGAAAGATTGTCAGTACAGATATGGGCTGCAGATTTATCTTGTAATTAGGAAAGCACTAGTTATGTGCAATTTGATAATTGTTTTGCTTCCAAATTAAGGGCTAGATTAATGGTGAATATACCTAGGATCCCTAAGGAATTACATGATTTCCTCAGGCCAAAGGAGAGGAAGCCATAATTGAAGGTTTACCATAACTAGGGTGACATTATCCCATACCCAGTCAACACTGTCTTGAGAGTATATGGTTTTCAGGAAGCCCATCATATACTGCAATACAATGTGCCACCAAGAGTGGGATTTGTAGAAGTTATGTGGCAGATAGATTGTATTCATGAAGACAACCTCACTGGAAGGGGTAAGGGAACATTTTTCCCAAATTATATAGTGGTGTCTGATTTTGTATTTTCAAAGGGAGGCTGGACGCATTTTGATAATTTCTTTGATGATTACCATTTGAGGTGTGGACCAAAGTGGCAGTATGATCCTGAGGGTTTCTTTTCTCTTTTCAGACAAAGAATAAAAGCTGGAAAATTTGTGCATGAGTTCAATTTCCTTGAAGATTTTATTAGAAATGAATTTGATTTGAATAGACAGGAGTTGAACAAGGAGAAATGGATAGCTTATAGTAAGCTACTAGATGTTGTGCACAAAATGGATCTGAAATATGATCCACTGTTGGAGTTCAGTCCCCACCATAAGAAAATTTATTTTCTGATAAGAAACTTCAAGGAAATTATGGGCACATTGAGGAAAAAAAGGTAAATTTAGAATTGAGTCTGGGTGTACAAGAGCGAGGTGCTAGACCAATTGAAAAAAGGCCAGCATACCAGCCTACAGAAAGGTGGCCCATTTACAGGAGGAAAAAGGATAGTAGCAATGATGAAGAAGTGGACAAGAAAGGAAAATAGATTATGAAAGTGCCTCCACAACCAAGTCCAAAATTCAAAGTGTCTAGGGAAATCAAAATTATTGATTTAGAATCATCACCGAAAGATAATCCCTCATCACCACCATCCAAGCCAAGCCCTAAGTGGCAAAGAATTGATCAACCACAGGAGGATATGATGGATGAGATTATTGTTATTGATCAAGACATGCAAGTTGGTATGCCTTCCCCTCCTAGGCCAGTTGAATTAGTTTTATCTGATTTAGATATGAAAAGTAAAAGTGTACAAGATGCAAGAATGGAGGCATGCAAGGAGTTTCTAGATGACAATACATTTGTAAAAACTCATGTATTCTTGCAATTGGTATGGAGGATGAAGTTTGAATAGTATCAAGATAAATGTACGCAAAGAAGAGAACTAAAGCCTGACCCGTCAGACCACCTAGGAGAATGATGAGGAGGTAAAAGATGAATTAATGGAAGAATTCAAGAACATCACTCCTGAAGAAGGAAGAAAAATGGCGAGTCAGGTTGGTGTATTAATTCTTCCTGAATGGGACAATATAGATGCAGTAGCCTTTAATGCTATTATGAAGTCTAAGAATCCCTTTCAAGACTCTGAAGAAGAGGTCAAGGCAGCATTGCAAAACTCTACTTTCAGTGAGGAATATGAAAATCTGGCAATTTGGGCATTGGCCCCACAAGGGAGAAAAATAAATGTTTTTGATATTAATCCAAATTTCAAGGGAGGATTGATAATAAAGAGAGCTTCAGAGACCTCAACCACTGAGGCCACTAATTTGACTATGAATGTGGCGAAATTGGCCCAAAAGACTACTGAAAGGGAGGAAGCTGAAAGAAAGAGCTTAATGAAAAAATATAACCTTTTGATTGAGGAGTACGACAAGATGCAACAGAAAAATGTTGAGTTGCAAACTGAAGTGGAGAGGTTTAGGTATAAGTAGATTGGGGAGACATCAAGTGCTCTAGGAACCAGCACATTACCTTCCACAGCAGAGTCAGTGCCTCCTGCTTCTCCAATTGTTTCCACACCAGGATCTCCCAATTAGAATGATGTCCTCACCCTTTCTTTAGAGGAAGTTGAAGAAGAAACATAGTGCTCTGTCAATCCTACAAAGAAGTAGCTCTTGCAAAAAATTGATGAATGTAGACATCATTAAAGAAAAGGGAGGAGGGATCTCTCTTAAAGCAAAATGAAATTGTTACTACTGTTTTGAGGCATTTAAATGAAAAGGTTGATAGAAAATTGATATCTATACATTATTTATATTCTTTGTTGTTAGCAGCAATAAAGAATATTGATAGGGATCAAGAAGTAGTGATACCAATAATTGAAAATTGGATCCCTAGGGCTAGTGATCTAGATATTATGTATAAGGCCTCAAGGTTTGATATAAATAATAGGCCCTAATCATTAAAGCCTACTCATGTGTTACTAAAATAATTGCAAGGTTTTCAGACCTTGCTAGATGAGTTGAATAGGAAGATTAGGGAGCTAGTGAAGAATTTCAATGATTGGGGTAACACATTGTTACCTAATATAATTGATGAGCAAGGGAAAATCAGGTCATTTCAACAATGGCAGGATCAAGCAAGTGAGGCCATCAATGATCAAATCAATTCAATTTGTGATGACTTAGACTATGATTTGTTGGTGAGTTGTATGGAAAAAATCATTAGTACCAACTCATTTTTGGAATCTTTTGAAAGGGATGTGAATTAGGTAGCGGTAAAATACACACCTTATAATACCAAGGTGGATGAGGTAATTAATTTTGACTGGCTGACTGATGATGAGTACCAAAATTGGGTAACTAAATAGTTGACTGAGGAGGAGTAAAAGGAGTGAACTACTAATAGGTGACAAATCAGATATTGCAGTTGCAACGGTTCCAGTTTTGTGTTGACGACTTTCTCGGTGTAGTTTTCTTGTAGTTTTTTGCATCAACGTTCCTCAACTGATATGATGAACAAGAATATTTTTCAAGGTGGTGGCTATTGTAACAAATTTTGTAATATCACCAGGTGCTCCAATTGACTGGTGACAGGTGTACTTTCTAGCTTGATGCTTGTTTGCTCCTTCATTTTCTATAAGAAGGATTTCAAGGCCAAAAGTATAGGTTAGCAAGTTAGATAATTTTTGTCGAGTCTAGGTGAAATTGCAGAGCGAATTGTAAAGTCCGATGGTTTTAGAGAAATGTAATTTAGGTTTTGATTTATTATGTAACAGGTTTTGAGTTCATAGAGATTTAATGTTGTATAACAGTACTAGCATTTGAGTTGAAATGAAAATTCGAGCTCATGTCTCTCCATTGTACATGCATATCTGAACTTTGAATAAATAACTAATGGTTGTTTTATCCATCTCACTGTTGTGGTGTGTATGATTCTATTTTAGCTTTAATTCAAGGAATTAATTAAAATGTTTGAATGGGATTATAGGCGGATATGTGTTGTATAAGGATTTGATAAACTATAGTCCTGGGTTAGAATGCATACTAAGGAAATTGTAATGCAATATTGTCAGGGATCTTATATGTGATGTATTAAATCTGATATAAACCTCTAAATGCTTATGAATTTGACTCCTGCAATGGATATATGGCACTGATCTAAGTTGTAATTATTAATGTAGTTCAGTATTTGTTTGTCTTTTTACTAGACCTTGCTACAAATTGCAATCATTGAATATCTTATACAATGGATTGTGTTTAGTTATCTCACGCTCTAGATAGTTGATATTGTCTATGAAAAACCAATTCTAGTTGATATTATCTTATCGTGTTGAGCTATTAAGTGAGATCATCTACTATTGTTAATGTTGTTTATAATAATGGTGTAGAGGTTGTAAACACATTAAGGGATCACCCTTATGGGTCTTGTAGAGCCCAAAGTGTAGGAGGCTTTTAAAGTCCTCGTTAGTTGGTCCAGGTCCTTCAAGTTGCCTACGATTAGAATTGGCAATTCCATAGGTAGATTATAAGACAAACTTGGTTACATTGTAAAAAGAACCAAAATACACGTCAACCACTGAACAACCACCTCTACAACTGAATTTTTAATATTCTATGATCACATGAAACATAAAACACACTAATTTCAAGGTTGTTAACATCACTATTTAATTTTTTTTATTTTTTGACCTTTCAAAAATTAAAAAGTACATCATTAAATTAATTATGTAATGGCATAAAAATTAAAAACATCATGAATTAATTTTGTAACCACATAAGTCAAATATAATTCTATTAAGAAATTAATATCAAATAGATAATATAATCGCATAACTTATACATTTCAATGTCATTGATCTTCTTCTTCATCTAACTCTTTGTCTGTATCATCCGATCCAGATTCGACATTGTAAGGATTGGTCATATCATCATCATTGTCATCGATATCAGTTTTGATAATTTCATCATCCACACGGATATCATCTTCATGAAAATTAACTCCTACATCATCATGATCTAGTTCCTCCTCTTCAACATATTCATCAGGGACATCATCAACTAACTATTGATCTTGATCATCTTCTACATCATCTTCTAGTTCTTCGGTATCTTCTTCTTCCACCATATTATACTTTACCGGCCTTCCTCTTGGATCATGTCTAACAACAAATGACCAACCCGGTTTACCTGGAACCTTTGAGTAAAATGCCTGCTCACATTGGCTTGGAAGAACATAGGGCTCATTCCCAGCTTGCTCGATCAACCTTGTATTAACCATGGTAAATCCATTATCATGTTCAATAACAGTTCTCTCAGAATCATTTTCATTCAATCATAGCCTGTACCATAGGACGATGAACATAATTAATCTAAAGGACTTAAAGTCACACTCAAGTATATCATCCAAAATCCCATAGTACCAATTTTTTGAGACTTCTAGATGTATGTCATTTCTAGATGAAACATTAGTCACTTGAACTGCATTATACCAGAATCGCAAGTTTTCTTCATGTCATCCAATATTTTGATTTGAAATTTCGACCATTGCACCACATAGCCTTGTGGTGTTTCACCTACAATATGTCAAACATGTAAAAATTATTGCAATATTGTCAGTTGATAAACATATTTATTCTTGGCCAAATGTATGCAAAGAAAACAATCTCAACATATATATACATCAATATACTTGAAAATAATTAAATAATATGGGTGATTAATATATTTATACATACCTGTTTATCTCTTAGACCATATACTAAATCAATTTCCCTTTGTGTAACATTGGAACCTCCATTACGATGATCTTCTTTAACCAATGAAGCCACACCTTCCCATGTTAATGCGTGACCAGATTGTTGACATCGTTCAATCCATACCATCATCCAATCAAGATTTTTGGTGATGTACAAATGTAGTGCATCCCACTCTCAACCAACTGTATAAAAAAAATTAAAAAATTCACAAACGACGTATTACTAGTTAAATACCATAGTATACAGCCTTAATTTATAATTGATGTATATTGAAGATTAAAAATTAAATAAGTACAATATACATAAAAACCATATGTAAAATATATTCCAATTAATCTCCATGGCCATCTTATAATTACCTCTCACTTTCCTCAATCTACCTTTCCCCATTAGGTACTCCCCTTTGAATTTGTTAATGGAGTTGGGATCCCAAATGTGATCTACATGGATCTTTGCTGCAAACTTAGGAAGATATTCACTAATGTACACCATGGTTTAGTATACCATATATCCCTCCACCATAGAACCCTCAGGATGTGCTCTTTGTCTAACCAAAGCCTTCAAAAATTTCAAGTGCCTCTCAACCATCCATATTGACCTTGTGTGTACAGGTCCACACAATTCAATCTCCTCAACTTGGTGTATGAGGTAGTGTTCTTGTGCATTGAAAAATGTTGAAGGTAGAAACTTTTGCATTTCACACATTAGACGAGGAATTTTTTCTCTTCCAATAATTTATATCTTCTTTATGGATTTCTTTAGATGACAACCATCTACAAGTGATTCAAGGCGCAAATATATTAATGAGATTTAACAAAAATATACAATATATTACATAACAAGTAAAACAAATGGAAATTATAAGATGTATACAATGAATTGAAAAAATCTCACTACTTACCTCATGTATTTTCCAAGATCATATATAACTTTCTTGACATTTTTGTCAAAGTTTTTCTGGGAGAGATAGAGGTAGAACGTACGCAACAATTATAAAATGATCTTTTCATTATTTTTCCAAAAGTAGTAAATGCAATACACTAAAAAGTACATGCATTATACAAGTGTATATAATATACTAGAATAATTACCTTAATGAAGGTATGTGAATCATGCGTTTTCATCCCTAACCCAAATTCACCTTTCTTTGTTATTATATTGTTTATGTTTGCAACAAATCCTGTGGGAAATCAAATTTTTCGTATGACTTCTTTTATAGCATTGCTTTGTTGCTCTGTTAATAACCAAGGAAGGGCATTTATATTAATTTGGTCTCCATCGCTATTTAATTGAATGACATTTTTCATTGCATGATTGGCTTCCTGAATGTCACTACAAATTTTGACAATTTTTTCTTTGTCATGCCTTCCATCTGATATTTTTCATAACGTTTCTATTAATTCTTTCCGATATGCCTTGTATCAAACAAATGCACAATTTGTAGCTTCTCATAGTAGGGAAACCTACTAAATTGTCTGGGATAATTTTTCAGTCCCTGTGGAAGCCAGTCATTAATGCCTTGACGACCTTCATGAAGCATATAAGTTAAAAAAATTAACAACGACAATCATTGTCAATTACAACATGAGTAAACACAACACAATATAAAAATATAAATTCAAAACATATCATATATGATAGATAAACAATTTGATCCGATGTATAACCTTGACGATTAATTCTATTATATTCCAACTTCCATAGGTAGGGTGTTATACATAGTGACGCCATTCCATAACTTTAGTAAATCACCGATAAGAGGCTTGATATATACATTCATATCTTTAACTTGGTACTTACCTAGTTGAATGAACATAAACATTACATAATTATTATAACCATTTTACTACAATATATATAAAATAATGTACATGACTATTGAATGAAAAAAATATAAGTCATTATGCAACAAATAAGATAAATGAGATACTACTACGTTAAAGAAAATTGATGTAAACAAATACCTGGAACAATCATTGACATTATGTGCTCCCTCTTTATTGACATCCATGGAGGAATGTTATTGTTGATAACAAAAATAGGCCACACTGAGTAAATAGATTTCAACTCTCCAAATGGATTGACACCATCCACTCCCAATGAAAGCCTGAGATTATGAGGTTCTTTAAAGTGTGGCCATTTTTCCTCCATGTCCATAAATGCAGAACCATTTGTAAGAATTCGAAGAATGTCATCTCCACTTCCATTCTGTGCATGGTAATCAATAAATTGCACTAAGATTTCGCACCTAAATAATCGTTGCATACGTGGAATAATGGGAATATAATGAAGAACCTTGCGAGGAACCTTTTTTGTTAGTTGATCTGTTCGATATCTACTGATATGACATTCTGGGCATTCTGTTGCAAATTCCTATTGTTTATGATATATAATATGATCATTGGGACATGCATCTATTGCTTGATACTCCATTTCGATATCTTTCATAATGGCACATAATTCTCATTATGATCGAGGTAAAATATTTGATGGTGGTAACAAAAATTCACCAATCAATCTACAACAAAAAATAATTTGCTCATATAAAGAATATTAATGGTACATATTTCATCCTTTATTTACTAGTGATGAACTAACAACAATTAAAATAGATGAAAAAAGATGACATATATGACATACCTTAACATCCATGAGATTGCTATGTTTGATAAACCATTCATAACCTTCAAGTTCAACAACAACAATACAACAGAGAGAAGAGTTGTTTGGGAGCCTTCATAAAGGGGCTCATATGCCTTCTCAAGTATAGGTAAATCATGAACATCATCAAAGTAATATTGATCATCTGATCAGCTCTGCCACTAAATGTGTCATGGATCAATGTATTCGTACCATCATCTTCAACTGTGTTTTCTGGTGCATGATCATCTTCTTCCATAGGATCATTAACTTCATCTTTGATATTCACAACTCCATGTTCATCCACTTGCAAAACCGCATTCTCCGGGCCGTGATAATCCATATCATCTGCCCTAGGGCGCCCCACCTTTATAATAATGATAGACACAAATAAACCATGATCATGATCAAGTGATTATATATATATAATGTTAAAACTATATAAACATTTACAAATTCAATCAATATACACACATATAATGAACAACTTACCAATGGACGATAATCATGCCCCCCTTCAACGTGACCATGCTGCCTACAATGTTTTTCAGTTGTTGTGATTAAAAGTCGTCTCGTCTTTAAGCCCTTGCAATTATTTCAAGGACAATAACATTTCCCATCACCCTTTCTTTTCAATCTAGCCCACAATCTATCAAGTGTCTCTTCATTTTGTTATGGACTAATATTATTTGACATGATTTTTCTTTACCAAGCTTGACTATTTAGATCTTCAAAATATCAAACTCACACTCGATAATTTTATTCATAGACAGGTAACATAATCTAATAATTCTAATATTTTTACACCAAAAGGTGGCGTACAACCACCTCTTGCAAAGAAGCAGTCTGAAGTTAATGACCCCAAAACACTTTCAAAATACTCGTTCCAAAACTTAGTATTAAATTCTGATTTTACTATGATTTCCAACTGTTAAGACTCCTAAAATCATAATATTGAATTTGATTGCAAAACTTCCTACAATGATGGAGGTAACGAGCTAGTAAGAGCAAGTGACCCATTCCTAAGTAGCAACAAGTCGAAATCATCATTGCTAATGTCAATACAAATTTATCCTTTTAGTTAAAGATGCAATGTGTCACTTCTTATGATGAGCTTATCCCTAGGGCCCTCAATATTGAGAGAGCCCTAATAAAAAACAACAGAAGCATTGGTAAGAGCATGATTAGGGTACAAACCCTAGGCCTCCGTAGAAACATAAACAATAACTATAGTGGATTAGTGAGGTTCCAATACCAAAAATATTGAGACATTGTAGGTAATAACAAATCTTGCAATCTAAATATTGTAGCCAATAACAAGCACACTATGTAGCTTAGTGACATTTGTAAATGCAATCTGATGGAAGAATAGCCAGAGACACTTGAGATGTGACAGTCAAAGAGGTTGGCGATTGACAGAATAATAAGCTCAAACCTTGCATGGCTAAAATTATGGAGATTTTAATGGTGAGTTTCCTTTACCTTACTGACCTTAAGGGTTTCAAATGCTTTTTGGTAGTGTTAGACAAAGACAAATGCAATGGGGAGATGTTCTCCAAATAGAAAATGCCCGATGGTAATCATAGGTTCAATGTTTCTTCTTAGCCATTAATGTATAATGGAGGTAGTGGATTGCATGTTTGAGCAGTGTTTTGAGACTCATCAAAGATGGGAGAATAGTGAATAATACCTTGTGGACTGTGAAGTAGTGTCAATAAGGTTGAAGGATGTTAAGAACTACAATACCGTGAAACAATGAGTCCCCTGTAGTAAGTAGGTAGTCTATAGGGAATAGTTTGATTTTATAGAAGGATGCTCATGAAAGGAATCTTCAAGTGATAGTGAGTGAGCTGTTTGAGATTGCAGCTGAGGGTGCAATACTCAGTCTTAAAGGAAGTTAGGAAAGTAGTTAATGTGCAAGAAAATCAAACCGTACACAACAAATAATTCACAATGTTATCTTGCATAATGCCTTGAGTTTGAAGACAAAAGTTTCATTGTATCTTCATGATAAAAGTGGTGACCTTAATGGTCAATCATTGGAAACCATGATTTTAAAACATGCTATTGTGTTTATGGAGGCAACATTTTAAGCAAGGCAATGAGTGGTGGTTTGGAACAATGGTAGGTATGAAGGACTTGCTTTATATGCATACTATGCAGTCTATCTTAAGAAACCATTCTTAGAAGAGATTGAAGGTGGATTATGAAACTCAAGGTTTACCATGAAAAGGATGGGTATGTGCAGGATCATCATGGAAAAAATAGGCCCTTAAGTGGCAAAAAATCAGAAAAATCAGAGTTAGGCAACTTGACGTAAAAATTTGAATAAGTTATCTATATTATTTAAAAAATATGTAAGAATAGAATTTGTAGCAAATTGAATTTAGTTTCAAAACTACTAGGTTTATTTTAAAAAGGAAAAAATCTATTTGGTGAAAATTTGAAATTTCAATACAGTAGTACTTAAATTTCAAGGAAAAAATAAGAAGTAGGTGTCTGTCTGACCACCCTAACCACAATAAAATGATAGTAATTTTTTATAAGATTTTAGATATAAGTAGAGGACTCATTTCCAGATGTGATGCATATTTGTTTGTAATTTTTTTTTCAAAAGTAAAAAAATAATTAATTATGAATTTTTTATTACAACTTTAAAAATATAAAAAATCATATGTCGACCCGACTTAACTTGGTCAAAAACTTCATGAGAATTGAATTTATTTTTGAGCTCCTATAATTTAATGCAAGAAAGCATAGAATGTGAGAAACATGTTTCAAATTCAAAAAATGTGATACTGTTTGAAAGCTATAGATGTTTTCAATCAGCCTATCTGTCGAGGAGCTTTTTATTAAGTAATTCAAATAGAAAATGAATAATAATAATTTATTAAATTCAAATTAAAACATAATTTATATTAGTGAAAATTTGAGAATCTCCTTGAAAAACCCTTTTTCTTTCATTAATTTTGGGTAAAAAAAAATCGTCAGCCACATACCCTACAAATACTCATCATATCACTTTTGGCCCATCATGATCGTGCACATATGCCAGTTAAAAAGCAAAGACTGAGATCTATTTAAAATCCCACAGTCATGAAAATATTAAAGATGTCACATGAAAAACCTAGTAGTTGGAGTAATGAATACAATGCCAAAGAGGATAGTGTAATGGGGCAGATTTAGGAGATCTCCACATTATCTAATTACAGGGAAATACATCATTTATTTATTTTTTTAATTAAAAGAAATCATTCTAAACCCTATATAGGATACATTGATACTTCAAAAGCCTCTGAAGGAATTTGAGATTATGCAAATATATGTCAAGTAACATTCATAAGGCTTAGAAAATCTTGATCACTCTCTAGAATAACCCATTAAACATGGGTTGTGCTTGAATGCATTACATAATTGATATAACACAACCACTCTGCATATCAACTAGAGTTATAGGCTCTTTATTGCAGCAAGAGGTAATCACTCTTCGATCATGCTATAATTACATTCTAACCTGTTAAAATTGAGACAACCTGAATGCACCCAATGATGATTGACACCTAAATTATACAAACTAAATTAACTACATTATGAGTGCCTCCATTTCTATCACAACATAGCCACATTAAACTTGGGTCACACATGAATGCATCCTATATTTGTTATAGCACAACTGTGCCACATGACCAATAGAGTTATGGATCACATAATTACAGTCACAAGAATTTGTTCCTTGGTTGTGATCTTATGGTGATTCCACACAACAAAATATGGACATGAAATTCTCCAAAACCTAAAACTCTAAAAAATGAAATCTGATGAGATGTTGCTTTAAAATATGATTTTCAAACCTGGAACTACAAATCTAACTTCACAACTAAATTCTGCAAAAAGACAATGACTACCCTCAACCTGGCGATATCTTCTTGATTTTTTTCTGATTTTTCCCAAGAAAATCATCCTTAGTTCTCCACAAACTATCTCAAGTAGAGCAAAACACTATCGCAATAAATCAGGTGTGAACTCACTTTTCTTTATGTCGGCCACAATTTGATTTTTTTCTATTTTTCATGTTTATCAAAAATTCGACGAAAATGATAGCCAACATTTCGACGAACCCCAGGTTCGTCAAAATTTTGATGAACATCGGGGATAAACTTTCAAAAAATTGAAAATTACACATCAAAATTTACAAGCACCTGACAATACATCAAATTATACATATTTTTTCAAACAGTTTCATCAAATTTTGCAGTCAAATGAGTTAGTGATTCACATCTCTTGGGTGTGCTGGTGTCTGTATGGTCAAAAAATAGTAAACACAATACAAACTACCTAAGAAATAATTGACAGCCTAACTAGTTGGTTCTGACAAGAAAAACAGAATGATAAAGTATGAGAAATAGAGACAAAGATAATAAAGCAAGTAAATGAAAGCTAGGGTGATGAAGATAATCTCACAAAAGTGCTATAAAGGAAAGAAGAGAGAACAAAAACACTACAAACAGTATTATGCTACTTCTATCAAATCACAAAGGAGAGGAGTGAAACGTTACCACCTCCACTAGAAACCTCACTAGCCAATGGATGAGTTATGGACTTGGAAAAGTCACCACAACCGCAACTGTGATGAACCTGGAGGTCTCACAAGACTCCAATCCCATGCTTCTATGGCTTGCTTCACACTTGAAATGTGGAGTTGATGAAGTTTCAAATGTTGTTGTAATGGACTGTTGGAATGTTGCTTGAGAAATGAAATGAAGTGGAAAAAATGCTAAGAGAATGTAAACCTATTGCTTAGAGAATGAAATGAAATGAGAATGGATGTTTTTGAAGGTAGGATGGGAAGAATCTACCATTTTCGAGGTCAGTTGGTCGAAGAAGGACATTATAATTCATCCCCAATCAGGAGTGTAACACCTATACCAACTTTAGATGCAGGAATCCATTAGGGACGACAGTGCATTACATGGATGTCTGCACATCATGCATGCGTCCTCGACAAATATTCTCTCATCGACACAAAGGAAAGATGCCAAGTGGAAGGAAGGCAGTTGGGTGATGTGGAATTTCACCTTCGGATTTGATTATCTAAGGTGAGGGTGTGTGAAAGGGGAATTTTCATAAGGGGTGCAAATTTTCTCCTATACAAGTGTATACCTAGCATTTGTATATGGAAATCATTTGTTTGAAAAGGAAAGATTGGAAAGAGAATTAAAAAATGAAATTTTAATGTGTGAGAATGATATTTTGAAAGAAGAATTGATGAAAGTGAAAATGTGTAATTCAAAATTAATAGAAAAGATCAATAGTTAGGAAACAAATATTTATGAAAAGTTAAGTGAAAATAATATTTTTGAAAAAGAACTAGAGAAATTTAAAACAAAAAAAAAAGAAAAATTAGAAGAAAATTTGGATTTCTTTGACGAGGTTAAAAAAAGAATGATGATTTGGAAGAAAATTCGAAGAGATTTAAAAATGAAAACAACTCAAAAAATAATGAAATGTTAAATTTGAAAGAACAAAATAATCAATTAGATCAATCACTTGCAACATGCATTAAAAATAATGAATGTTTAAATTCTAAGCCTTTACATTGTGATTTATCAAGTGATACAAATGATTTATTTTATTCACTTGATATAGATGAAACCTATTCTAATAATTAGTCCAAGTTTGAAGGTGATAATGTGCATGAATCTAATTTTGAAAATAATATTGGTTTGGAAGTAGTGAAAATAATGGGTTATGAAGGAAAATAATTAAGAAACCTTGGGAAATGAATTAGAGAGCCCATTCAATCAATTGTTATGTGAAAGAACAAAGGTACTAGATATGTTTTTGGCAAACGAGAAAAAAATAATTATAGGTGTTATAGGTTCAAATAGATCAACTCAAAGAATTCAATTTTTCCTAATGTTATGTTTTTGGAAATGTGTGGGATCTTCATCCTTGTGTTATTTATGGATTGAAGAATCATTTTGAAAATACATGTTGGAATGGAGAGTGGAATGGATAGTCTAGGAAATATTGTACACAAATTAATTATTGGCAGATGGATGTATCCAATTGGAAAAAGGCTACAAATATGTTTATAAGGTTGTACAAGATTAAATGTTCACATGTCAAAAAACTTGTATTCAATCAAGGTTTGATTGTTTGAGTTAGGTGGCTAACGACTACTTGTTTTGATTAGCACATTCAAAGGTTTCATGTAATTTGGAAGACGACAAGTCTTCTCTATGTTAGAGAAAAGAAGAGAAAACATTATGATCTCTCGAGGAGAGAAATAAGTCAATGGGTACATGAATTCTTTAATAAGTGTATTTGTACTAAGCAAGTCTGTAAGACTAGAGTGATGGTACTATTGCACACTGAGCTGCAAAGGTTCAATTTGACACTACAAGATCATACTGTGAGTCCACTCAACATCAAGGGGGAGTATGTTGGATAAATGACATAAATTACCCTAAAATGTATATAATTCACTAAAATTTCATAATTTGCATGAAAATTATTTTTAGATGATTGATTTATAGTTTTGTATGATAAATGCATAAAAAATCTAGTACATTATACTATCTATTTTTAGGGAATACAATCTCTATAAAGTGTTGCCTTGACTTATAAAAAGGTAAGTCCACAATTTTTTTATAATTTAGGAGAGCACAATGTCTCTATGTTAAGGAATGATGTAACCCATTTGAATGAATATAAGTATCTATGTGTTAAGATAATTTATGCTTACTATTACAATTTGATTTTGTTTTTTACCTTTGTTTATTATTTGTGTATTAAAATCTTCAAATTCCACATTTGACACCCTCAATAGCACATTAATTATACATTTTCCCTCTATTAGAGCTAGTTGATATAGTTTTGAGGTCAACACATGTCTAGTATAAGCATGTTTTAAAAAATTCTAAAGTTTTTTTCTTATTTTTTATGTAAATACATTTTTAGAAACCTAAAACCCTCAACCAAACTCTACACCTTAAATGTAAATCCTATACTAAACTAAAACCCTAAATTATAATCCCTAAACCCTAGACCCCAAACTATAACCCCTAAAGTTTTAGGGTTTATAATAGTTTGAGGCCATGAATTAAACTTACCTTGAAATAATTTTCCTAAATAAATTATTTAAAGCATATTAAACACATTTACTATATAAAAACATTATCTAAACCCAATTAGAAACATAACTTTATTGCAATATTATTTAGCCACTATTATAAATTTAGCACAAAAATATTACTTAAAGTTGACTACTATCTCCACATGATTTTTTATATCTACCTTTCTAAAATGACTATCCTAACAATTGATCTTATGTTGATTATAATTATAGTGATAGTTACTTGCACTAGGGATTATATAAATTAAATACCTTTTACTATGAATGATGGGGAAGTGCAAGTTGATGGGTTGAATTTTAGTGGAAGTGCTAGGCTTGGAAAATTTATTGATAGTCTAATGAGTAGATTTTTTCATAGAAAATATGTACCCATTTAAGAATGGAGTCTTGAACCTAAACATATACCTATTCAAAATAGGTAACCATTTTGATTTAGGATCCCATGCCTAAATGAGTACCAATTACAAATGCATACACATGTTAGAATAGGTACACATTTCAATTATATATATATATATTATTAGCTCGTTATAACTTTATATATATATAATATATATAATGAGCATATATATATATATAAAGTTATAATGAGCTCATTTTATCATGAGTTCACATGAAAAAAATGACTAAAGATGGTACTTTAGAGTAGCTACCCACATCTACAAAGCTCATTTAACATAAGCTTTTCTACCTCCTTCCTCCACAAAAATATTTTATTTATCTCTAAGTAGGTATCATAGTTATGTTTATGTAGTTTTTCAAATTTTTTATCACTTTCTAAAGTTTAGGCTTTTCTTAATTAGATTTTGAGAAATGAAAAAATGTGGAATATATTACAAAATAAATTTTGATTCCCAAAATTCTAAAATTTATCATAATGAGGTTGATAAAACTTACATGGGTAGTCATGTTATTCTTAAACCCAAGAAAAGAAACTCTATGACAATTCACAAGTGTAACAATAACCCATAGGGGAATGTTTTAACATTACAAGAAAGGATTTAATATGAAAAAAGTGTAAGATTTTCTACATGCAATTTCTCCTTCCTTAGATGATGGTTGAAAGATGACACTAGATTTCCCTTTATTAGAAATACATCAAACCAAGACCGTTGAAGTTATGAATACATAAGTGTCCATTAGATCCTCCTTGAATATTAGTCATCCTACATACCTCGTAGGACATCCTAAGAATCCTCTAATCCTTTACCCACCTTCACATAAACCTCAAACTAAAAATAAACCTAAACTTATCCTCTACCCACCTAAGAATAATGTGTTGTAGTAGCTGAGTTCTAATACCATTGCTCATACATATAGCACTAGAAACAATCCACAACCAAGAACCCTCACAATAACTCAACCTATCTTACCAGGTCCTCCTCATTTTCCTGCACATAGTGGAAAGGAGTATGATCTTGTTGAATAAATAAAGAATACTCCTACTAAGATATCATTATGGGACCTTACACAAGCCTCCCCTCACTATCATAACATGGTTCAAAATTCCTTACAACAAGTTCCTATCCCTTCTAATGCACAACCAAATGACATAGCAACCATGATTCCAGGACTAAATACTGACATTTTTTTCCACCAAAGTGAGCTCCCCCCTTTGGAAGTGCAAAAAAATTGAAGCTTTCATAATAATATCTCAATATAAAAGAAAAGGTATAAAGTGGATCCTTGTCGACAATGGCTCTACCCTTAATGTTTGTAGTGTGACCCTTTTGGATAGGCTTGGCATGGATAAATCAAAAATTCAACCCGACTCTCTATCTATTAAAGGATTTGACAATGTAGGAAAACAACCACTTGGTGTGATCACTTTGCCTATTATAGTTGGGAAGGCCACATTAGAAACACCAATCCATGTTATGCCTCATGATATTTCATATAATCTCCTTTTAGGCTGTAGTGTCTAAAAATGCATCTTCAGACATTTTCACACTTGATATGAGGATTAATTAGACTTAATGTTTCCTTGTTCTAGTGTTGTGAAGTGTTTTACACATCCACATTAGGTCTTGGGCCCTTGCAAACTAAATGAAATGCATTTATCGATTTCTTGTAAAGGTGTTGTAAAGTGTTGTAAAAGACTTTCACACTTTTCTAGATTTTTATTAAGCATGTAAGTCTAATGGACCTATTTTTCCTTTAATTCAATATTGTAAATGTATTTAATTGCATTTTCACATTAATCTAGAAGGCTTGTAAATTAAACCTAGTTTTAGTCTAGTGTTATAGTGTGTTTTACACATTCACATTAGATCTTGTGCCTTTATAGGCTATGTAGACCTCATTTTAATGTTGTAGAGTGTATTTAACCATAGTTTCACATTGAAATTTGTGTCCCTAGCCCTAATCACCCTTTATATCATCATTAATAGGCCCATATGGCCCCATATTGTGCATCTCGATGCATATTTTGATTAAAAACCCCAACAAAATAAGCATACAAACTTAATTTATGCATTCCCCGAAACTCATGATTTGAGTGAACACTTGGTTGTGAACCCTCATTTTCTGTTATCATTTCCTTAGAGCCTTCCCATTGTCAGATTTCAATCTCCTTTGCATTAAAATCTCAAGGGTATGTTTTTGAGTGAAAGATTGAAAATAGCCTCTCTCCTTTTAGGTCCGAAACCCTAGAAGCAAAAAGGGAGTCCCCTATTTTACATGTTTCATTTTGGTGAGCTTGCATTATTGAATAACTTCATTTCTCATTTGGAGTCCATCATCATCCTAGATTTAGCTTACATTAACTTTGCATCATTGGTTAATTTGCATCTAGGGTTTCTAAATTTTGGCATTAGTGAAAGTGCATATAAGTTGCATTTTTACATCTCAAATCATTGAAAGTCATCGAAAAAATAAATTTTCACTTAGGATACACATCATACAAACTAAAAATCATAAGCAACAATTGAAAATTTTGAGAAAAATCCCTAATGGGACTCATTTTCCACCTTGGGCGAATCAGTCCCAGTACATCCTTGAAACTGTCATTTACAGCACTGAATACCCTACTTTTAAGATTTTGTTTGCTGCCATTAATTATCTATACAAATTGGTTGATTATCTGTTACATGCATTCCATTAGATCTAGCTTAAATTAGCTCATTTCATGCATTGCTTAATTTGAAATTTTCATTTACAACATTTCCTCTTTCAGGTTGTTGCATAATGTAATCAACAAATTACCTTGTTTCACATCTAAAAATTGCATTTAAACATTTCAATTTAAGTCCTTGCATTGCACTTTCTTTACTATTCCATGCTAGCATGTTTACTTTCAAGAGATGTGGCTTTGATATGGTTAAAAATGGATTGCATAAATACAACATCTCCTCTTATGAGTTCAATTTAGATTACAACAATGAGGTAATAAAGAAACATGTTAATCACTAAACCATTGACACAATCCTTAATATTACACTTCCCATTGGCGAGGATGGTAGTGTAGAAAATCATAACACTCATACTTGTTCTTTTCCCGATACCTCTCCTATTGGTAATGAAGGTATCTTGGTGAAAGAAGATACAAGCATTGAGGGTCTTGATTGTCCCTCTCATCATCCCCCTTTGGAAGAAATTAGATAACAAGAAGATGAGATCATAGCCACCACTTTGCTTATCACAAATCCATCTCCCAATACCCCCCTACTTGTAAGAAGGCTTTAGTAAAAGAGGATATGATTGTGAACGATCGTGGAAATCAAATTGGTCAAGAGGACATGTGGATTGAAAGTGATAACCTTATTTCTCTCCTTCCTAATGTCCCTAACATTTGGAAAGACCTATTTGAACAAAAAAAAATAACCATTCATAAAAATCATAGTTGTCCTTCTCTTGATGCCTCCCTTGTGATGAAGTTGCTTTACAAAATTTAACCATGGATGAACATATTACAAGCTATCCTACTGGGGTAGTTAATATGGCACAAGAGAATGAGACCTTAGAGAAAAATGACAATCAAATAGCACCTTCCCCTAATATCTCTGTTGGTGATTTTTCCAGCAAAACCAAACAATCCTCTAAGAAGTATCCAACTCCTATGATGAACTATTAGGTTTAGTGGCCAACACAACGGGCATAGGATTTTTAAGTCCGTACTCCTTCACTTCAGGCTTTGTGAAACCTAGGAGGGTAATCCTAATTATGTTTTCGTGCAATATAATCAATTAGTAACACATTTATACACAAATTAATTCCTTTTATTATAAATAAAATCAATTTCATTGAAAATTTTGAGAGATTTTCAACGAAGGATTTGTCGTCTGCTAGGAATTGAAAATAATTCCATTTTTACAACCCTTGGAGAGATTTTCTATTTAAGTATTGTCTTCTCAAAGGTCTACAGCCTGGAACACTATTTGTTCACCTGATGCAATATTTTCTGACCATATGACCAGTGTCTAATCAATTGGGGCAATGGATTCAAGTATGCAAGAGGATCAGTAATACACAAATCGCTTGTTTAGGAGAGAAATAGACTATTTTCGTATTGCTTTGCATTTACGAAAACTCTCTGTGCAAGAAAACAACTACTTCTTAGTAATCCTAATCCATCCCTAAAAAAGTTTATAACCCTATTCAAGCATTTTAATTAATTATTTGAATTAAAGCTGAAAACAAAGTAATACATTCAAATAAAACATTTGAAGACAAATGACAATACAATTAGTATTTCTCATTCATAACTTTGAAATGAACATACATAGGAGAGTATCACTTCCTAAACTAATATTTTGTTTTGATATCAGTAATTTCTATAAAACTCATTTAAGACTGTTAGATACATGACTTCCTATCTAAGAAAAACTACTGGTCTATTTCAAAATTCTATTCTTATCGCCCTTTCTGAACTTAGCTTTTACCTAGAACTCTATTAACACTCTAGAATCTGACCCCTGTAACAAGACCTGAAATACCTTTTATAGAAAAAGGGAGCAACAAGCATCAGGATTAATTACATTTACATTTCATTTCATTTGTACCAGAATTCAAGATTTTCTTAGTTTGTCACATGAAATCATTTTAGGAAAATGGAAGAGTAAAAGACCGCCTTCCACATTCCTTGAATGAAGACACGCTAGCTCCCCAAATGATAGAGTTTGTTGCAACCATGTTGAATCCTCATCCTTGTTGACCAAAGAAGATTCTCCAATAGCATCTCGAGCACAAACTTTATATCACATGTAAAAGACATACGCACTGGTAAGGTTAGCTAGTCTAGCACTTCTCCTACATACCAGCCCAAAAAAATTCCACCTCAACACATGAAACAAGAAATCACATGAATGCTGACTAGGACAATCCTAATCAACAGGGCATGGTATCATGAAAAAAAAAATGGTGCAATAATCACTCTAAGTCATCAACCTCAGAGGATATTCGCCCACGTTTTACTTGTGGTGGGACTAGAGAAACTATCACCACCACTTCGTCAAGATTCCTCGATAGTACCAGGGAGAGGGAGTAATAATTTCCCTCTAGATTAACATCTCCCTCACTGTCTGAAGGGTCATTAAGGGCCTCACATGGAGAGTTGTGTTCCTTCGAATAGGCCTTACAATGCTCGCTCTTCATCCATGCCTTATTATTATATTTTACTGTCCTCTTCTCTTTGTATTTGACCAATTCTTTTGAAACTATCTGCTCTTCTAGATGGTAATTTTCCTTGGTATTATAATCCTTGAATTTCCTAGTTCCTACTATTCCTTTTGGCTTATCAAGAGCTCCATGCATTCCAACTTCATTCTCAAGGCCTCCCTTAGGCTCAAACAAACACAACCTCTCAGACTTTTGAATCATCATGATAGAACCACTTGCCTTAGAAAGTCCACACATTTCTCAGGAAAATTCAATCCTCACACACTTCCTTATCAACTGTCAACCCTTACTCATCGTGAAATGAATTATGACATGGAAAATTACTCAAGTGATCTACATTAAATAGGAAATTTGAAGCATGCAAGATTAATGACTTGAAATCTCATCATGCAAGCAAGTTGGTAACTTACAACTCAAGATTGAATCTAAGCCACTACTTTTTTTTTTTAAACAATTAAAACTTCATCCATGGGAAACAATAATGCCAGCTCAATTGTTGCAATTTTTCAATTAGCATGTATCGCCAACCTAATCCATGCTTTCAATAAAACCGGCGAAGTACACAAGAAAAATTTATTTTGGAGGGAAAATTTCTTTACACACTTCATCACTTCATCGCTGATCCCAATCTCTGATGTAAGCATTTGTGTGGTGATCTTCAGTCCATTGGATTATCCTGCTTTAAAACTTTATCAATGTTCCTCAATCCTCTCACTGCTTCTTTTCTTTTTTATGCCAAATCTATAGAATCTTCCACATAGCCCATTTCCATGCATTGGCCATCACTTTTTGCTGATTGAGTTTATCTCTGTTCTACTCTATCAGTGATGAAAATATATCGGCGATGTTATTTAGCCCTTGGTTCCATAGCCTAACCTTTAGTCACATTTATTCTTCCATCGTACATCGCTAATTCAAAACCTTCCCTTAAGACTCTATCCGCAATGGGAGATGTTGTGTCATTACCAGATCTGGACATGTATAACCTACATAGAACAAACACCACAAAGACATCGCTCATATGACGATACATTTTAGCGAAAGAGAAGCCCTTTTAGAAAGCACCCATTGCTCATTGCTACTTTACAACTTAAGTTATGAGGTAAATCCACAATGAGCAATAAGGCCTTCATTCATCACTAATTCTCCTCATATACTATGCAAGGAATTAGTGATGAATGGTTTACATTTTTTATAGGGTTCATCGCACATCGCTAATGTGAGAACAACCCTTTACAACATATTCGGGATCATATGGTGTGACAACATATCGCTCATTGCTATTACAAATGTTCTTTTTACTAGCCATCCATGATGAGCAATATGATCACAAGGCTAAGAACATTGCTCATTGCTATTACAAACTAAAGGATCAAATGCCATTAGCGATAGACTATATCAAAGGAAAGTACCGCTCATCGCTCATCTCTATTACATATGTAAACCTATGAATAAATCAGCGATGAGCGATATAGTTACAAGGGTCATTGGGAGTTAAGTGGAATTTTTAGACATGTGCTCACAAGTTGTTTTTATGAAGGGGAATTCCTAGGAGAAAGATTAATTCGAAAGCCTCTAAGTTGTAAAATATGAAAAGTCGTAGGGGCTAAAAAATCCTTACCCAATTTTATAAAATAGAATGCTCCAAACTTAGGCTAGAAGGGTCGATTACCTAGTGACAGTGAATGAATAGAAATACAATAAAATAACTGGCAACGGGTAACAGGGACTTAATGGCTTAATAGAATATTTTAAGCTTTTACGGATAGTAACCCCATGTCCAAATGCAATGAGGGTTTTAACATGGAACAAATTTTTTTTTAGGGTTCCATCAATGGCTTGGACTTGGGACACATGCCTCTTGTAGGGATGATGAGATATCAAAATTTTAGGTGAAGTAGACCAGGCACAAAAACAAAACAAAAGAACAACATATGTACAAAAATTTACACAAGAAAAAGAGACCTGAAAAGGGAGATCCAATCTCCAACCAACCCTATATGAAAAAATTCAAAGATGCAAACATTGCCATGCATCTCTTAGTTCAACCGGGCTCTTCCCTCCTGATCAATGGCACTAAGCCACAAAACATTGAATATGTTTTTGAGTCTATCAAAATCCAACATTCTAAAAGAGCTGATGTTTTTCCATTTGTATTTGTCCTTATTGCACCATTGAAGTAAGAGTAATTTTAGTCCCGCCAGAACAAATGTTAGGACTCTTTTTAAAAAATGAGAGTCTATCTGATCATAATCCATGGCATCAACATTTCTCACAATCTCTTTGAGTATAAAACTTCCAGTGTAACTTTCATCATCCTCTGGAGTAGAGTTAGGCATATGAAATATGTTTATTCTAAAAATAGCATTCCTTCTATTCATCTCATTTCCATGATTTGTCAAAATTCCCACCAACTGAATTGGAAACTGTAGACATTCATACTTCCCTAGGTAGTTGGCATCTTGATACTCAACCTTATTTGCAACAACTGTATCAAATGTAAACCATTCATAAACAATGCCCTCAAGTAGCATATCAATGTGTTGCTTTGTTATCTCAAGATCATATTATGATCCTATGTTAGATGCATCATCAGAATCCTCAACAAAGAGTGGAATATATCTGTACCAATAAGAATCATTATTTCTTATGTCAGGTGAAGATGGAGGCTCATCATACAATGGATTTTCTATTGTGCTTATTTTTTATATAAGAGCCTCGTTAGCATGAAAGTCCAAATCCTTTGAGTCATCATTGCACTCTAATTCACTATAATCACTAGAAGAGTTGATAGACACATTTTCAAAGGGTATGTGCAGGATCATCATGGAAAAAGCAGGCCCTTAAGTGGCAAAAAATAGAAAAATCAGAGATAGAAAACTTGACGTAAAAATTTGAATAAGTTATCTATATTATTTTAAAAATATGTAACAATAGAATCTTTAGAAAATTGAATGTAGTTTCTAAAATACTAGGTTTGTTTAAAAAAAAAAAATCTATTTGGTGAAAATTTGAAATTTCAATGCAATAGTACTTAAATTTCAGGGAAAAAATAAGTAGGTGTTTGCTGACCAATTCCTAACCACAATAAAAATGATAATATTTTCAATAATATTTTAGATATAAGTAGAGAGGACTCGTGGTCGATGTGATGCATATTTTTTGTAATTTTTTCCAAGTAAATAATTAATTATGAATTTTTTATTACAAATTTTAAAAATATAAAAATCTCCTATGTCTGACCACTTTAACTTGGTCAAAACTTCATGAAATTCAATTTTTCTTTTTTTAATCCTATAGTATGTGAAGCATAGAATGTGATGCATGTTTTGGATTCAAAAAATGTTATACCGTTTGAAATCCATAGATGTTTTTCAATCAGTCTATCAATCAGGACTTTAGTCATAATTTGAATAGAAAATGAATAATAACTACTTATTAAATTAAAGGTAAAGCATAATTTATATTGGTGGAAAGCTGAGAATCTCCTTTGAAAACCCTTTTTGTTTCATCAATTTTGGGTAAAAAATAAGTCGTCAGCCACATACCCATCATATTGCCACTTTTTGGCCCATCATGATCCTGCACATACCCGAAATGCACTTTTAGCATCGTTAGCACATTTCTCATCTACAGCAAATGATTCCATCGCTTCTTCATGGGGACAATCACCTTCAATAGAGATTTGAGCATACTCGATGGTGTCATTATCACTGCAATAGGAGGTTTCATTAGCATTGCAACTCTGTTCATAATTTTCACATTGAATGCTCAATCTCATGTCTTCTATAGGAGCATAGGTAGTGGACTCTTAAAAAAAACTAGAACCACATCCCTCATCTACCTCATTGAAGTACATTTATTTAGTATTTACTCTGTCGTCTTCCTCTTCATGTGATATCTCTCTACTTGATTCATACAGAGTAGTAAAATTATTATCATTATGATTTGAAGACATGTGGCTTCTTGATAATATGTTTTAGAATTTATGAGATTAGTATCACAGAATGTTGTGCAAGCTGAAACAATGGGGGTGCAAATTCTCCTATATTCATTTTTTACTCCTAGTTTACACCATTTATCAACATTAGGCATTCTATGGCAGTGAATACTTGTATCCAAGTGATTCCTTTGCATCCCATATTTCAAGTTTTATTCAATGTTCATGGCTATCCTATAAGCCTGATGTAAGGTTTTGGGGTTTTTTATCTTTCAGTAGATAGCTCATCCTTTTATCAAAATCCCCTAAATAAAAAACCAAACATATTGCATCGCTAAGATCCAAAACATCAGGAATATCCCTTAATGTTTTAGCAAATCTTCAGTTGAATTTTGGGACTAGCTCATCATCTTCTTTCTCAATGTTTATAAATTTATTGAGCAAACAACTAGCATTGATTTTTTCACCAAACTACTCCATGAACACTGCTTTGAATTCCTCCCAAGAGTAGAATGAACATGTTGGTCGATCAGAGAACCAATCTCTTGAATCTCCTTGTAGGGACTAAGCAAATAATCTCATGATCATGTCCTCATGATCTACTTCAAAGCCGTCCATTAAATTTTTGAATTGTTGTAAATGCTTCCTAGCTGATTCACACTTCTCACCACTAAATTTTGGTAAGTATTCCCTAATGTTAGATGGAATAACATTGGGGTAACCATAAATTCCATGAAAATTTATGGCCATGTACCTTTCAATGCTGAAATTTATTTTATTACATGACAAGGGCTTAGCACTATGCATTGTTACATTTAGGTCCTTAGTCCTTAATCATTGAATAGGGAATCAAATTTTTGCAAGACTTACAAGTATGTTTTTCATATACAAATTTGAATTTCTTGAAAACCCAAAATTGAAGAATAGTTGGAAACTTGGAGTAGTTGCTAACCTTTTCTCTTGACTGAGGATTTTTGTAGATCTTAGATTTTATTAAAATATTCAGCAGGTTCTTTGGAAAAAGTCACCACCTCTTTTTAGAGGACTAAACTTCAAGCAGTATGAAGCTCCTTCAAAGATCAATATCCTTATTGGTTCTCTCATATAGCAGAGTCACATATATCTTTTTAAAGCTTGCTCAACAAGAACATTTCCAGGTTTAGTAATTTCTTAGTATCTGAACTAGATGTTCAGATTCACCAATTTCTTGACTCTAGCAATTTGCAACTAGACATTCAAAGTAATCCCAAGTGGAGTTGCCATTTTTTTTGGTGATTTTTTAAGTAGAACCGAACAATCCTCTAAGAAGTAGCCAACTCCTATGATGAAGAACTATTCAGTTTAGTGGACAACACAACAAGCATAGGATTTTTAAGTCCATACTCCTTCACTTCAGGCTCTGTGAAACCTAGGAGGGTAATCCTAATTGTGTTTTCATGCAATATAATCAATTAGTAACACATTTATACACAAATTAATTCCTTTTATTGTAGATAAAATCAATTTCATTGAAAATTTTGGCATATTTTCAATGAAGGATTTTCCATCTGCTAGGAATTGAAAATAATTCCATTTTTACCACCCTTGGAGAGATTTTCTATTTAAGCATTGTCTTCTCAGAAGTCTAGAGCCCGTAACACTATTTGTTCACCTTATGCAAGATTTTTTGACCATATGACCAGTGTCTAATCAATTGGTGCAACAAAGTCAAGTATGCAAGAGGATCAGTAATACACAAATCACTTGTTTAGGAGAGAAATAGAGTATTTTTCGTATTGCTTTGCATTTATGAAAATTCTATGTGCAAGAAAACAACTACTTAGTAATCCTAAGCCATCCCTCACAAATTTTATAATTCTATTCAAACATTTTAATTAATTCTTTGAATTAAAGCTGAAAACAAAGTAATACATTCAAATTAAACATTTGAAGACAAATGACAATACCATTAGTATTTCTCATTCATAACTTTGAAATGAACATACATAGGAGAGTATCACTTCCTTGACTGATATTTAGTTTCAATATCTGTAATTTCTATAGAACTCAATTAAGGTCGTAACATACATGACTTCCTATCCAAGACAAACTACTAGTCTACTTCAGAATTCTATTCTTATTTCCCTTTCTGACTTAGATTTTACCTAGAACTATATTAAGACTCTAGAATCTGACCCTTGTAATAAGCCCTAAAATCCCTTTTATAGAACAAGGGAGCAACAAGCATCAGGCTTAATTACATTTACATTTCATTTCATTTGTACCAGAATTTGAGATATTCTTAGTTTGTCACATGCAATCATTTTAGGAAAATGGAAGAGTAAAAGACTGCCTTCCACATTCCTTAAATGAAGACACACCATCTCCCCAAATGGTAGAGTTTATTGTAACTGTGTTGAATCCTCATCCTTGTTGAAAAAAGAAGATTCTCTAATAGTAGCTCTAGCACAAACTTGTATATCATTTGTAAATGACATACACACCGCCAAGGTTAACTAGTTTGGTGCTTCTCCTACATACCAACCCAAAAACATTCCACCTCATCACATGAAACAAGAAATCACATGAATGTTGAATAGGCAAATCCTAACCAAAAGGGAATGGTATCATCAAAAATAATAATAGGGCACAATCATCACTCTGAGTAATCTACCTCAAAGGATATTCACCCATGCTTTACTCATGGTAGTACTAGAGAAACTCTCACCAGGATTCCTTGATAGTACCAGGGAGAGGGAATAATAATTTCCCTCTGGATTAGCATCTCCCTCACTATCTGAAGTGTCATTAAGAACCTCACATGGAGAATTTCCTTCCTTCGGATAGGCCTTACAATTCTCACTCTTCATCCATGCCTTATTATTATATTTTACCGTCCTCTTCTCTTTGTATTTGACCAATTCTTCTAAAAACTATCTGCCCTTTTGGATGGTAATTTTCCTTGGTATTATACTTGAATTTCTTGGTTCCTACTATTCCTTTTGTCGTATCAGGATCTCCATGTAGTCCAACTTCATTCTGAAAGCCTCCCTTAGGCTCAGACAAACACAACCTCTCAAAAATTTGAATCATCATGACAAACCCACTTGCCTTAGAAAGTCCAGACATTTTTCAGGAAAATTCAATCGTCACACACTTCCTTATCAACCATCAACCCTCATTTATCATGAAATGAATTATGACAGGGAAAATTTCTCAAATGATTTGCATTAAATAGGCAATTTGAAGCATGCAAGATTAATGACTTGAAATATCATCATGCGAGGAAGTTGGTAACTTATAATTCAAGATTGAATCTAAGCCGCCACTTTTTTTTAAAACAATTAAAAATTTATCCATGGAAAATATTAATTCCAATTCAAGTGTTGTGATCTGTCAATCAACATTTATTTCCAACCTAATTCATTCTTTCAATAATACCGACGAAGTACACAAGACAATTTTATTTTAGGGGGAAACTTTCTTTACACACTTCATCACTTCATCGCTGATCCCGATCTTTGATGTAAGCATTTGTGTGGTGATCTTCAGTCCATTGGATTATCCTACTTTAAAACTTTATCAATAGTCCTCAATCCTTTTGCTACTTCTTTTCTGTTTTATGCCAAATCTTTAGAATCTACCATGTAGCCCGTTTCCATGCAGTGACCATCACTTGTCATTGATTCAGTTTGTCTCTATCCTACTCTATCAGCGATGAAAATATCCCAGTGATGTTCTTTAGCCCTTGCTTCCATAGCCTAACCTTTAGTCACATTTATTCTTCCATCATGCATTGCTAAATCAAAACCTTCCCTTAAGACTCTATCCATGATGGGAGATGTGTCATTACTAGATCTGGACACATATAACCTACATAGAACAAACACCACAAAGGCATCGCTCATATGATCATACATTTTAGTGAAAGAGAAACCCTTTTAGAAAGCACCCATCGCTCATCACTACTTTAGAACTTAAGTTCTAAGGTAAATATTTGATGAGTGATAAGGCCTACATTCATCGCTAATTCTCCTCATATACTGTGCAAGCAATTAGTGATGAATGGTTTACATTGTTTATAAGGTTCATCACAAATCACTAATGTGAGAACAACCTTTTACAACATATCCGTGATCATACTGTGTGACAACATATCACTCATCACTATTATAAATGTTCTTTTTAATGGCCATCCACGATGAGCAATATGAGCATAAGGTTAAGAACATCGCTCATCACTATTACAAAGTGAAGGATCAAATGCCATTAGCAATGAGTGATATCAAAGGAAAGTACCGCTCATTGCTCATCGCTATTACATATGTAAACCTATGAATAAATCAGTGATGGGCGATATAGTTACAAGGGTCATCATGACTTAAGTGAAAGTTTTAGGCATGTGCTCACAAGTTATTTTTATGAAGGGGACTTTCTAGGACAAAGATTAATTTGAAAGCCTCCAAGTTGTAAAATATGAAAATTCGTAGGGGCTCAAAAATACTTAACCGATTTTATAAAATAGAATGGTCCAAACTTAGGCTAGAAGGGTCAATTACTCAGTGATAGTGAATGACTAAAAATACAATAAAATAACTAGAAATGGGTAAGAAGGACTCAATCAATTAATAGAATATTTTAAGCTTTTATAGATAGTAACCCCATGTCCAAATGCAATGAGGGTTTTAACATGGAACAATTTTTTTTTGAGGGTTCCATCAATCCCCACTAGCAATAAATAAGAAAATCTAACCATTGATAAGTCCCTTACTTATGATGAAGCCATTTTAGAAGAACCAATCCTTAACTGTCAAGAAAATTTGGTTTGTCGTTCTCCTAAAATCTCTCCTCCTAGGGAGGATCTCATGGTGCAAGAAAAAGATAAAATTGACAATAACATAGTAAAACATGATGAGACCACATTAGACTCTCCTTCACTAGGGGATGTTAATATTATTCAATCTCAACTCTTCCTTTAGCCCCCTTCACACAAACCACAAACTCAAAACAAACCTGAATTCATCCTCTACCCACCTAAGCATAATTTGTCACAACATCTGCTCGTCATAATACTGTTGCTCATACATATAACACTAGAAACAATCTACAACCATAACAAGCAACCCTGACACCCTTGCCTTTCCCTAATCCCATATTGCCTAGTGCTCCTCATTTTCCTTTGCATAGTGGGAAAGAGTATGATCTTGTTGAAAAAATTAAGAATACTCCTACTAAGATATCATTATGGGACCTAATTGAAGCCTCCCCTCACTATCACAACATGATTCAAACAACCTTACAACAAATTTGTATCCCTTTCAATCCACAACCGAATGACATAGCATCCATGATCTAAGGAATAAATGATGACATTTTTTTCCACCAAAGTGAACTCCCCCCTTTGGAGGTGCAAAAAAAAAATGAAGCTTTCATAATAATATCTCAATACAAAAGAAAAGTCATAAAGAGAACTATTAAAGATACCAAATTTTCCCTTAATGTGTGTAGTGTGAGCCTTCTGGATAGGAATTGCGTTGATAAATAAAACATTCAACCTAATTCTTTATCTATTAAGGGATTTGACAATGTTGAAAAAAAACCACTTGGTGTGATTACTCTACCTATTACAGTTGGGAAGGCCACATTAGAAACACAAATCCCTGTTATGCCTCATGAACTTTCATATAATCTTCTTTTAGGTAGACCATGGATTCATGCAATGAATGGGGTGCCTTCTACTCTTCATAGTAAAATTAAATACATCTATAATAACAAATTAAGTGTACACACTTGAAGTTGACCCTGACCCAAATAGTTGTTTGAACATTGAGTAAAAAAAGGAAAATCCTTTAGCAACATTGACACAAACTACACAAGTAGAACCCATGCAACAAAAAGACAAAGAACAATATATTGAACAAATCATGAAGTTATTAGAAAATGATTGGGGTTCCTTAGATTTCAAACATACATTCATGGGAGAGTACAAGATCATAAAGAAAGATTCAAATAAGGGAAATGAGAAAGCAGTAATGTCAACACAAAACTCTGAAGACTCTTCAAAAGCATCTACCTCAATCACTTCAAAACACAAGACAAAAAATTACACAAAAAAATTGATGAAATCAACAACGAACAACCACCAAATCCAAAAGAGATGAAGAAGCTTTATGGAAAAGGTTATGAACTTATGAAACAAATTGCATATAGTGGAAAAGGATGTGGTGCTAGAGAAAAAAGTATCTGCAACCGTATAGAGCCTAACACATAAGAAACAACTCATGGTCTTGGTTATTGTCCTTTGATAGAAATAAACAAACCTTCACTTAATATCAACACTATCACAAAACATCTTTCTAAGATGAATTTAATAGTCGTGCATCTTTAACTGATAGAAACTAGTGGTCTTGAAAGTTATCCTTTGCTAGAAATGAAATAAACAAAGACATCTTTGGTTAATATCAATGCCATCTCACAAAATACTAATGATTTGAATTTGTTAGATTTTACACCCTCCTGTAAAGGAGAGAACAAAATATTGCAATCTAAAGAGTCTTGGGTAGATATGACATCTTGTACATCTATGCAAGAGATATTTTTGTCACATAATAAAGGAACATCTTCTATAAATCAAGCAGGTATCTTGTTGAGACTCCTCCAAGATCACTTGATATCTCTCCCTTCAAGAACTCGAAAGAAATTTTATTACAAGATTTCATTTTGTGCATATCATAGAGTTCATGGTCATGCTAGTAATGAATGCAAGGATTTGAGTAGTAAAATCCAACATCTTAAGGATTTTGGTGCTCTTCCTTATGTGGGGGCACCTCATTCCTCTAATCGATACTAATTTTCACTCTACCATGCATCTTATCAATCATTTCGGCTCACCCTTGTCCTACACTAAGTGGGGGCAAGGGGTTAGGTAACCTTTTCCTCATATGTCACTTGTTGTTGCCTCTTTTTGCTAGTCGTTAACCTTTCATGAATATAAAGAGCAAGCTTGGAACATGGACGACATGCCTTAAGTTGGCTCACATGTGAGATACTACCTTTAAAATGATGTACTTTATATGACTTGGCATAGTAATTTTTTGAATAAGCTCTTATATCTTCTACTTTAAAGAAATTTCTCCTAGCAATGGTGTTCGTAACTGATTTAAAGTGGGGGCATACATCGACACTCATATTTCATTGCATGATTTATTTCTTCTTGTGATGCGTCATTTTCTTGGTGGTATTATTGGGCTTGATTTCCTCCAAGAGCATGATATTTCTTTGACTTGTCCTCTCTTGGAAACATTAAATACAATGTCCCCTAAGATGAGACCTTGTATTTGTCCTTTCTTGGAGATGCTAAGCACAATTTCCCCTAAGATGATAACTAAGCAAAATCCCTTTGAACATTCCTTGCACTATTTTTCATTTACAGTGTCTATGAGTTTTAAGCATACAAAGTTTTGCTTGTCTCATGATGCTCAAAAAGTCATTTTCCTTTGTGGCGTCTTCCTAAAGTTATCAGGAGGTAAAACTTTGGTATGGTTGAGCAAGAAGCCTAATCCGAGGTAGGAATTTCTCCATAGCCACCTGCATGTGTGTGAGTGCATACCAGACATGAGTGTATGTTTCTCACTCTATTGGGACTTCTCACCCAACGGGTAGCCATGAGTTTCATTTCCTCAAAGTGAGAATGTGTTTTTGGACAAATAGCCTAGATCTGATCCACAAGGTGTTGAAAAAATGGTCGAAGCTTGATCCACCTCATTTTTATTTTTACTTATTTTCCTTTCTTTTAGTTCTTGCCATTATATGATTGTGTATCTTGTTTTACTTCAAATCATTCACCTTTTGCATGTCCTTTTGTGCTTATGTCAGTTTGAATTAGGATCTTGGATCCTGGGGGCTTGACCGCCTCCTTTCTATTTGTTATCTTAGACCATTTGCATTGGTACGATTGGACCCCTCTTGAATGTCTACTTTAGTGTGAGTTTGAAGCAAGTTCATCCTCTCACTAAAGTGGGGGCTTAATGGATCTTTGGACATTTTCACACTTGATATGGGGATTAATTGGAATTAATATTGCCTTGGTCTAGTGTTGTGAAGTGTTTTACACATCCACATTAGGTCTTGGGCCCTTGCATACTAAATGAAATGCATTTATTGATGTCTTGTAAAGGTGTTGTAAAGTGTTGTAAAAGACTTTCACACTTTTCTAGAATTTTATTAAGCATGTAAGTCTAATGAACCTATTTTTCCTTTAATTCAATATTGTAAATGTATTTAATTACATTTTCACATTAATCTAGAAGGCTTGTAAATTAAACCTAGTTTTAATCTAGTGTTGTAATGTGTTTTACACATTCACATTGGATCTTGTGCCTT
>VDFB02086081.1:214287366-214313800 GCA_007258455.2 Sequoia sempervirens | reverse complement strand
AGGTGGGACCCATTTGCCATGGGTGGCGAATGAGTCTCTCTTGGCTCCAAAATCAAAATAATTCAAATTTTCTTTTGGTTTTTTATTCAAAATTACCTTATGTCGGTCTATGATGATGTATCATTGAGTTATTAGGGCACAAGAGTGTATAAATAAGTATTTTTCTCCTCATTATAAAATCTCCTACAATCTCCCAATCATCGAGTTCTTTTGCATTCATCAATTAGCGTTCAAGAACTTTGCATCATTCAATCAAGAATTCATCAACCATCTTGGAGCAGCCATTGACATAACTTCAGATTTCTTCAACACGGTTGTGGTGAGTTTAGGACATTTGCATGTTTATTCATGTTTCCTTGTTCATTTTTGTAGACACTTAAAATACCCTGATTGATATCATGCATTCAATCCTGATTCACTAACATTGATTATTCCTTAATCACATCCATACTAACCAATTAATTGAATAATCCTTATTTAATTAATTCATCAAGATTCTTCTTTTAATTAAATAAATCATTTTATTTAATTAATCTTAATGTTCCTCTTTTGCTTAAATAAATCATTTTATTTAATTAAATCCTAAAGTAATCTCTTTTAATTAAATAAATCATCTTTATTTGATTATATCTAATGTTCTTCATTTAATTGAATAAATCAAAATTTATTTAATTAAGATACTAATTGTTCATTATTCCTCTCATTTGATTTAAATAAACCTAAAAATTTAAATCAAATGTCATATCAACTAATTCTATCTAAAGTTAATTAAATCCTAATTAACTCTAACTCTAATCCTCAAATCCTCTAGATTTTGCATCTTGCACAAGTAACCAATCTATTTGATTTATTAATTCCTCTTCCTATTTTCATTCAAATATGGCATATTCTTGGAATATTCCACTCTATTTGAATTTCCCTCCTCCCAAAGCACTTTTGTCTCCAACTTGGCATTAAAAATCCTTACATGTCCTCTCCTTTGAGCCAACTTGGCATTAAAGGCTCTTAAGATCCCTCTATACAAGTCACCTCTTCAAATTCAAATTTCACCTACATGCATTTAATATACACATTGCTCAAAAATGTGTCTTAATTCTCCTTCATTAGAATGTTGACAAGTGGCACAATGGCATTGGTCCCTTCTTTAATCCCACATTCACCCTATTTCTCATTCTTTAATCCTTCTCCATTATAAGTAGAGGCCTTCTCTATTGTATTTAGAATCCACAATCAATGTAAGATCATTATGCTCATTTGAATCCATAGTCATTCATAATTTTAGGCAAGGTTATTATAGTCATTTTGAATTCAAGGCATCCATTTTCATCCACATTTCATCGATGTTATCATGAAATTCCATTAATCATAGAAAGGTTATTGTCATTCTTCATCAAGGATCAATCAATCATCATCAAGCTTATCAAGGAATTGGGAAAGGGCTTCTTTCCACATCAAAGAAGCACCAATTCCCCCATGGGATGCTAGGTTTGATCATTTGAATAGGATTTAAATAGCTTTGATTTGATTTCTTTGCTTTATTTTCCATCTTTCAAGAAGTCAAAAAAGTGTTTCAAGTCAAATCAACCTTATTTCAAGCTTGGAGACAACCTACAGTCCATTTTCTATAGATTTGGCTCCGTCAACCCGACAAGAAGATAAGTGCATATCTAGAGCTACAAAATTGACCTTTGATTTCACAAAATTTTGGAGGATGACTAATTCGACATTAGTGGTGAATGAGTCCCACCTTAAGGTAGAAATAGGTGATTTTGTCATATTCCAAGCCCCATAGTCAAAAACTAGTTTTCTTGTTTTTTCTAGTAGGCAAGATTGATTCGCCATCAATGGTGAATGAGTCCCATTGGTGATTTTCACTAATTTCTTCCAACATTCAGATCATTCTAGATTCAACATTCATTTCCCAGGTGCACTCTATTCAACCCTTTTTCAATTATGTTTTGCATTCGTTCATTTTTTAGTTCATTCTTGCATATCTCACTTTTTTTTCAAACATTGCATATTTCCTAGGTTTGGCATCAATAGTCAATCAATTCCATTAGTTAGTTGCATTTACAACATTGCATTTAGTCATACTCACATCATACAATCCTCTATTTGAGTGAAACACTTCAATTTTGGGGTTCTATCTCTCTCCTTTTAGGTGAAAGATCTTAAGAGTGCAAGAGAAGTCAATAGCCAACCACAAAATTGTTGGTTCACATACATATAAGAGCAAGATTGGGATGGATGACATGCCTAAGCGGACTCCACGGTGACATAATTTCATTCATGATGTAGCTTGATTTTAGAAATATATGAATTGGCATAGGACTTTCCAAATAAGCTCTCATGTCTTCTTCTACTTTAAAGAAATTGCCACAAGAATGGTGTTAGCAACTACTTTTAAGTGGGGAGCATACATTGACACTCATGTTTCACTATGCGATTCTCTTTCTTCTTGTGATGCATATTTTTCTTGGTGGTGTCATTGGGATTGATTTCCTCTGAGAGTGTGATATTATTTTGACTTGTCCTCTCTTGGAGACATTAGGCACAATGTTCCCTAAGAAGAGACCTTCCGAACTAAAAAAGATCCCTTTGAACATTCCTTACACTATTTTTCATTTTAACAACTGTTATATGGCAACCTTGCATAACACACTTTGCATGCATGTGGAGCCATCTTATTTGTTCATGAGCTTCAAGCATATGAAGTTTTGCATGTCTCATGAAGCTCAAAGATCATTTTTTGCATGAAAGCTTATTAAATTTATTAGGAGGTATAACTTTCGTATGGTTTGATGGGAAGCCAAATGAGGGAATGACTTTCCCTTAGCCACTTGTGTGTGTGTGAGCACATATCAGCCGTCTGTGTCTCACCTTCTTGGATTACTCACCCAACAAATAGCCAAGAGTTTCGTTGCCTTAGAGTGAGTGGGAATTTTTGGACAAACAACTTATATCTGATCCACATCGTGTTGGAAAAAATGGTTGAAGCTTGATCCACCTCATTTTTACCTATTTTTGTTTTTCTTTCTTTTAGTTATTGACATTGAATGATCGAGTATCTTGTTTTGTTGTAAATCATACATCTTTGTGCATGTTCTTTTTGGGATTATGTCAACTTGATGTAGGATATTGGATCCTAGGGGCTTGACTACCTCCTCGATCTTTGTTAGCCTAGACCATCCACATTGGTACGATTGGACCCCTCTTGAATGTCTACTTTAGTGTGATTTTGAAGTAGGTTCATCCTCTCACTAAGGTGGGGGATAGATGTAATGACAGAAAAGATTCCCCCTTGGAAATGGTATAATTTCACATTAATTTAGGAATAAGTAATGATAAGTTGAACTTAATGTCACCTTCATCTAGTGTTGTGATGTGTTTTTCACATCCACATTAGGTCTAAGGCCGTTTTAATCTAAATAAACTTAACTTTGCCTTAATTTAGTGTTGTAAAGTGTATTTATTTACATCTTCACATTAAATTTAGGAGGCTTGTAAATTTTGCAGACCTAATCTAGTGTTGTAATGTGTTTTACACATTCACATGGGATTTAGGGCCCCCTTGAGCTAAATAGACCCAATTTTATCTTAATTTAATGTTGCAAAATTTATTTATTTACACTTTCACATTGAATTTTGGGACCTCTTGCATTTATGTCCTTTTAATAGGCCCCATTGACCCTATATTGTGCATCCCAAGGCATATTTTAATCAAAAACCTGACAAGATCAACATATAAGACTACTTTCTTTACTCGACATTTCAACAAGCAAAATATCCCTTGTGGGACCCATTCACTACTTTGGCCGAATGAGTCCCATTGAGGTGGGAATCATTTGCCCAGCTTCGTGAATGAGTTTCATTTGGCCTATTTCCAAGGTTTGAGCGGGAAAAATTAGGTTTTAATTTCAAATTTCTTCTATGTTGGCATTGGAGATCAAATATACGGTCATTTGAGTGCATTTCCTATATAAAAAAGATTCTAAATCATTATTTAATGAGTCATTCATGTTATCAAGTCAAGCATTCAAGAGATAAGCATTCCAAGACTTCACAAGAGTATCAAGAGAGCATTCAAAATCATTTATAAGGTATTCAAGAGCATAATTCTTCATCAATTGTTGCAGAAATTCAAGATCCATTATAATTTCAATCATATCAAGCATCAAGCATGTTATTGAGCTAGTGTTGTGATGTAGCATTGAAGATCCAAGATCAGGCATTATTCTACTCCTATTGTCAAGATCAAGATCTACATCCTTCATGGCCATTTCATGTTGAGTTGCAGATTCATAAGACATCATAAACAAGAAATCATTCAAGGTAACATTGCTCATGTTGCATGTCCTATATTTCATGTTTCATGTTCACTATTTCATCATTTGGTTTAATTACATACAAGGGGTCAGTTTGACCAAGGAAAACCCCTATTCCTTAGCAATCAACATTTTTTCTCCTATTTACATGTGTGGTTGCAGATCTAGGGTTCTTGGAGCTTGAAATATCATTGAAGATTAGCTTACAAGCTTGTTGGAGTCATCTCCTCATTTACAAGACCACATTCTTCACTAAAAAGCCATCTACAACCCCAAAATTAGAGTTTCACATCTAGAAACTTGGAGAAGCAGATTGATTAGACTGAGAGGTGAAGATCATAAATTTGAAGTTCCAAAAAAACCAACTAGACTCATTCACCACAAGTCAAGAATGCATCCCAATGTAGGTTTTTTTCAATTTTTTTTGTAGATTCAGATACCCTTTTGTCTAAAACGTACTCATGTGTATAAATCCAGAACTGGGACTGATTCACCCAAAATGGCGAATGAGTCCCACAAGATCAAAAAGTAATATTTTATAGCATTTCAGAGCTCCTTCCAGTCATCTTCAGATTTACAGGTGCACATATTCCATTATGTAGCTTTCTGTTTTGTTTTGTTTGCATTTCTAGTTCATTTAAATCAAGTTTGCATCATATTAGGGTTTTTCATTTCATCTTGCATTTCATTGTCTTTTCCAAGTTTAAACTTGGTGGTGAACCAATCATTTAGCCTTAATTAATCTCTAAACAAAACTATGATATAAAAGGGATTTGTTGCACATGGGTCTCTTCATTCTCAAGAGATCACCAGGGAACGAACTACCCTTATACAAATCAATATAAGCAAGTCAAAAAAAATATAGAGAAGTATACTTCTATTAGTGTTTTAGAGAAAGTTACCTCAAATACTAAGAGAGTGAAACCCTGAGACTTTTTCCTCAGATGAGTGACCTCTCAGTTAAAAGACAATAGTGTGGTTTTAGGATGCCAGTACGACAAGTTGTCATCTAAAAGATGTGCTAGTGTCCTAAGCAATAGAGGGCTCAGGAGCTCAAGTGGACAGAACCGGGTTTCACTTCTAAGCTTAATTCTAGAATGTATTGAGTGAAATAAAGGGGACTTGGAGAGAGCTTACCTTTAACTGTACGTTCAAATTTTCACTCCAAGCTCCACTTTGCACCTACACACATAAGAACAAGTGGAAAAGGTTGAGGTTGTATAGGGGCTTGCCTCAATCAGACCCCCGTTTTGGTGTTCCCACCTCCACGAATAGCCAAGTCAAAAAGGAGTGTAAATGAAGTAAACAAAGCATGTGGTGAAAGAAAAACCTGCTCAGGAGTAGAACCCATGCCACAAAGTAGTAAATGAACAAGTAGGAAAGGATAGTGAGAGATATAGAGAGAGCATTACCCACGAGCCTAGATGCTCTCTGGAGTACTCAGACATACCCTTGAGTACTTGTTTGAGAGTTGTTGCTACTAGAGGGACTTGAGTCTAGCATGGATTTGCTTGTGAGAGTGCTGCTATCAAGGATGAAGAGAACTCAAGACTAGAGCAAGCAGTAAGAGAGATTGAATGAATGAATTCTAACCCAAAATGAGAGAAAGAAAGGGGATTTTAATGCACGCAAGGGTAGAAAAGATCCATTACATATGAAATCCAATCACTAGGACACATGTCGAGAGAGTCCATATTCCAGATTCCCTATTTCAAATTTGGAAAACCGCCATGATGCTAGCACACCACACAAACGTCCATGTGTCGTGCAGGCATCCAAGGCCTAGATTTTTGGGAAACATGTCATTAGGCTTCTATTTCTCTACCACAAGTCCACATGGAGTCAAAATCATGAAATTATGACTCATGGGAATTTTGTCATTAATGCTCAAAGGCGTCATAAATGCTAGGAAAAATTACAAAAATGTGGAATTGCCCCTAGGTGCAATTCTATGACATTACATTTTGGCCCCACTTTAGTGGGCTCAATTTTGAAAAAAATTAGCCTCACTAAAGTAGAGAAGAAAAATTTCACCTAAACTTTGAATTTTATAGATTTGTGTGCCATAAAAAATGGGGCCATAGAGGCCACTAAAGTCGAGCTAACCGATACCAAAGATGCCCCAACATCCGAGCTCAACAAATAGTGACAAAACTGTCATGGAAATTTTTTCAAGACTTCAACTTGCAACACTCAAATTTTGGGTTAGCCTCAAAAACTCAAAAGAAGCTAAAATAGATAGAAGAATGATCAGGAAAAAATCATCAATTTGGAGGAAAAATATGATCAAGAGGTGACTATATACCCCCTCTTGAGTTTTCCCCTGGCTTGGTGGAGTAAATTCTAGAGAAACTAGGGAGCCACAGACTCTAGGAAAAATGGGCCTCGAGGGGCCTATATATACCTAGGTGGCCCCCTAGAAGCGTCATTTTCACTATTCACTATGAGCAAATTGTTGACTTTTGTGAGAGAAAAGTCAGCAAAATGCCTGGCAGGAGGAAGTATGAGGTGTTGAACTTGGAGTAGCTGTGCGAGGACATTGCTAAGGGTCACGAGGTGGACCAAGTAGGCCTCTAAGCCTCGTCATTTGTGAATTTTAGCATATTTTCAGCATTTTTCTAGTCAACAAGGTGTGCAAGAGTCTTTTTTTGGCACTAGCGTCCAAAAATCACGTTGTCGTCTAGAGTCCACATCGAGGTCTTGAGTTTGCACTATTGTCTCGGGTGCGTGCTGGTGTCCTCGAGGTGGCCATAGTGGAAAAGGATACATGCACGACATGCATACGTCTTAGAATTTCTTTTTGTTTTCATAATGAAATTTGATGTTTTGACCTAATTTTTTTTACTTTTGCAGAAGTATCCAGATATTTGGGAGCATTTGTGAGTAGAGGGACTATTTGTAAGATGACGAGGTCACACATCTAGAGTAGGTTGGTCTCTGGCATGTATTTACCATGCCAGAGATGCAATACCATGAGAGGATGCTCAAAGCCTTGATGGAGTGGTGGGAGGCCACCACACCATCTTTTCAGCTACCTTGTGGGAAGATGACCATCATGCTTGAGGATGTCTATCGGATCCTAAAACTACCCATTTGCGGACGATGGTTGGCCCTAGATGATACTCGATCGACACATGAGTACAGGGAGGGTGTCCTCTACTACTGAGGATGGAGAGATGGCAGCGATGACACATGCCATATATATATGCACTAAAATGACCAAGTAAGGACCACTGTAAATTTGCTATGTTGGGTTATGGTCATGACCATGGCATTCTGGATCATGATAGATGAGTGAGGGTTGCACCTACATGGGGGACTTGTGCATAGAATCAGGGAGATGGTCGAGCATCAGAGAGTTTTTTCCTGGGGGCACAACATGTTAGTGCACCTTTACTAGGAGTTAGACCAATCCGTGCACTACGAGTACCGTAGCCTCACTACGTGCACACTTTTGTAGGTGTGGGCCTTCACCCACATCATGTGCACCCGGTCGGTCAACTTTCCCTAGTGACTGTCGTATCGTACTCCTATGGCTCACTAGTATGACATGACAAGCCAATGGATATTCAATGATCTACAATTTTGGCGGCTTCAATTTGACACTCTCACTGTGGATGGGGTTCACTGGAGACCCCACCAATTTTTCAAATGGGTGGATGATGACAGGTATCTAAGGAATCTATAGCAGGACCATTTTTTGGTAGGTTGTCGTGATTACATTATAGTACCATACTATTGAAGTTGGGTCATGTGGCAACATGGTTGTCCTCAAACGATTCCAGTGGATGTTCCCACCTATACTAGGGCCTATAGGAGTGCAGCAAGGGTCGGGGATCACCCTCACCCCACCATCAATGATGTTGCCCCCTCTAATGATGATGAGCCTGACCAGGATTTTCCACCTATAGCGGCAGAAGATAATGTCGAGGTAGCTGTCAATTTTTCCTGGTGGTGGTAGAGGCATCCTCCTGCTCCTGTGTTTGACGAGGGTGCCTCAAGAGGGGACCCTGGTCCATAGGAGGATTTTACTCCCCAACCCCCCACAAGACAAATAGAGAGGAGGCCAATAGGTCGGTGGGGAGGATGAGAGGGCATAGCAGGAGGAGGCGGCACCTCAAAGACCAAGGTAGTGGAGGAGATCAGACCCCCCAACGGTGACCCCTGTCTCTTCGACACCACCAGCTCCTGCTATTCTAGCAACAATGGCCTTGGTGTCACTAGGAGCGGCTACTAATGCCAGTGATGCAGGCCCCAATACCACTCCTCACCCTAACCCTACATGGCAGCTAGGGGATCCAAGTATACATAGTACATTGTTTATGTTTTTTTTCTTTTATTTTTTTTCATTTTATGATTATATACATATGCCATGTGATATTGATTTTTCTTTCTTTCTCTATGGTTGTAGAGGATGCATAGGGATGGACTAGGTTGATGGCTTAGTGTATTTTGAAGGTGTCCCCTAGCATGCCAATCTAGGGGATGGTTCTTGAGGATTTTTGGCTAGTATCCGCAGGATGACATGCCCCCACTTTTGAGCTGGTAGCATGTCTAAGGACCACCTACGAGGAGTGGGGAACAAAGATAGTCCAGCTAACTACAAAGCTGACTACCATTTGAGGACTACATGACCAGCTGTCAGGGGAGCTGCGGATGACGGTCAACAAGCAAGACGTGGTAGTGAGGAGAGCCAATGTCATTGAGCAAGCACATGACCCTGATAGCTATGACCCCAATAGAGGTTCAATGACTGCGGGATGAGCTGAGGCAGGTGGAGATAACTATAGTCTCCTTACATGGAGAGATTAGGGGGATGCGAGCAGCTCTATTCGTATCATGCTAGTACCCATCCCACTCCATGACCACCTTACAACCTCTCCCAAGGGTACCAAAGAAACAACCAGAGCCGGAGGGCTTCAAGAGCCATGCACCACAATGATAGGGGCTCATCATTTTGTACATCATTTTTGTAGTGAGATATATACGCATACATATATACTTGTAGATATTTTGTATAGACATATATTCATTAGCCACTCATTTTTTATAGCAGTGGCTTGATACATGTACATGACATTTAATATATACATGCATATATATATATATATATATATAGACATATTGGTTATGATATCATGGCATTGTTTATTTTGATTTGTATGTTCTCTACTTTCATGTATGTTTATGCTATGGATGTTATATACTCATATGGATGTACGCTTACATTAGATGCTAACATGATTTAATAAACACATATGGTTGTATGTTAATTAAATACAATGATGATCTAATTGCCTTAAAATATGTAATGGGATGCATGGATACATAGCATAGCGAAACACATGTATGTATAACACACACACATGGTAATATCATAACAAAAAAAAATCATAATGTGTTAATGAACAATGTCCATATATGTAGTGCTACTACCCTTTCATAGAGAGAACACCACACATATGACACATGGGACACTATGTATAGTATCGATGAAGATGCATGACATTAACATGCTCTTTTAGAGGCGTTCCATCCATATAAAATAATCCATGGGCACCTGAATCATACATGAAGATCACAATGTAAGGGCCTAACTAGTTAGGACTGAATTTCCCTCTCTAATTAGGTGACACATTTACATTTCACTAGTTTTCACAAAGAACTAGATCTCCTAGTTTAAAGATCCTAAGAATCACACTCTGATTATATTGTCTCGATAACAACCTTTCATAAGCCTTAAGATGATTGAGGGCCTGTAATTGGCACTCATCAAGCATCTCTAGTTTATGCAAATAGTTAACTTGGTAGGTTTCATCATCAATTAATCCTTTAAGGGAAGTCGATAAGGACAAAATTTCCAACTCCAAAGTAATGATAGCTTTGACACCATACACAAGGTTGTAAGGGGTTGTTCCCATCGTCGTATGGACACTCATGCGATAGGCCCAAAAATTGTATGTTAATTAAATATGCCAATCCTTACCATGTTTATTGACTATTTTATGAAGAATAAGTTCAAGAATCTTGTTAGGAACTTCTACTTGACCATTGGATTGTGGATAGTAGGGTGTAGAAAACATATGTTGGATATGAAACTTGTTTAAGAACTACTTTACTTCATTGTTTTTGAATGGTGTACCATTGTTAGAAACAAGTGTAGTAGGCAATCCAAAATAGGAAATAATGTTGTTCATGAGAAAACTACAGATAGCTTCAGTGTTTGTGGATTGAAGTGGAATAGCTTCAACCCATTTTATGAAGTAATCCATAGTAGTAATAATAAAGGTATATCCCTTGGAAGAAGGAGGTGATATCTTTCCAATGATATCCAACCCCCATTTTGTGAATGACCAATGAGACCTATTTGGTTATGTAACTTTTGAGCAGGTGCATAAATAAGATGACTGTGATGTTGACATTGAAGGAAATTTTTAACAAAATCGAAGGAATCTTGTTCAATAGTTTTCCAATAGTACCCCATGTGTATCAATCTTCTTGCTAGGAATCTACCACCAAAGTGTCCACCTTCAGATCCTGAATGGGCTTCCTTAAGGGCAAGGGGTATTCCTGCTTTAGTGAGACACCTAAGAAGCAAGTCATTATAAAAATTTCAATAAAGAACATCAAATAAAATTAGATAACATGATGAAAGATTCCATATATGAGTGCGATCATTTTTTGTTGCATCATCGGGGAAGTTTACAATCTTTAAATAATTATAGATACTAGAAAACCATTCTCCCGAGTCTATGTGAGAATAGACAAAAGACTCGGACTCAAGTTGATTAGAAATTCAGGGGTTTGAAAGACCTGAACTATGAAGTGGTATTCTTTCATAAACTCTTTTGAACGTACCATGCAAGTAGCGCTTTCCATGACACTGACATGTCTATTTTCTCTCCTAGGGACACTGTCTATTGTGAAACAGGAGAACTGATTGAGTAAGGAAAAAGAAAGGTCTCGGTACCAGGACAAATTACTTTGTTTATCTTGATAGGTTCCTATAATCTGATTCACAATGAGCTTAGAATCACCTAGTATACGGAGATGCTAAGTTTTCAATGTAATCGTAGAACACAAGCCAGTAATGAGGGCTTCATACTCAACGATGTTATTGGTGCAAGGAAAATATATCTAAAAGGATAGAGGGACCGGTTTACCTTCAAGGGATATCAAGACCACACCCACTCCAGAACCATTATGACACCTCGATCCATCAAAATACATCTTCCATTCAAGATCGTAATTAATTGTGAAAATATTTTTGCCAAGAAACAAATCCAACCCAGGGAAGGAGCGAGATGATGAAGCATCTGCCAATTGATCAACAACTATTTGACCCTTTATTGATTTATCAATAAATAACTTTATATCAAAATTAGAAAGCAACATAACCCACTTCACTAACCTCTAACCAAGGTCAGTGCTAGAGAAAAAATGCTTTAAGAGATTTGTTTTTACTATGATGTGTGTTTCGATATGGAGAACGTAGTGTCTCAAATTTCGTGTAGCGAATACAAGAGCAAGGAATTTCTTCTTAATGGAGGAATAATGATTTTCTTAATTGACTAGGACACGACTGATGTAGTAGACCACTCTCTCTTTCCCCTTGTTATCATATTAAGCCAGCAAAGCTCCTAAGGCATATGGTGACGCAACAAGGTAAAGCAAGAAGGGTCTATCGTGCATAGCAGACATCAATATGGGAGGATTGGCCAAGTAAGCTTTGATTGACTCAAAGGATTTCTGACACTCCTCATCCCATATGAAATGAACATCCTTTTTCAATAAACAAGTTAAAGGAAGGGTATGATCAACCAACTACGATATAAATCTACAAATTGCATGAATCTTCCCTTGTAAACTTTGCAACTCAGTGATATTCCTCAATGGAGGAATGTCAACAATGGCATCAATTTTATTTGAGTCAACCTGAATTCCACGGTGAGAGACTATGAACCCTAGAAGCTTGTCGACATCTACGTTGAAGACACACTTATGGGGATTTAATCTCATCTTATAGATTCAAAGCCTTTCAAAGATAAGATGAAGGTTCTTTGCATGACCTTGACGGGTTATCAATTTTTCCAAGATTTCATCAACATAGTCTTCTAAGATCTTATGAATGAAATCATGAAATATTAGGGTCATCACCCATTGGTAAGTTTATCCTGCATTCTTTAACCCAAAGGGAATGACCACACAACACAAAGTACCCCAAGGGGTAGCGAAGGCTATCTTATATTGATCATCTGGGTTAATACGGATCTGGTTGTAACTAGAGAAGCCATCCATAAAAGATAGCAATGCATGGTTTGCAGTCGAGTCCACAATCATAGAGATATTAGGAAATGGAAAATCATCCTTAAGAGAAGCCTTATTAAGATCTTGAAATTCAATACATATGCAAATATGACCATTAGGCTTACTAACAATGACTATATTTAAAATCCAATGGGAGTAGTCAATCAGACGGATAAAGCCTACTTTCAACAAATTCTCTATCTCAGTCTTGACCATCAACACCACCATGAGATTGATCTTTCAATTTTTTTGCTTAACCGTCTTGGTATCAGGACATAGGAAAATACTGTGCACCACTATAGACTCATCAATACTAGGCATATCCTCATACGTCCAAAAAAATATATCAGGATGAGAATGCAAGAGATCAGAGTGTTCATCCACTTCTTCTAAAGAGAGACACTTTCAATCTTGATTACTTTTTCTGAGGATTTAGGATCCATAGGAACTTCAATAGTATCTCCCTTAAGGAGAGAACTATGGTCCTCAGGATGAGATATCAGAACATCATTACTGATATTAGATAGAGGGTCCACTTCAACAATGATCAAAATGGATTCTCCAAAGTACGCTTGTTTATGCAAGTGATATGGGAATCATTTCTTGTGATGAAAAGGAGGCAACAGGGAATAGGCACCTAGGAATTCCCCCAGTGCTTCATCCAAAGAGAAGACATCTAAAGGGATTTTTTTGGCCTGTTCCCTTTCCTCTATCAGCTCAGGATGAACCAAGCTCAATGGCTCAGCTAAAATCATATCAACACTCCACCAAGGTTTTTTCTTAGACTGTTCAATAGAGCATCCCAAACCAAAATAGCACCGACGTGGCTTAAAATGGATAGGGACTTGAATTCCTTGTTCGATATTCCCTAGGCCTTTCTACCCATAGCCATACCGAAAAGGAAGTTCATATCCAAACCCATAACGAGTTTGTAGAACTTCAGAGGTGGAGGATATACATAGAGTGTTTCATTCCACCAATGAATGTTAAATGTATCTACAACAACATTCCCACCTTCTCTACTAGGTTCACAAACATTAACCTCCTTTGTAGGAGTGGAATTACTCTCCTCAACAAAGGAGGGAGTGATCTCCTAAATAGTGTCACACTTCTCTTCTCGAGCGGGAGTGTCATCCATGTTTGTGTTATAAGTACTTGGAAAATATATGCAAGAAGGGTTCACCTTGAACTCTATGATAAAGAATTCAGAGAAATACAAGGAGCCCCAATCATCACCAAGGAAAGCATTTGATTGGGAAGAAGAAGGGGAAGACAAAGGAGGCTTAGGATATTATACTTTAAGAAGTTCATCTTTGCTGACACTCACTCTAGGAATGAATTCCACAGAGGGTATCGATGAAGAACATGTCATAGCATCAACAGTTAAGGATGGAATATAATTCTTAAGAGTGGATACAAATCAAGCATGATCGACAACCGCTAGCTCACAAAGGTGAAATTTTTTTGGATCTTCTTTAGCTATAACCACTCGATTATTTGCAATGAACTACAAAGAACGGTGTAAAGTAGAAGTCACTACACCTATAGCATGAATCCAGGGTCTTTCCAAGAGAATATTATACAATAACGGGCCAGACTTGACATAAACCAATGTAGGAAGTTGTTAAAGAAGATGAATCAACTTTAATTTTAGGTAATAGGTCCATATCACAAACATTGAGAGCCAAACTGGTGTCAAAGAGAGTATGTCTAATACCAATATTGTTAACATTAATTATAATCAACAAGGGATCTACATTCTTTTGCACATCTAGAGATGGGAGTTCTTATGGGTGGAATGTAATATTCGGTGAATCTGCTCGAATATGAGCCAACAACGCATCAACATCCATAGGCTCAGTAGAGGCAAGAAAGAGGATCTTTTGTAAAGCTTCCTGGAGCATCTGTTGGTAAACTAGAGTGGTATGAAGCAAGTCCCAAAGTGAGATCTTAACCGGAGTAACATGAAGTTGCTCAACAAGATTGTAATCACCTGGTGTTTTGATCACAAGTTTACGTGTTGAAAGAAGGCTTGGTTTGGAAGGTGGTAAAGAAGTGGGAAATTGAGTGGGTTGGGATGTAGGAATGGAAGGTTGTTGACCCAAGTTCAGTTTTTTTCTCCTTGTATTGTATGTATGCCTAACAACATTGTAGGAAGTGGAGTCTGTAGCTTTCACGAACCTTGAATATAAGTTTGATGAATCACTACGATAGGAGATTCCATAGATAGAATAGTTATCCCTATGGGATGATTCAACCAAGGTCATGTAAATGATGAGTTTCTTAGGGCTTGGAGGAGCCACATAGACCACAACCACATCTATCGACTCCTTATCTTGTGAAGGGGGCATTCGTTCAGAAGATTTACAGATCAGGGAGAGTGCTTCTAAGAAGTCATCTAGAGAATCTTCCAACATATCAAAATATTCTTTAGAAAAGGGATTATTATAAGCATGCAACATTGTGAAAATAGATCTGACATGTTCACATCAGGTTCACCTAAATGTGACATAAGAGGGATTCGCTGCACACAGGTCTCTTCATTCTCAAGAGATCACCAAGGAACAAACTACCCTTATACACCTCAATATAAGCAAGTCAGAAAAAATGTAGAGAAGTATACTTCTATTAGTGTTTTAGAGAAATTTACCTCAGATCTCGAGAGAGTGAAACCCTAAGACTTCTGCCTTAGATGAGTGAGCTCTCGCCCAAAAGATAGCAGCCTAGTTTCAAGGTGCTAGCATGACACACTATCATCTAAAAGACTTGCTGGCATCCTAAGCAACAAAGGGCTCAGGAGCTCAAGCAGACAGAACCAGGTTTCACTTCTAAGCTCATGTCTAGAATGTACTAAGCAAAATAAATGGAAAAGAAGCTAAAAACTATAATAAATGCAAGGGGACTTGGAGAGAGCTTACCTTTCATTGGACATTCAACTCTTCACTCCAAGCTCCACTTCGCACCTACACATAGAAGAATAAGGGGAAAAGGTTGGGGCTGTATAGGGGCCTGCCTCAGTCAAAACCCCATTTTGGTGTTCCCACCTCCATGGATAGCCAAGTTGGAAAGGAGTGTAAATGAAGTAAACAAAGTGTGTGGTGAAAGACAAACCTGCTAAGGAGTAGAACCCACACTACAAAGTAGTAAATGAACAAGTAGGAAAGGAAAGAGAGAGAGAGATAGAGAGAGAATGTTACCCATGGGCCTAGATCCTCTTTGAATCACTCAGATGCACCTTTGAGTACTTTCTTGAGAGTTGTTTCTGTTGGAGGGACCTAAATCCGACATGGCTTTGCTTGTGAGAGTGCTACTATCAAGGATGAAGAGAACTCAAGACTAGAGCATGTAGTAAGAGAGCTTGAATGAATGACTTCCAACCCCAAATGAGAGCAAGAAAGGGGTTTTTAATGCATGGAAGGGGGGAAAAAATCTATTACATTTGAAATCCAACTGCTACGACACGTGTCGAGAGAGTCCAAATTCTAGATTCCTTGTTTCAAATTTGGAAAACTACCATGATGCTAGCATGTCGTGTAGACATTCGCACGCCACGCAGGCATCCAAGGACTAGATTTTTGGGAAATGTGCCATCAGGATTTTGATGCTCTACTTAAAGTCTGCATGGAGTCAGAATCATGAAATTCTGACTCATGGGAATTTTTTCATTAATGCTCTAAGGTGTCATAAATACTAAGAAAAAATGCAAAAATGTGGAATTGCCCCTAGGTGCAATTATGCGACATTACAATACCCTAGGATAGTCCCTTAGTAGATCTATTTCTCCTTTGCATTGAGATTTTTAGGGCATCCTTGAATGTTAGCTGGAGAAAACTAATGTTCCATGTCCAAAACCATTAAGGATCCATTTTCCAACTAAACAATTCCTTTCTACATTCTCTACATATAGCCATCCTAATATAATGTTTAATACTCATGATCAACATGAAATATTTCTTTTAAGAACTTGGCATAGAATGTAAAACTCCATAATCAAATTAACATTCTCTTTCAAATTAAAAAATATTATTTTTGAACTACACCGTAGGAAAATGGCCACTTGTCATTTTCATGGTCTTTTAGGCCTTTCTTCATGATGCTTGGTCCATTTTTCTTTGATTTAATGTTGTAATGTGGCTTAAAAATTCAAATCTAGGTCCTTAAAATTCAAATAATGGAATATTGTGAAGGTGTTGTGAAGTGTTGTAAAATATTTCTAAACTTTTCTAGACTCTATTCATTACAATTCACCTAAAAATCACCTTTTCATCACTAATCAAGACCTATTTTGAATTGTTGTAAAGTCTTGTAGCAAGATTTCACACTTTTCTAGGCATAATTTCACTATTTACACCTTTCTTATGCTTTATTTGACCCACTTATGCCCTTATAAGCCTTAATAAAGTGTATTTTTTAATGTAAACCCAACAAAAAAACATTAAATATAACTTAATTCCCGACACCCACTTTCAAGTCCAAGGTGGGACCCATTCGCCATGGGTGGCGATGAGTCCCTCTTGGCTCCAAATTCATTTTTTTTTAATTTCCTTTCAGGTTTTTGTTCAAAATCACTTGATGTTGACTTGTGATAAGGTATCATTCAAGCATTCATCAAGTTCACTAATTCAATCACTCATTGAAGCATTCAAGCACTTTGCATCATCTAATCAAGCATCAATTAAGCATTTTGGAGCAGCCATTAACATAACTTAATATTTTCTTCAACAAGGGTTTGGTAAGTTGATAGGATTTGCATGTTATTTTTTTTATCATTCTATTAAATTTAATTATTTTATTAAGGGTTTGATTACCAAAGTGGGGTTTGACCAAGGAAAACCCCTATTCTCTAACCCTCAACTATTTTTCCCCTCTTGCATGTGTATTTATAGACTTGTGTATGCAGATTTGACAAGCAATTAGGTGTTGAAAGGTGGTCAACAAGTCAACAAGGTGTTTTAAGTCAAATCAACCTCATTTCAAGCTTGGAGAAGACATTTTATCCATTTTCTGCAGAATTAACTTTATCAACCTGACAAGCAAACAACCTCAAATCTGGTGTTGCAAAATTGTCCCCTGATTTCTCAAAATTTTGGGAGAGGACTAATTCACCACTAGTCACAAATGAGTCCCAACTTAAGGCTGGAAATCCATATTTTGTCAGATTCTGGATCTCGACACTCAAAAACTAGTTTCCAATAGTTTTCATCAGAAGCAAGACTAATTCGCCATCAGTGGCAAATGAGTCCCACTGTTGATTTTTAGTAATCTAAGACAACATTCAAAAGATTCCAGATTCTCAATTCTCTACCCAGGTGCACTCAGAATCAACCTTCTTCTTTTTTGTTTTGCATTTGTTCATACTTAGTTCATGTTTGCATATCACATTATGTTTTCCAACATTGCATAATTCTTAGGTTTTGTATTCATAATTAGTCACATGTATCATCCACTTGAATTTAGATCATCCCATTTAGTCTAAATAACATCATTCATTGCATAATTTGAGTGAACCTAGCTAGATCTTTAGAGTGGGGTTTATCTCTCTCCTTTTAGGTGAAACATCCTAAGAGCGCAACAGTAACCTATGAACCCTACCCAAAAATCTACGGTTCATGAAAAAAAATGCATATCTAAAATTAACGATTTATAAAATTGAGTTAGCAAGTGTTCCTTTCCATCCTAGATATAGAGTGACATTATAATTCAAACCTATGCATCTTTCCCACCTCTACCTAAAAGGGGTAGTTACATTTTAGTGAGATGATCTTCACCTCAGACATAATGTTATGAAAAAATATGTAACCCTTCCAAATCACAAGAGTTCTTCATAGCTTTTCTCCAACCTACACAAAGCAAAAACATTTTTTCCATGTCCTAGGTAGTGCTAACCTCCCAACCATAGATTTTCTCACAAACCACCATCGAGCTAAGAGGCAACTATAGGAACCAGGTACATTCACAATCATACCAACAAGCGATTGAGACACATAAGAACATACAAAAGGAAATTACACCCTGCCAAGGAGTTGCACATGTACATAAGGATTCCATAATTAATCCAAAGAGGGGAATGGAGGGTGGACTATACACTCTATGGACAGTTCATACAATAAAATAAGCATAGAAAAATATCAAATTTATCTTCTTCCACCTACATCCAAATTCACCAAACCACCATATTCATTAAACAAGAAATACCATCAACAAACTATATTACCATATAACCACTTCCCTATGTGCACTCCTACCCTTGAGCCTCTCCTTTTTAAGGAGGGTTAAAAACCCCATAGAGGGTCCTACCTCCCACTATCACCAATAAAGGTTGCTTCTTCCCAATTTGGGTGAGCTCATCCCCATACAACTAAAACCTCATAAAAATAAAAAAACCAAAAACTCAAAGAGAAACACAAATGCATTTCGCATTCTTATAGATACTCCCATCACATGAAACATAGAAAACCATGAACAAAAGAAGAGCCCACCTCAAGTCCAAGCTTGAAGAGGGAGAATTTTTACGATGAGCTTCAACTTCCTCTTCTTCCAAGCTATCTTCAAAAATCTCTTCCAATCGAAAACCCAAAAGAAATTCTCTCCAAAGACAAGAAAAAGTCAAGATGTACAAGAATAACCCCTTATCCCATGCTTGTGTGTTTGTTTTAAATGAAAACAATCTTTTCATTCTTTTAATGGGGAGGTGACACTTGTCATCCTCCCATTAACCCTCCAAGGCTCACTCTCCCATGTGTGAGACCTTGGGGGATTTTCAAGGTGAAATGGTGAAAAATGTGGTTCTTTCTTTTGCTTGTAGGATTTTGGACCTAAAAGGAGAAATACAAATTTTCCAACCTTTCACTCAAGAACAAAACCTTGAGATTTCAATGCAAAGGAGATTGAAATATAACAAAGGGAAGTTTCTAGGGATTGAATAATGCCTAATGAGGGGTTCACCACCAAGTGTAAACTTGGAAAAGACAATATGCTGGAAAACAAAGTGTGATCTACAAACAAATGCTAAATTACTTAAGAAAGTGAAAAAAATGTAGTAAAACACTATGAGACTGGAAGTGTGCACCTGGAAAATTGAAGAAGATAGGATGCAGGTCTAGATTAGTAGAAATTTTGTTGTTGAAGCTAACTGGGACTCATATGCCAGGCTGAGCAAATCAGTCCAATTTTCTGGAAAATGTGTAGGAATAGGTTTTAGCCAAAAGGGTATCTAGATCTGCAAAAATCTTGTTCAGGCCTATACAGTGGGACTCATTCACCAATAGTGGAAAAAAAGTCCACTTCTACTTTTCTATAGATTCTAAAGTGGATTATGTGCATCTCGGTTTGCTTTCTTCTTCCTGAATAGTTTCTGGATATGAAACTTCAAAATACCACATGTAGGTCCTCTCCAAGCTTCTCCAAGGCTTGATGACAACTTTGACAACTTTTAGGGGCATGAGAACTTTTCTCCAACTTTGCCTCTAGGAAAATCTGCAACCTAGCTCTGCAAATCATGCATAAGAAGAGGGAAAAATATTGTGGGGGTTAGTGAATAGGGGTTTACCTTGGTCAAACACCTTGTTGGTAATTAAACCTTGAAATAGAATGAAAAATGGAAAGAGAATGATGAATGAACAAATAATAGTGTTGCAACTCACCAAACCCTAGCAATAAGGTGCTACAAACATGTACATAATGGCTCTAATGGATGTAGACTTGGACTCTTTCTTGATGTTGATTGATCTTGAATGTAATGCTTTCTTGAAACACAAATCGTACATCACAATTGTTAGCTCTAAGACAACATGATGCAAAAAATCTTTGACATGATGAATGACACACAGAAGAATTCTGTAGAATGCTTTATAATCTACCCTTGAAATACCTTGAATGCTCTTGTGAACTCTTGAATGCTTGTAAATTCACTAGGTAAGAATATGAGTGAAAGAACCTTGTATTTATACTTAATTATACAGTAATTCCTGAAATTACAACACTACAAGCCAACATAATATCTAGGAGAACAAAATCCCATGGTCAGAAATTTAATTTAAATTTGAATTTTGGTCACATGGGACTCATTCCCCTAAGGTGGCGAATGAGACCCATCACACATAATGTATGGGACCAAAAATGAAAAATGCTTAGAAATGTGTGAAACCTGCATTAGGGCCAAAAAGACTTAGGTGGGACTCATTCGCCCAAGGTGGGGAATGAGTCCCAAACACTAAATCTGGGCCACACAAGCCAGGGACACCTGAATTATTATTGGTTACTAGTTGGTGTTGGGATTATCTTGAAAAGATGCAATAAATGAGGCTTATGGATGCAAACTAGGGCCAATTAAAGCATAAGAAATCCAAATTGTTAATGATAAGCCTAGAGGAATGTGAAAGTGTGTTACAACACTTTAAAACACTCCAAATAAGGAAAGGTTAATGTTGATTATGATTAAAATTATGTTTATTATACTTAGTTAATTGATAAAACCCTAGAAAAGTGTGAAAGAGTGTTACAACATTTCACAACACTTGTGCAAGGCACCATGAAATTTTATTTGTTCACAAGGGCCTAAGACCTAATGTGAATGTGTTATCCAAATTGCAACACTAAAGTAAGGCAATGTTGAGCCAAAATCCACAAGGAGGATCCAAATGAGTGCGAAAAATTTCAAATGATCCTTTTTTCGACAATACATTTACCCTCCACTTTAGTGAGAGGAGGAACCTACTTCAAACTCACACTAAAGTAGAAAAACACACACCAAGAGGGGTTCCAATGAACAAATGCTAGCAAGATGAGACAAAAACAATCAAGAGGGGTGATTGAAAGCCCCTAGGATCAAGATCCCATGGAAAACCAAACATAAGCACAAAGGAACACACATGAAAGTGATATAAAGAACAATGATAAGGATAATCATACACTACCAAAGATGAAAAAGAGAAAAGAAAAGAAATAAAAGAATTAGATCAGCTTCGACCCTTTGCCCATCCCGATGTGGATCAAATCTAGGTTGTTTGTCTGGAAAAACACATACTCACTCTTGGCGACAAAACTCCTGGTTTTCCACTGGCTGAGAAGTCCTAAGAGGTGAGAAACATGTACACTCATTGCTTGTATGCACTCACACACATGCAAGTGGCTATGGGGAAAGTCATGCCTCATATTGGGCTTCCCGCTCAACAATACCAAAGTTATACCTCCTGATAAGTTTAATAAGGAACCACACAAAAATGATTTTCGAGCTTCATGATACAAGAAAAACTTCGTATTCTTGGAGCTCATGAACAAACAAGATGGCTTCACAAGCATGCAAGTTGTATTATGCAAGGTGGCCATATAAAAAATGCAAAAATGCAACATGCAAATAATATTAAAATGATTCTTTCTTAGTTCATGTGAGGTCTTTAACTTAGGAAACATTGTGCCTAATGTCTCCAAGAGAGGACCAATCAAAGAATAGAAAATTCACAACTTAGGGGATGTTGTGTGTCGCATCAAGCCACTAAGAGGAATGTAATATGCTAAGAGAGATCACACTCCTAAAGGATATCAAACCCAATGCCATCCACAAAGTGACAAATGCATTGTATGAAGTAAGAAGGGTGCACTAAGAACTAAGAAAAAGGAAAAATGAAAAATGATAATGCCAATGTATGCCCCCACATTAAAGGAATTGTTGAACACCATACTGTGAGAAATTACTTTAAAGTAGCAAATGAAAATTGCAAATAAGAAAGAAGACATGAGAGCCAACTTGGAAATCCCTATGCCAAGTCATATGTTTTTGAGAAAAGCTATTGATGGCACCTTCAAAATTTTCAAATTTTGAAGGCCCATGTTGAAAAATTTTCCTTTGCACATTCAGAAGTGCACTTGAAAAATTTGCCCAGGTGACCTACTTTTGAGGGTCATAATTCAAAACCAGTTGATTCTCATGTCAAATCCTTTCATGGACATACTCATGTGACATATGTGAATATGCATGCCAGTTTCAGCTTCCCCTAATGAGTTCTGACAGTGTTTTGAAAAGCGAAGCTGGAGGGTTTTGAAACTTTTTGTTGTTTGCATATTGTCAATTCTGTGAGTTGGCCTCCTTTTCAAGCTGATATTTTGCAACTGGAGGATTGTCATGGCAAAAGGATTGTTGCTCTCAATTCTCCCCACATTAATGTACTCCCTGGTCCAATTTTAGAGTTCCATGATCAGATTTTCTATTTTTATTAGGCCAAAAGCAAATGCATTTTGCTCTATTTTGCACCTACATTTTCAAAACTTTTCAAGGTGGTCAACGTTGACCCTCAATATCTTGTGAAGAATGATGATTCAAGAAAATCCATTTTGCGCACATGCTCAATGTACCTAAATGATCTCATCTTTCTAGTGGTAGCCCGTTAGAAGTTGATTTGATATTTTTTCAAATTAGCAACTGGGTGAGTTTTAATTGGTTCCTGACAGGTGAAATTGCAAAAATGTTTGAGTGAGCTACTTTAGCATTTACTATCTTACACCTCATGAATAATTTTTTCATGTAATTTGTTGCATTGAATATTTAGTTCAAATGGTAGCATGTATGCTTAGTTTTCCACCTCCTAGATGAGCTCTGATGGGTTAATTAATCCTTTTTTGACTGCAACATGGCCAAAAATGGTGTTATGAAAAGTTTCAAATTTTGAAAATATAAGGACAACCCATTTCTTGTTTTGGTCTAAAACCTCTACAAGTCCATTTTCATAAAACACGGAGGTCAGATGATGCATTATTTTAATGCATTTTGAGTATAGCAAATGTGTCTCAGGGACCAATTTACAAAGGAGGTACCTGATTTTTTATGGTTGGGAAAAGTTTGAGGAAATGGGTTTTCTCTAAATAATTGATTATGGCCACATGAAAAAAAACTCAGCTCCAAGGATCACCGTTTGTCTGCAGTGAAATTTGTCCATTTGGGCCACAAGCGTAATTAAAATTTGCATTTTTTCTAAAGTTTTAAATGCTTATGTTTAAAATATTTTTGAATATTTTAAACTTTATACAAATATGAAAAATGCATTTAGGGAAAATTGGAAATTTATTTCAAATTTTCTAAGGACAAGCAAGTTTAATTCTTGCTTCTAATTGGAAAGGCGACTTTCAGGGCTTTCACTTGCTACACGCATAACTCATCGCCCATCATTCGTTTCAAGTCTCTCTTCCATTTCAAATCAGCAATTAGCGATGGTGGTTCCTTCTCATCCCCCTTTGTGGATTCGAAACCTTGTTTCCTCAAGACATTGGCGATGGAGCGATGCTCTTAGCTTCTCATTGCTCATCGTGGATTTCAAGTTGGTTTTCATTTTCAATGAGCGATGGAGCGATATGACCATTCTTTGGCAGATTTTGATCACTTTTCTATGTGCATCAAAGATTTGACATCTTTTGATCTTCATGGGGCCTCCTTTGAGACATTTTGAGCAGATTCAATCATGTATTGTGCAAATGAGGAATGCTAATCACGTTTTTTGTTTTCCAGCACATTTTTGGGGTTGTTTTGGAGCTCAAAAATGTTGTTCCAGGTTTCAGTTTCATCCCATGACCATTCCCAATGCTTGGGCAAGAATTTTAAACATATTTGTGGTGAGTTTTGGGTTCCTACAAACATTAAAATGCCCCTACATCAAGAAAAACGACCTGCACATTTTTATCTTGCCATGGCTACAATAAGTTCTGTCAAAGTTCCTAGGGAAGCATAAGAACGAAGAGCTAAAGATTCAAACTATTAGTGATGAGTGCTGCCATACATTGAATATCTCCCATTGCTAATTAATTTTAGCTTTTCTAAATTTATGGGCGATGTGTGAAGGGTTCTCAGGAAAGGTTTAAAGTTCGTGCACGACAACAGTGGGCCTGTGAACTATGGAAATATGTAATGAAGATTTTAAATAAGCACGGTGAAAAGTGGCTAGAGAATAGATTACCATGGGAAACTAAAATGCATTACACGACTGAACATTTTATGGGCATCGCTAAATTATTTTAGCTTTCCCAAATTTATGAGTGATGTGCGATGAGAAGTGCTAGAGTAAAGAGCATGTTGGGCGCAAGTGAAAATATTTTAAAGTTTTCTAAACTTTTAAAATGCACGGGTAAGTAAGTCAATTACCCGATATGACAAAGGTGAAAATTTTATGTTGGGCATTAAAAGTTTAATAATGTGCAAAAAAAAAAGTAAAGGTGAAAAGAGGAACTTGGGTAAAAGTTTATTTTCCTAAATTATATAAAATATTTTTATCTTTTATATTTTTATAAAGTGGTAAATATTTTAAATACGTAGACATGAGTAAATAATTTTATAAAATGAATATTTTATTCACTGTGCAAAGTTTTTGCGGGAGCTAAGTTTTTATAGAGAGGACCATTTTCATGTAGCTGGGTGAAAGATGAACAGGTAAAGGGGGGATTTTTATTTCAATGAAGGGTTTTTACAAACCAACAAAATATTCTCTACAACAGGGCATTTCTTCAATGTGGGTAAATGGAAAACAAATAGAATGATGAGTTTTCACAAAGAGGAATATTTTTCTGTTGCAGGGCAGTGGAGTGAGGAGCAAGAAAACAAAGAGTAGGTTGAAGATTGTTCTACAAGCAAAGGCAGTTGCAGATTAGCGAACCTAAATGTGCCAAGTGTCTTCTTCAAATGAACATTTAGGGTTTTTGTTTTTCCTTAAGTGTTGTGTTTCGACCTCATTCTGGAGAGGTTGTTTTGTAATTAGCCACATAGAAGATTGTAATGAGAATATAAAGCATTTTAGAGCTAAGTCTTAGGGTCTAAGTCTGTTAATACCTATGTAATTTTGATTATAATATTGGAAAAATAATGCTGAATGTTTGAAGTTTGATACTATTTTACTCTCCTATGTACTATTTTTGCAAGTTATGAATAATATAATCAAGGTTATCTTATTTGTCTCCATCAGTTTCAAATAGATGTGTGGCTCTATTCTTGTCTATTAATATAAAGAATTAATGTAGGTACTTGAATATGGCTGTAAATTTGTATTGAACTGAGTGCTAGGATGCTAGTAAGAAGTAAAGGTTAAGACACAATGCCGAAATACTGTAATGCAACATTTCAGAGCTTCATATATTGTCAGGTGTGAAAATTGTTATTAGATTATGTATGTGTTTGAGTTGACTCTATTCCAAGGATGAGGCACTAATCTAAGTGTGTTATTCGTCTTACATTTGTTGGCTAATATAGTAGTTAATCATCTTTTAAATCAAATTTACTTATCAGTCTCAGTTTGTTTGTGTGTTGAGCTCATTTCAATGAATCACATCTCTCATGTTTAAGTGAGACATTACTGTAGAGATCAACCAATCCTTTAGAGTACTATGTCTATTAAGCATGTAAGGGAGATTCATATGTTCACTATGTGTTTGATACTTTGGCACACAAGTATCTAAAAGCACACTATTCGGATCACCCTCCCAAGTTTAATAGAGTCTGAAGTGCAAGGGAGAAAGGGGTATTTTATTCACTCTCTCATTTGTTGGCCATATCAACCCGTTGAGTCTAAATATGAGAGAGTGGCCTCTCTTTAGGACTCATTGCATCTGTTTATTTGGGAACCAACAGCTGCATCATGCGAGAGAAAAAGAAAAGAAAGGGGTTGCCCCCAAAATGAAAACACCAAACACATAAGGGTATGTGCAGGATCATGGTATGCCAAACAAGCCCTTAAGTGGCAATGAAAATTCAGAACAATTAGAGTTAGGCAACTTGATGTAAAAATTTGAATAAGTTATCTATATTATTTCAAAAACATGTAAGAATA
>VDFB02086081.1:214150523-214281410 GCA_007258455.2 Sequoia sempervirens | reverse complement strand
TCTATAATTCATGGATTGAACTTTGTATTTTATTTGCTCTCAATGTCTGTATGCTATGGAAATGCCATTACATTTTTAAAAAAAGTAGTTTCTTACTATTTTTCTTCAATTTTTTATGGTTTTTTGTAAATATACCAAAAAACCCTAGTTTTTCTACCAAAAAACAATATTTTGAAAAAAATCAACTAAAAATAAACAAATCTAATTGAAAATTTGATAAAAAATAAAGAACTTTACCTGTTAGAGATGGACTCCAAATCGGATATCGGATTTCGCTTTCCACTGTGCGCCCGCCGCCGTTGAGCCGAAAACAAATGTGAATGAGTTTTGGTCGCCTGATTTTTTTTATATATATACTTCAACAAAATCGGATATCCGATTCCTGCATCCGCTTCCTTTGTGGATCGGAATGAGAGTGTTTTTATATCAACAAATCGGATATCCGATCCAAATCGGATATCCGACGGATCGATATCCGATTCCTAAAACTAAGTTTTCCCTCTGCCTCGGTAGTCACCCCAGCTCCAAAAAGTCAACTCACCATTTTCGCGTTTTTGAGTCGTAGAAACACGTATTTTTTTCTCCATTGCCACTTTTTGGCATACCATGATCCTGCACATGCCCATAAGGGATCTATGGATTTTGGGTCAGTATGTTCTTTCCTACAATGTCCTTTTTTAGAGAGCTTAGAACTGTCATCATCCCCCAAATACACATAGAATTGGAAGAATGACACAAAGAGAGCGAAAATAAAGAAATACCTTTTGAGTCAACATGGAAGAGACATAGGATGTCTCGACACCTTGCGTCATCCCCAAAAGGAAAACACAAGACAAATGAAAAGAAAAGGAAAAGCTTTTGGGTCAACATGAAGGAGACATGAATGTCTTGATACCTTGCGTCATCCCCAAAAGTAAAACACAAGAAAAAGATAAAGATGAAATGAAAAGGAAAAGAAAAAGAAATCCTTTTGGGTCAACATGAAGGAGACATGAATGTCTTGATGCCTTGTATCATCCCCAAAAGGATAAAACAAGAAAAAGATAAAGATAAAATGAAAATGAAAAGAAAAAGGAAGCCTTTTGAGTCAACATGAAGGATACATGAATGTTTTGATACCTTGCATCATCCCCAAAAGGAAAACACAAGAAAAAGATAAAAATAAAAAGCGAAAGTGATGCATGACATAGAGAGGAATGAAGGTACCGATAGAGGAATGTCACAAAGAGAGAGAACATCAAACAAAACATCATAGGGGATCACATTGCATACATGCAATCACACAAAAGAAAAACAAAAATAAAAAGAAAATGCAAAATACTACTAAGGAAAATGTGAGTCAACCTATGAGTAAATCATCCACCTCCTAATCATGTTCTATGTATGCCAAGGGTTGGAAACTAGCCAAAGGGACAAGGGAAAGTGTTGAACTAGGAGAAGCACCAAGTTCAACACTCTTGATAGGAGATTTGTAATATAAGCTCATGGAAGAGGAAATCAACGTGTTGAATTCATTATGCACCTACTCATCGGTTTTAGCGGTCTCATCATCATCATCCAGGTTAACCACAACATGATGTCGAATGTAATGTCCATTGAAGAGTTCAACTCTTGTTGTGGTCTTTGTATTGGGTCATTTTGTTTCAATGGGGGAACGGGATCATCATGCATTGCTTCAATCAAGTTCAAATTTTGATTTTCTTTGTTTAAGTCTTTGTGTAACTTGTGAGCAAGGGCATGACATTTTCACCTATGCTCTCTAGCAGCTCTGTTTCTTTTGGTTTTGTTTTCAAGTTGCATTTTTGTAGAGGAAAGTTGATCAACCATAGGTTGTTTTTCTTCCCTAAGGGGAGGAACGAAAGGAACCACAGGAGGTTGTTCAACCACTTTCCTTTGGCTTTGTAGACTTGTTTTATTCTAGGATGTGTGACAGAGTTATTTTCATTGTCTCTTGGTCTTTTGGAGGATATAGGTGAAGTTTTTATTTTAGGTTGGTCTTCGGTGTTTGGTTCTTGTTTAGGTTGAAGCATGGTTTCATCTAGGATGGGAGGTTCAGAGGTGGATGGGGACATGTTTTGAAGAGATAATTTTGATATCTTCTTTGCCTTGAAAATTTGATAAGACAAGAAAAATAAGTCTTCCCTTGGCTTGATAGGTTCCATGGGCTTGGGAAAAAAGGCATCTAGAGAAAATTTTCCTTTAGATGACAAGGGGTTAAAGTCACTATGGTGAACAATGAATATTCATTGTCAAAGGGAAATTTCAAGAATTTATGCACAACTGAAGGCACAACATTCATGGAGTGAAGCCATGGGAGGCCTAGCTTCACATGAAATTGGTCCGACTACAGGATGATGGAGAATGTGACATCTAATATTTTTGGTCCTATTTGCAATGGTAGGGTGATCGATCCTAACGTAGGGCACACAAAGCCATTGTGTGTCTTGATCCATGCTTTCGATCTATCATATTTATCTTGATAGGGGTAATGCAAAAGTATATATTCCTCGTTGATCACATTCTCTCCATAGGAAGGATCTATTAATATCTCATTAGTGGGCTTTTCATAGATTCATCCAGCTATGTAGAGAGGACCATCGAGAAAATGTTTAATTATGTCCTTGGAGGAGAAAGAAATGTCAAGAGGACTCTTAGGTTGGACCTAACGAGGGATGACGTCTATCACCCCTATCATTTAATCCATGGGATTGGTATTGATAACATCATTAAAAACAAAAGCATTGTTTTTATCATCTGTATCAACATTCATCACATCATTCTTTGTAGTTTCACTTGATTTGATAAATGAAATATTATGTCTGGGAATTGGGTTGGTAAAAATTTGCAAATTTTGGTTTGGAGGGGCAATGCACTTATTGCTTTGATAGCTAACACCTCCAATGGATAGATGGCCAGAATCAATGAGGTCTTGCAAAAGATGTTTAAGATGCTTGTAATGTTCTATGTCATGTCCATTTTGTCAGTGATAGTGACAATAAGCATTGGATTTAAAGCTTGGGGATAAAGGATTATTAGGGTTGAGTTTTTTGATGCATGGCAATGTAATAATTTATTATTCTAGGAGCTGGTACATTGTGTTATGAAGGGTATCTAGTAAAGGAGTGAATTTTCTTTTTGGATTACCATAACTAAAGGGCACTGTGGTTTTGATAGAAACTACTTGGTTGTTGATGTTTTTAGTTGGTTGTTGAGGGTGATTGAATTGAAGGAATCCTTTATTTTGTTTTCTAAAAGGTTTGGAATTGTTTTGGTTTGTGGCTTTTGATATCTCTATTCGGCTAGAAATGGACCTTGTATCTTGACTGCTAACCAAATTTTGATAGTCACAGACGGTAGTGGATAGATGCATAAAGGATGGGAATTTCATCATGGTCAACTTGTCTTGAATCTTACTTTGCAAGTTTTCTATGAACATCTTTTGAAGGTGTGGTTCGGTAACCTTGACATCAATTTGGGAATAAAGCGATTGATAGTGTGAGATAAAATCAGTTATCTTTTCATCCTCTTTTTGCTTGCATCTCATCAAATCGGCCAAGGTCATCTTGGGAGACATATGCACTTGGAAATGGTTTACAAATTCCTCAACAAGTTCATTGAAGGAAAAAATTAAGTTGTTTGGTAAGGAAGAGAACTATTCCAAGGCCATATCTTTCAAGGATCTAGGAAAAAGTTTTTCCAAGAGTTTATTGTCAAGGACAAAGTCGCTACATAAGGTGGTGTAGGCATTAACATGGTTGGAAGGATCTCCCTTCCATCCATAATTCTCAAATCTAGGCACCTCTACACCTTGTAGCATCTTTGTTCGCAATCTCTCCAAGGACAATGGGTTGCTTTTGACATAATATGTAGGTGGGCCATTTTGGTTTTGGTTTATGGTAGAAATTTTCTTTTGAAGGGATGAAATAGTTTGGAATATTTGTGTTATGAAAGGGCCATTGCTTGTGTTATTGGATGAAAATGAAATTGGTGATGGAGTGTATGTGTTTGTAGTACAAGTGAATGGAATACTTATAGGTGGTAAGGTAGGAGATATAACTTGTGATGCCACATAGGAACTAGGGATGCTAGCAAGAATACCTAGAGAAGGAATCACATCACTAACTTGTTGCATTGTTGTCATGACTTGAGGATTGGTATAGGGGTATGTGCAGGATCATCATGGAAAAAACATGCCCTTAAGTGGAAAAAAATTCAGAAAAATTAGAGTTAGGTAACTTGATGTAAAAATTTGAATAAGTTATCTATATTATTTCAAAAATATGTAAGAATAGAATCTATAGAAAATTGAATGTAGTTTCTAAACTATTAGATTTTAAATTTTTTTTAAATCTATTTGGTGAAAATTTCAAATTTCAATAAAGTAGTACTTAAATTTAGGGAAAAATAAGAAGTAGGTGTCTCACCGACCACCCTAACACAAAAAATGGTAATATTTTTATAAGATTTTAGATATAAGTAGAGGACTCATGTCCAGATGTGATGCATATTTTTTTGTAATTTGTTTCCTAGTAAATAATTAATTATGAATTTTTATTACAACTTTTGAAAAATATAAAAACTCATTTCGACCACCTTAACTTGGTCAAAACTTCATGAAATTCAATTTTTTTCTTTAATCCTATAGTATGTGAAGCATAGAATGTGACACATGTTTTTGATTGAAAAATGTGATACCATTTGAAAGTTGTAGATGTTTTTCAATCAACCTATCAATAAGGACTTTAGTTATAATTAAAATAGAAAATGAATGATAATTATTTATTAAATTCAAAGTAAAGAATAATTTATATTGGTGGAAAGCTGATAATATCCTTTAAAAACCCTTTTTGTTTCATCAATTTTGGGTAAAAAAAAAAGTCGTTAGCCACATACCCTACACATACCCTTCATATCGCCACTTTTTGGCCCATCATGATCTTGCACATACCCATAGGTAGGTGTTGAGGCTATGGTTGTGGGAAGATAAATTTATGTTCCTCCTTGGCTTGTAACATTGTTTTTGGGTAAAGGAAAGCTAGTGGTTGCAGGAAGATGCTTTCCAAATATTTTCACGATATTTTTCACAAGGTCAAGGCCATCTTCACTTTCAAGCATGGGATGAATGTTTTCTATCATAGGAATTGTAGTTGTTGAAATTCTTTCAAGGCTTATTTGTTGTTATAATTTTACTAGCTCCTCATGATTGTGAATTATGTTTCCATGCGGGATGCTATCATTCCTTGTTTCAACTTGCATGTTGTTTGAAAGAAAAGAGTTGCTAGGTATGTGTAGGATCATCATGCAAAAAACAAGCCCTTAAGTGGCAAAAAATTTAGAAAAATCAGAGTTAGGCAACTTGACATAAAAATTTGAATAAGTTATCTATATTATTTCAAAAATATGTAAGAATAGAATCTGTAGCAAATTGAATGTAGTTTCTAAACTACTAGGTTTTTTTTTTTTAAATTTGGTGAAAATTTGAAATTTCAATGTAGTGGTATAAATTTCAAGGAAAAATAAGTAGGTGTTTGTCCACCACCCTAACCACAATAAAATGATAATATTTTTTGTAATATTTTAGATATAAGTAGAGGAATCATGCCCGATGTGATGCATATTTTTTGTAATTTTTTCCAAGTAAATAATTATTTATGAATTTTTTATTACAACTAAAAAAAAAAACTCGTATGTCTGACCACCTTAACTTGGTCAAAACTTCATGAAATTCATTTTTTCTCTTTTTAATCCTATAGCATGCAAAGCATAGAATGGGACGCATGTTTTGGATTCAAAAAATGTGATACCGTTTGAAAGCTATAGATGTTTTTCAATCAGCCTATCAATTAGGACTTTAGTCGTAATTTGAATAGAAAATGAATAATAATTAGTTATTAAATTTAGAGTAAAGCATAATTTATATCGGTGGAAAGCTGAGAATCTCCTTTAAAAACCCTTTTCATTTCATCAATTTTGGGTAAAAAAATAGTCATCAGCCACATTTTGGCCCATCATGATCTTACACATACCCTGCTAGGGGTGCTATTCATGCCTACTGTACTAGTGCCAATACTAGGAGTGGAAGCTCTAGATAACCCAAGATCCAAAACGATTGTGCTATCGCGGGATGACATGAGTCTCAAACTTCTTCTCACTAAGGTATTAGCAATAAGACACTAAACACTCATGCAAAGGCTACTAAATATGGGGTGAATGCAAATGCAATGTAAGCTAACAAGAATGAAATGCTTATAATTGAAATTCTAGAAAGCTAAACTGAAATGCAGAAGAAAAAAAAAATTCAGAAACTGAACTATAAATGCCTGAAAATGCAGTGAAAAATATGAAATGGGACTGATTCACCCAAGGTGGAGAACAAATCCAGGTACTAATTTTTTTGAAAATTTTCAATTTTTTTGAATTGAATTTTATGTTTTTTATGTTTTCTGATGCAAATTTGAGATGCAAATAAACAATTTTACCATTTTTTTTATGAAATTAAGTGCAATAATGCAAGCTAAATGAGCTTTTCACTAATGCAATTTTTGAAACCCTAGAATGGGTGCTGCCACAATAATGGGTTACACTTTTTGGAACATCCTAATTTTTTCCTGAAATCGCATATTTTTAGAAAATACAATGATTTAAGACTTTAAAGGTTCCATTTAAATTATTTTAATTAAAGAGGGATTGATCAAACCCCCTTAGATCAAACCTCCTTGGATACAACCTTGTTAGATTTAAACCATATCTATAATCGAGTCTCCTCTACACCTATCAAAATGCTGATAAAAAACCACTTTTGATTTATCTTTTGGGTGATCAAATGAACTAATTTAAAATTTATGTAAATTTGTAAGCATTTAGCCCTTATTATAAGCTTCCCAAAAAGTATAATTTTAAATATTTTTAATTTGATTATTATATTTTTTTTTATTTCTTGTGAATTTAGGATTTTCAATGAACATCAAGTTCTTTGTTTCACACATATGAAAAAATAGAAAAATAGAGAAAAAAATTCTAAAAAATACATGGGAACTAGGTATTGATATCCTTATTCCAAAAAAAAAAAATAAGTTAATTCAAATGAATACAAAAAAAATTATGTGAGCCAAAGTACACGTCTGTCCAAATTATAATTACTCTGACTTTGAAAATTAATTAAAAAATAAATATGTAACAAAAAATTATGAAAAAATATACATACACTAGATATTGGTGTGAAAAAAATTTATTTTAAAAATTAGAATTGTATCATGTCTATAAAAAAATTTATGCAGTCCGAAGTAAACACCACTTTTTAAAAATGTTGATTAGTAGAAAAAATAAGTTATTAAAAATTAAATAAAATGATTCACAATTTATTTTTTATTAAAAATATATATATATAATTGGAATCTACACAAAAGATCTAACAAATAACTAGTTTGATTCATCTTCAAATTCTTAATGGTTTAGCTGCTATAGGTGTAAGAAAGTGAATATCTAGTGAAAAATCCTGATTTTAATGTCAAGTTTGGCCAAAAACTGTAACCCATTATTGTGGGATCACCCGTCATGTAAATGAAAAACCTAATGCAATGTTAATGCAAGATAAATATAGGATGTAAATGCACTCCAAATCACAAATACGATGCTCTAAATGTAGGTTCACCAAAATGAAATGGTGAAAAATGTGGTTCTTTTTTTCGCTTCTAGGGTTTTGGACCTAAAAGGAGAAATACCAATTTTCCAACCTTTCACTCAAGAACAAACCCTTGAGATTTCAATGCAAAGGAGATTGAAATTTTAAAAAGGGAAGGTTATATGGATTGAATAATTTCTAATGAGGGGTTCACCACCAAGTGTAAACTTGTAAAAGACAAAATGCTAGAAAACATAGTGTGATATGCAAATAAATGCTAAATGACTTAAGAAAGTGAACAAAATGTAGTAAAAAGCTATGAGACTGGAAATGTGCACCTGGAAGAGTGAAGAAGATAGGATGGAGGTATAGATCACTGGAAATATTGTTTTTGAAGTTGAGTGGGACTTATACACCAAGCTAGGTGAATCAGTCCATTTTTTTGGAAAATGTGCAGGGACAGGTTTCAGCCAAAAGGGTATCTAGATCTTCAAAAACCCTTTTTCGGGCCTATATAGTGGGATTCATTCGCCAATAGTAGTGAATCGGTCCACTTCTACTTTTCTAAAAAAATTTAAGTGGATTTTGTGCCTCTTGATCTGCTTTGTTCTTCCTGACTGGTTTCTGGATCTGAAACTACCAAATACCACCTGTAGGTCCTCTCCAAGCTTCTCTAAGGTGTGATGACAACTTTGACAACTTTTAGGGACTTGACAACTTTTCTCCAACTTTACTTCCTAGCAAATCTGCAACCTAGCTTTGCAAATCACACACATGAAAAGGGAAAAATGTTGTTGGGTTAGTGAATAGGGGTTTTCCTTGTTCAAACCCCTTGTTGGTAATTAAACCTTGAAATATAATGAAATATGGAAAGAGAATGATGAATGAAAAAATAGCAATGTTGCAACTCACCAAACCCTAGCAATAAGGTGATGCAAATATGTAAGTAATGGCTTCAATGGTTGTAGACTTGGACTGTTGCTTGATGTTGATTGATCTTGAATGCAATGCTTTCTTGAAACACAAATCCTACATCACAATTATTAGCTCTAAGAAAACATGATGCAAAAAATATTTGACATGACGAATGACACTTGAAGAATGCTTTAGAATGCTTGATAATCTTCCCTTAAAATTCTTTTAATGCTCTTGTGAATGCTCAATGATCTCTTGTGAACTCGTGAATGCTTATAAAATTTTCTAGGTGAGAATATGAGTGAAAGAACCTTATATTTATACTTAATTATGCAAGAATTCCCAAAATTACACCAATACAATCCAACATCAGATCTAGGAGAATAAAATACCGCCAAAAATTTAGTCACAAGGGGATCATTCACCCAAGGTGGAGAATGAGTCCCATCACACATAATGTATGGGACCAAAAATGAAAAATGCTTAGAAATGTGTGAAACTTGCATCAAGGCCAAAAAGAACTAGGTGAGACTAATTCGCCCATGGTGGCGAATGAGTCCCAAACACTAAATCTAGGCCACACAAGCCAAGGAAGCCTGAATTATGATTGGTTACTGGTTGGTGTAGGGATTATCTTGAAAATATGCAATAAATAAGGCTTGTGGATGAAAAATAGGGCCAATTCAAGCATAAGAAATCCAAATTGTTAATGACAAGCCTAGAGGAATGTGAAAGTGTGTTACAACACTTTACAACACTAGAAATAAGCAAGGTTAATGTTAATTATGATTAAAATTATGTTTATTATACTTAGTTAATTGATAAAACCCTAGAAAAGTGTGAAAGTGTGTTACAAAACTTCACAACACTTTTGCAAGGAACCATTAAATTCCATTAGTTCACAAGGGCCCAAGATCTAATGTGAATGTGTTATCCACATTACAACACTAGATGAAGGCAACATTGAGCCAAAATCCACAAGGAGGATCCAGACGAATGCGAAAACTGTCAAAGGATCCTTTTTTTGACACTACACAAGGCAATTGGAGAAGTGGGGATGGAAAGGTCTTAATCTCCATCCCACCTCCCCATACCTTAATTTCATCAAAGCTCATAAAAGCCTAAAAAAAAGTGTCTAATCTTGGGATTTTTGCAAGATTTTGAACTCAAAAGGTACGTATTCCATTAGTAATTTCCCTAGGGCCCTTAAACCATAAAAATCGTCACTTTTCAACCCTCAAAAAGTACCTTAAAACCCGAATCTGAGTTTTTCCACTTGGATTGACAACTCATTCCCTAGTTGGACTAACATTGTAAATAAATCAATTATGAACATTCACAAGCTTACATTACGAACAAAATACATAGTACAATATGAAACTATAGGGTCTGTGCAAGATCATGGAGGTCCAAAATGTGGTGATGTAAAAGAAAGGATTTTTTAACACGTCCAAAAATGTGAAATTCACGCCTTTGACTTTTTGCAGGCCCATGTACAATATCTGTTATGAACGAATATCCATTGCAAAACTGATATCTGATATAAAATAGATATTTGTTTTGTCTAAAGTAGTCTTTATAATTGTGTTGGGTTCGACTCGACTAGTTATTATATTTTATGTAACAAATATTCGTTCTTTGTGTTATAATTAAAAAAAAAACCCTGAGAGATCATATTATATAATATTATATTATATTATATAATATTATATTATATTATAATATTATATATGTATTACTATATATTATAATATAATACATATAATATAATATAATATAATATTATATTGATATTATATTATATTATATTATATTATATTATATAACATTATAATATAATATTATAATATAATATTATATTATATTGATATTATATTATATTATATTGATATTGTATTATATTATATTATATTATATTATATCAATATAATATAAATGATATTGTATTATATTATAATATTATATTATATTATATTATATTAAATATTAGATATTTCAAAAAAACCACATGCTGTTAAATATGGTCGGGTCTCAGACCCGACCATTTAATTAAAAAGGTTGTAAAGCAGGAAACATATATCCATTAGAAACATATATATGTTTCTTGCATTATAAACATACTTAAAAAAACCAGAGAGTTGTATTTTCACTGTGTGTGTGTTGGTTTCAAAAGTGTGACTCGGATATTAGTTTGGGAGAGGTCAAATTACCAAAAAATTCATCAAATTTGTAAGGTATGTTTGATTTTTTCAATTTTTATTCAATTTATATTCATTTTGCTTTTTTTTTTTTGAATTTTAGTCAAAAATAGCATCTATTTGATAGATTTTTTATTAGATTAAAACCATTGTTAATTTTTTAAAAAATTATCAATTAACAGGTTTAAAATGGATCAAAATGAAAACCCTAATCCTGCAAAAAATGAATGCCCTCCAAATCCTCCACCGCAACCATTGTTTCCGAATGAAAATGTGCCAACGATACACAAGTATATTCATAGAAATTTAGATCAAATAAGAAAAGTATGTCAAATCTATGAGACACTTGATGAACTATTAGACATGAAAAACACTTTGGAAACAATCATTGTAAATGTTCAAACTTTGGCATCTCAGCATAATAGATTTGCATAGTGGCGAGAGGAACAAAGAAAATTTTATGTTGATGGGTTATCATATGATGTAGTGCCCCTCCATTCTCATCGTGGATGTGCAAGTAGTTTGGTTTTGGAACTTGGAGATGAAGGTAAAATAATAGGGATATTTAAAGGTATGTGCTAATGATGTTAAGCAGTTGATGTTGTAAATTATGAATTTATAGACTATGTGAGAAGGTTAGGCAATGGCTTATTATATATGTTTAAGGACTGGTTTATCATGATGTGTGTGTGTGTGTGTTTAGACATGACCATTACTAGGATGAAAGCTATGGGCATATTTGTGCTATGGAAGTGATTTGGTTATCTTTAGGATTTTCACATAATTTTGACATATTATTATCATGATGATATGATGTTATGATTTTGATTATGATTATATTTATTATCATGAAGAGGTATTGACTTGTGTTCAAGTGTTGTGGTTGTAGATGGAACATGAACTTATGTTAGTACTTTTGTCAGTATGATGCATATTGCTATGTTGTTATTATTATGTAGAGATTTACTTGGATATTTAAGTGATGAAGTAGTGTCTTTGTGGAAATGGGGGCATCATACCATTGGACATATGGGGGACATACGAGAATGAGATATGATTGCTAGAGTTCCTTTCCTAGTGTTTTGGCTATTATGCACATGTGATCTAATTTGTATGTTTAAGTGAATAGGTACTAGGCTATGTCTCTACCTGAATTAGCAGGTCTGAGTGTGCCTCTAATCTTAATGGTGGTTGAGGAGATAACATCTAGGCCCAAGTTATACCCTAACCCTAGCCATTGTCCCCAACTAGGGACAATTGATTCAGTGTGTGACCACCTTTTCGGGTTGTCAAGGGACAATGCCTGATCTCCTTTACCCTATGCTTGGAGTGTTGCACATGTGTGAATGTTTTTGTTGGGCTATGTGATTGTGTGACTCCAATTTATAGCTTTGAGTGTGGATTCAATTCAAATGGTGCTAAGTTCTTTGGTAAGTTAGGTTAGTCATTGTTGTGATCATTCTTGTTATTTATGTTTTGATGTGAATGTCTATTTTATGTGAGAAGTTATTTCGTGGTTTATGCCTAGTCTTGGATTGTGAATTATTTGAGTGAAGTTAGATATTGGGTCGATCGTGTTAGTTGTTATTATAATTGTTATTAATGTGTTGATGTGTGATTTAATGTTATTATATATATGTATATATATTGCTATGGTTATTCTTTGGTGTGAGTGAATATTGATTATTAATATTATTATGATTATATGAAAACAAGGTTATAAATATTAACATATTCTAATGTTATTCATTAAATATTATTATGTTTATTAGTAAATATTTAAATATTAATATGTAAGCATATGTTATATTTGTGTTTTGATTTACTATTTTGGTGGAGTGACTATTTTTAAGGAGGTTATTTTATCTTTTATGATATTTTAAATTTATTTGGTGGGAAACCCCAAACAAATGAGTTAATTATGTGAGTTAATTGGATTATTTATTTTATTTTAATTATTTTACTAGTGGGATGGGGATAGGTGTTTTAATTTAATATTTTAGTATTTTATTTTATGAGAGGATTTTATTTCCTTGTTTTATTTTGGAAAAGAAGAGTCTTTGGGGAAAAAGAGATAAAGTTACTTTCTCTTCTTTTTTTCTTTTTTGAATTTAATTAGTTTTATTTATGAGAAAATTTTGGAAATGAGACTTTCACTTTTTGTGCATGAAATTTAGAGGATTTTGAAGATATTTTTGGGGGTTTTGAGAATGGAGTGATTTTTACATGGTTTTGAAGTAATTTTTCTAAAGTTTTTGAGAAATTTGGAGTGGTTTTGAATCAAAATTTGGAGGAGAGTGATTTGGAATTTAATTATGATTTGAGTGGAATGGATTTTGTTGGGGAAATTTGGTTTTGGGAGAATTCTAGATTGAGGAGTCGAAAGTTGAAATTTTTGGAGCTCGGCATCGAATTCTTGTCCATGCCAAGCATTGGATCCAGGTTGGATTTTGGGATCTTTTGTTTATATTTTCTTTTTGAATGTATGAATAATTTGATTGATTTCTCTCTTTTTTTTTATAAGAAATTTTGAATAATTATATTCTCTATGTGAATGAAACATTTATTTATTCCAGAACAAAAATCAATACATGTTTATTGTCTTATGTTCTCTACCAGTAAAATGGTTTGATTGTGTCACCCATACATCTAGTTTTACAAACTGGGTTTGTGTGATATTTAAAGGGTTTCTTCAACTCGTTATCTTTTAAACTTTGTCCAAAAATCCCAAAAACTAAGATTGTATTTTTTGAGATATGGTTGAAACATGAGGCTGCTATCAGACTACTCCTCTCTTGCTACAAATACCATTGTTTCTCCCTATAACCAGCCAATGGAAGAATGGGATTTTAGATTTATAGGAATTTGAAAGTGGTTAAATTAATTAAAGTTTTAATATTTGATATTTTGGAAAAAATATGGTTGCTAAGTTTCTCATTTTGTCATTTGGTTGTAATTAGGTATGCCAAAAAGAGGGTTTTTATGGGAGTCATCTGTTGTTTTGCATTTTGTGAAATTTTGAGTCATTTTTGGTTAATTTTTCCCATGTTGCTAAGTATTTGAGGGCCAAATCTAAAATGGGTCTTTTCCAAATTTGAATTTTGAGTTGATTTGATTATTTTCTAGTTGTTTTATGGATGATAGATTTACTATTGTCTAGAGGAAAAATTAGTTTAGATATGAAGGCTATATAGGAGGATATAGCTCTATCCTTTGATATGTATTGTGTTGCATCATTTGTGCTTGAATTTGTTATTTTATTTATGTTGATAATCCCTTCCTATTTGTGAAATCTGGTGTTGGGTTTTCTGTTCTATGTAAGGATCAATTGTACCAAGGATATGCATTGTTGGTCTTGATTATGAATTACTGAGAAAGAGAAATTAAAAGTTGGTTATCATGCTATAAGGTTGTCCAAATGATGTTATGTATTTCATTGTATGTGTTGTGGTATAATGATCAGCTTTTGGGTTTCCTATCCATTTGTGTTATGTGTTTGGCCCTTGAAAGTATTTGAAAGTCTTTGTGAAAGTCCTTGTGATTTTGGTTGATTCTTGTTTTGGGTAGTCTCTTTTGGATGTTTAGTTTTAGCCACATGTTGTTTCTGTTTCTTTATTATGTGTGGGGCCTAGTGTTGTCTCCTAGCACAGAGGGAGTGGACCTTAGGGTTCCATGTGGTAGGGTGGTATTTTCCAACAATCCATTGGGGTTTAGGTGGTGCAATTTGTGTGCAACATAGAGTCTTTTCTTCCACTTCATTCTAGAGTTGGTTTAATGGCGCAGATGATATTTTTAAGAAAATTGAACCTAATATATATCTTATATATATGTACCTCTTAGCTGAATGAATCTTATACATTGTAGCATTCTTGTAAAGGAAAAATAAATGAATTGATGCAATCTTGAATTTATATATATTTATTGTTGTTTATTATGTAATGGAAAGGTTAACGTAGGAATGTTGTATTTATGATGCATATGAACTTAATTTAGTAGTAGAGGTGATATATCTTTATGTACCTCTTTCATAGCATTAGGATTAGGTTCATAATGACATAGTGTTAGACGAGGATTAATTATAATTAAGTTATGTTATCATATGTAATTCAATGTATGAGATTTACTTTACATTAAAAAAAATTGACTAGATGTGTTCTTAGAGTCTGATATGTCTTTTGTAGGTTTAGTTAGTGTAGATGTGTCATAGTAGTGACGTTAGGGGACCATGGTGGATAGGTGAATGCGCAGGATCATGATGGGCCAAAAAGTGGCAATATGATCGGTATGTGGCTGACGAGTTTTTTTAACCCAAAATTGATGAAATGAAAAGGGTTTTTAAAGGAGATTCTCAACTTTCCACCAATATAAATTATGCTTTACTTTGAAATTAATAAGTAATTATTATTTATTTTCTATTCAAATTATAACTAAAGTCCTGATTGATAGACTGATTGAAAAACATCTATAGCTTTCAAACGATATCACATTTTTTGAATCCAAAACATGCGTCACATTCTATGCTTTGCATACTATAGGATTAAAAAAAGAAAAATTGAATTTCATGAAGTTTTGACCAAGTTAAGGTGGTGAGACATACAAGTTTTTTATATTTTTTAAAAGTTGTAATAAAAAATTCATAATTAATTATTTACTTGGAAAAAAATTATCAAAAAATATGCATCGCATTAGGACATGAGTCCTCTACTTATATCTAAAATCTTATAAAAAAATATTATCATTTTATTGTGATTAGGGTGGTCAAATGGACACCTACTTCTTATTTTTTCCCTGAAATTTAAGTACTACTACATTGAAATTTCAAATTTTCACCAACTAGATTTTTTTTTAAAACAAACCTAGTAGTTTAGAAAATAAACTCAATTTTCTACAAATTTTATTCTTACATACTTCTAAAATAATATAAATAACTTATTCAAATATTTACGTCAAGTTTCCTAGCTCTGACTTTTCTAATTTTTTTGCCAATTAAGGGCATGTTTTTCCATGATGATCATGCACATACCCAGGTGTATAAGTGAGCTATAATTAATGTTTTTGATAAAAGGGTAAAATTATTTTTACAGGGACTCGAAACCACAACATTTACAATAATAAAGAGAGGACACAAAAGTCTAACCAAAAAGACTAGCTGCCTGAGAAAAGATCAGCAACAACCACATGAGACAAACCAAAAAGGTCAAACCAAAAAGATCAGTGAAGTAAACACAAAAACCCCAGTCGTTAGCTCAGAGTCTTCAGGATAGACTCTGTATCCGCCTCCAAATTCTACATATCACTGACTCCTTTTTTAAAAATTTGGATCATCTTCGAAGTAGGGGGGACCTTGCGCTTCAGATTGGCTCTGGTTCTTTTGGAAATGCCCGCATCCGTATCCTGGATTTTGTCCTTTGTTTCCTCCAGATCCACCACTAGAGACCCTTTCTGAGCTTTATCAAGCTTTTTTGTCATCGCGTTAATGATAATGGCATTGTGTCTTGCCATTAGGTTGTTTTGCTCAGCAACAGTTTTGATGGTATTCCTTATATTCTCAACCTTGGAGTCTATATTTCTATTGTTGTGACCTTGAACCCCACTATCCATTTCTTTCTTATCAATCTTTGCAACCTTAGCACCCAGCTCTTCAATCTTGCTTTGAAGGGCCCAATTTTTTATTTTCAGCTCATTAATCTCGGTGAAAGTCCATTCCAAAATTTTAAAGAGTGATTCAGAGTTATTTTTGGCTAGGTTTAGGACATCCAGAGAGGGCTCTTTACTGGAATTAGGACAAGTTATCTCAAGGTTAGGAGTAACAGGGGAGTCATCTTGTTTATCTAGTAGAGGATCAATGCAAAACTTAGTTTTGTTGGCGTCAGTCTCCTCCGAATTAGAGAGATCTTCAGAGTGGGAAATAAGGGTTTTGGCCTGGGGTTTTTTATCAAAAGAACTATTCATTAGGGAAGGGCTATCGGACTCAAGCTCAATGTGGGCCTTACCAGAAAGGGGTGTAGGGTTTTTGTTCCTAGAAGGGACAGCGTGCAAGCTAAGAACATTTCTAGCTGGACTAGAGTTAGGTAGATACTCTGAGCCACTGGGCTCAGTGTCGTCACTCTCAGAATCTAGAATAGTTTCTAGAATAGTAGGGGCGGGAATTTTTTTGAAATGTTCAACAATCAACCTTATTAACCTAGTGTGCAGGATGGGGAATCTTTTAGGATTTTTCTTGTTATCCTCCATGCTTTTCTTTAAGGAATAGAAAAGATAATAGGGGAAGGAGACCCTAACCTTGTAGCGGAAATGATTGAGAAGAGCAAAGTGGTACCCATAGACTCTGGTGAAGCGCCCATCCACCGTAATGTACTCCATGATGACCCGCAAAACCTTTTTCCAAATTGCCTTTATTGTGTCTACCTCGAAGAAGCTATTTGCAATTTTAACAAGATTCTGCCTTTCTTTTTCCTTTTTGGGAAATCTGGTCACGACTTCATCAGAAAAAACCCTGTCCCTGAAGAATTTCTTCCCTTCAGTCGATAAGCCCATTACATCAGTGATTAAATTTTCACTGAGCTCCACATTCCTGCCAAACAGGGTCAAATTTCCATTATTCTAGTTTTTAACAAAGAGGTTTGTGGCCTCCTGGTTAGAGCCATGGAGCTTCTCTAGGAAAGGAAGAAACCCTTCGCTTTTAACCTTCTTCCAGGCCTTGGCATTTTTCATGTGTGTATCATAGCTATGATTAATGTTACTTCTAGGTCATAATGTGATTATGATATGATGTTAATGTAATGATGTTATCCATATTAGTTTGTTGAGTTGCATTTGTTAGTGTCACTTTAGTTTCTTAGAAAAAATATATATTGGCATGATGTTTGAGGTCTTTTGTGTTAATCCATTGGGTCTCTTAGCGGGGCATTACAAATGATGAGGGGAAGACTCTTGATATTGAAAAATCCCAATTAGCCTCTTTATTCATATATTAGAGAACTAGACATCCTGTTAATGTGCAAAAACCAAAATTTTCAATTAAATAGTGCACCCATAGAGGCATATTAGATAATTTTTGGAGACGGTGGATGGTTTTTGATAAACCACCCAACAACAATCTTGATGTCCCTCAATATTTTCTCCAAAAATTATATTCTGATTTTGTGCTAGGGAAACATGTCAATTACTTTGACATGCGATATTTCCAGGGTGTTGGTAGAGGGATATCATAGGATAGACCTAGGGCACGCCGAGTCACCCCAGTTCATCCTCCTCCACCTATTGTTTCTCTGACTCCACTACCCTTTAAGCATTTATGCATTACATTTGTTGAGTGATCATTTGGTGAGGTAGAGCCATCATGTTGCGTAGCCATTTGACGGTGCATCCCATCACAGTGGTGTTACATCTAATACATCCCAACATGATGGTCGTGCACCTACTACAATAGCTTCCACTAGTCGGTAAACCCACAAAAGTGGTTTACAATTTGAATGAGGAAGGAAAACTTGTAAAAATGACCCCATACCAAAAAAAATTATTCTAGGGGTTCGAATGAACTCATTGGTTTGAACAAACCAAAAAAGGGTTCGCTCGAACCAGGGTTTGAGCGAACCCATTTAATGCATGCATGGAAAAAATAAAATGAAAACCCCTTTTGGGAAGGGGGTTCGAATGAACCCTGGTTCAATCAAACCCTTGGGGATTCATTAGAACCCCCTTGGCTCTAGCAAACCCCCATTTTCCCTTATTTTTGACCTTTTTCACAAAAAAAAACCTAAATTTTTACACTTTAAAGCTCAAATTGATTATGAAAATGGAGAAATATTCACAAACCCAACTGGAATTAGGTAGTCCTTAGAACGAGTTATCCAATGAATATAATTTTAATATGTTTTGGTTTTATTATTAATTTTTTCTTTTAGTTTTATTTAACATAGGTTTTTCATCAAAAATGAAGGTCTTTGTTCTATACATGTGGAAAAATAACAGATTATCAAAAAAAATTTGAAAAATATGAGTGCACTAGATATGGAAGTCCTTGATCCAACAAAAAAAATAAAATTGAATTTCGCTATATATAAAAATAAGTTACGCGTTATACAGTCACGCTATGTTTGAATTGTAATTGGTTTGACTTCGAAACTTGATTAAAGAAAAAATATTAAATAAAAAACTATCTAACCAAATGGAAGCACTAGATATTAGAGTTACAAATCTAAATTCAAAAGAATTAGTATTTTATCCTTCATGGAAAAAAAGTTATGCATTATACGATGTGGGTCACTTTTTTAAAATGTTGTTTTATGAAAAAAACTAGTTTTTGTGGCTCAAGCTGGAAAAAGAAGTGCAATCTAATTCTAAAAATTTTGAAAAAATAATTTTTAGAATCTACAGGAAAATGTGATGAGACTCTAGTTTGCACTATCTTCAAATTCCTCATGGTTTAGCCGCTATAGGTGCCCGAATGTGATGATTTAGTTAAAAATAATAATTTGTGTCTAGTTTGGCCAAAAATTGTAAACCACTATTGTGGGATTACCTTGGTACATAGTCATCATCTCCCACTGGTACACCATCCTCCTTGGGACATATTTGTGTGTCTCATTGTTGCATGATGTGTAACAATTTATGTTTCGGTCCTCTCTGATGGTCCACTGAGGCTCCCATAGACACATCTGACTTTGAGGTTCATGATATGCTGGATGTAGGAGTTGATAGAGCATGGAGTGGAGCATTTGTAGGAGAGACATCAACTACCAAGGATGATATGGGAGGAATGGTAAGTCTTAAAGAAATTTCATAGTGTGTTTTATGTAAATTCTTTCATATTTTATGAAGGATATTTGTACTAATATATGTTTATGTGCTGGAATCTTTAATAGTTGTTGACAGAGGAGCAGTTGTCAAAAGTGCACCAGGCTATGCATACCACCATTTCATTTTCCTTAGACAATTAGTACACGGTAAATAATTTAAATTATTATTTTAGATGTTAATCTTTGAAATCTATTATGTTTAAATACATGCACTATATATATTGATAGTCTAATGTAATCTTGTCTTTTTATGCAGCAACCTGGTTCTTATACAGCCTTGTTGACCGAGTCTGAACCATTGGATAAAGTTGTACAATAGGTATATATATATTTTATTGTCGACATTATAATTATATGTGCATGTGCATTTACATTCTTGTCATTTTTTATATAGGGAACCATATTAGTTGATCCATCCACTATGAGCCCATCTAGTGTCATAGCATCACAACAGGTATGTGTTTATTTTATATTGCAGATCATTTATGTTTAGATAGGAGTAGATGTGTGATTAATAGAATATGATTATTTGTCAACAATTATATGTTAATTTGTATCATTTTTATTTTATATGCTATAGTATTTTGTTTGACTCAACATTGTGATGAGTGAGAGACCATTACTTTATACGAGGACTATTGATCATCCTAAGGGACAATCATATGCAGAACATCTTGCAGAAAAGAGAGCAAGATTTGAGGTAAACAAGAATTGCATTATTGATATAATATAGTACATGTATACTGATTTTGATGTTAAATTTGTAATTTATAAATGATAGTATATAAGTTTCTATTTACTATTCTATTTAGTCAACCATTCACATAATCTAATTTTTGGTTTGAAATTATGTTATTATGCAAGAAATTCATAGCATCTAGCTTCTTCGAGGAGGCTCAATTTTGATGGTCCAGCACAAGATTAGGATATGATATAGATTGACATGTACTTAGGGTTTGATAGATCTTGAGATGGCATATATGCCACAATTTCTAAGACTTGTAAAACTTGTTCTGAGTAGGAATATGCCAAATTTGTATATGCACAAACACAATTATTCTACAGTTTGATATATAAGAATTGATATTCGATCTAATTTGTTCCTTGTGTGCATGTCTTTCTACTTTGAATTTTCAAAATGGAATGTATAATTATCTTAGAATTGTTTAAAGTTATGATTGATAATATATCTTATAGATTAATGAAATAACATTTTAATAGAACTTATGAATTACAATTGGTAATCAATCTTTAAAAACCCTTAAACCTCCCAATTTCACTCAAAAACCACACTTTTCACATTTAGGGCATCATACCCAAACCTCAATTAACCTCCCCTGCTCTCACAAACCCTTCTAACATTTAATTCCTACAAAATTGGGCCATGACCAAACAACTTCCAACTATTTTCCAATGAACTAAAACAAGATGACTCTTGAACTTCCATCATTTGACAATAAGTTACAATTTTGACAAGCAGTGTAAAGTTGCAAAGTGGTGCAACTTTTGTTTTGCAACTCATAGGACCAAACAGACTGTTCCAACATGTCCAGATGGGTACGTTTACACTAGGAGTGGTCCTATTTTGCACCCAAATATGTCGAATCACTCTGAGCTACATTGGACCAGTGATTTCTATTAAGAGTCCAAAGCGCTAAAAGACAACAACCTTTGAAGGGTGATTTCTCAGAAATCGTGATTCCAACAGACTTTTTTTCAGAGGCTTTGGGATAGTGTTGGGACCCTCTACAATAACCTCTCTTTGTTTTTGCTATCTTAGAGGCGTTTTCCTGTGGTGACAAGTTTTTAGTTGAGAAAAAAGTTGTCAGATGCAAGCAGTGTAAAGTTGCAAAGTGGTGCAACTTTTTTTTTGCAACTTGTAGGAACAAACAGACTGTTCCAATATGTTTGGATGGGTATTTTTATGCTCAGGATGGTTCTCTTTTGCACCCAAATACGCCGAATCACTCCAAACTACACTAAATCGGTGATTTCCCTTAAGAATCCAAAGTGCTTAAAGGAAATAATCTTTGAATCTCTATTTCTCATAAACCATGACACCAAAAAAATCTCTATCTGAGGCTATGGGGTTGTGTGAGACCCTCTACAATAACCTCTCTGGGTTTTGCTATCTCAGAGGCATTTTCCCATAGTGACGAGTTTTAAGTTGAGGAAAAAGTTGTTAGATGCAAGCAGTGTAAAGTTGCAAAGTGGTGAAACTTTTGTTCTCCAACTCATAGAACCAAATGGATTGTTCCAACATGTTCGAATGGGTACGTTTACAATAGGGATGGTCCTCTTTTTCACCCAAATATGCCGAATCACTCTGAGCTACATTGGACCAATGAATTCCCTTAAGAGTCTAAAGTGGTGAAAGACAACAATCTTTGAATCTCTATTTTTTAGAAACCATGATGCCTACAAACTCTTTGTATGAGGCTATGAGATCCTATTGATACTCTCTATAATAGCCTCTCTCATTTTTTTCTATCTCGAAGGAATTTTCCTATGGTGACGAGTTTTCAGTTGAGAAAAAAGTTGTCAAATGCAAGCAGTGTAATGTTGCAAAGTGGTGCAACTTTCATTCTGCAACTCATAGTACCAAACAAATTGTTCCAACATGTCTGGATAGGTATTTTTAAACTAGGGATGGTCCTATTTTGCACCCAAATATGTCAAATCACTTTGAGCTACATTGGACCGACAATTTCCCTTAAGAGTCCAAAGTGCTAAAACACAACAATCTTTGAATCTCTATTTATCAGAAACCATGATACCTATAGAATCTCCATCTGAGGCTATGGGATTGTGTTGAGACCATGTACAATAAAATTTCTCTATTTTTTCTATTTCGGAGGAATTTTCCAATGGTGACAACTTTTCAGTTGAGGAAAAAGTTGTCAAGTGTAAGCAGTGTAATGTTGCAAAGTGGTGCAAATTTTGTTCTACAACTTGTAGGACCAAATAGACTATTCCAACATGTCTGAATGGGTACGTTTAAGCTAGGAATGGTCCTCTTTTGCACCAAAATACGTCGAATCACTTTGAGCTACATTGGATTGGCAATTTCCCTTAAGAGTCCAAAGTGCTAAAAGACAACAATCTTTAAAGGGCTATTTCCTGGAAACCGTGATGCTTACAGAATCTCTGTCTAAGGCTATTGGATAATGTTGGGATCCTCTACAATAACCTCTCTTCGTCTTTGCTATCTCGGATGCATTTTCCCATGGTGATGAGTTTTCAGTTGATGGAAAAAAGGTAAGATGGATGCGATGCAAAAGTTCAATGGGGTTTAGGGTTTGTTTTGTTCCTTGTTAGTAAGTGAAAAAGTGATTCATTTACTAAAATACACTTAAGTCATGAACTACACACATGAATAGAAAGTATACGCTTTAAAACATCTAAGTCGTAAATTATACATTGCAATACTCATAAGTGACAAAGTATACACTTGAATACATGTAAAGTGTACACAATATGCATGATATTATCATTCAATAATTGCTATCAAATATAGGATTTACAAAATTCCACGTAGGCATACAACAAACGACTCTAATACATAGTCATTTCCTAGTAGAGGAAGGAAATAGAGCTCGCATTGCCTTCGCGGTTGGCACAATCTTCTAGAAGAGTAGCATTTTGGCATTCTAAAGTGAACCACCTATACAAACCATTAAGGTAGTAGTAAAACTATGTACAATAGAAAGGATGCTTAGAATAACAAATCTATATTATTGTAAATTACCTAATTGATGATGAAAGGGTAATGCAAACTATAAAAGATGTTTAGAATAACCAATCTATTTTATTCTAATCTCTTGCATACCTCTCCCAAAAGATCAAAGCTGGCTATTGTTGCAGCAAGTCCATGATCTATCGTGCTAGGAACAGACGTCGCAATATACTTCAAATGAGAAATCTATATTGTCACAATAGAAAAGATGCTTAGACTAACAAATCTATATTATTCTAAACAACCTGAATGATGATGAAATGATAATGCAAACTATAAAATATGCTTAGAATAACCAATCTCTATTATTCTAATATGTCACATACCTCTCCCAAATGTCAGAGTTGGCTATTGTTGCAGCAAGTCCATGATCTATCATGCTAGGAACATCTCAATATACTTCAAATGAGATATCTATATCGTCACAATAGAAAAAATGCTTAGATTAACAAATCTATATTATTCTAAACAACCTAAATGATGATAAATTAGTAATGCAAACTATAAAATATGCGTAGAATAACCAATCTAGATTATTCTAAACAACCTAAATAATGAACCTTAGTAGATAAACAATATCAAAATGAAATGAATAATATCATACATGTCCCATATGTAATACCCCCATGTTGCTGATACTCTTTGATACTCTTATATGTTAGTTTGTTATTGGTTTGTGATGGTGATTAGTTCACCGACTTAGTTGTGTGTGGATTCATAGTTTGGTTGGTTTGCTGCACTTGAAATTATTATGATGATTTATGATACATTATGTGGTGGTAGAAGATTTGGTTATGCTATGGTTTTCCTTAATAATGTATATGGTGATGTTGTGATTCTATGATGCTATGTTTTCTGATGTGTTGTTGGTGAGTCTTGGTGAAGGGACAGAGTAGCATCACTCACTTGCGAGCGCCCTACTACCCCGCAATTTCCTTTCACAGTGTGTATGCAATGGAGATTTACATGTTACTTGACATTTGTTTGTATGCAAGAATTGCAGTAATAAAAGTCTCGATTCCACCTACTTCGGTAGGATAGGGCGAGCATTAAATTAACCCAACAAGTACAATGTTGAAAAAGGGAGTTGATAACGAAACGTCCTCATCCCAAGTCTGTCACTTCATTGTCAGTCCTGTTGTGTCATGGTTTTGGCTCTATCCTTGTCTCTGTTTTGGTTGTTGTTGTTTATTTATCTTAATTATGGTTATTTGTCATTTAATTTTTCTTTATTTTATTTGGGATAAATTAATTATATTTCATGGATATGATTAATTGTGAGTAATTGTAATTTGGAATTTAAATATTGAAAATTAAAAGTTATTTAATTAATTAAAAGTGTAAGTAATTAATTTAAATAAATAATGATGGTGATAATTATATATTATCTTTTTCCAGATATTAAAATTAGAAAATCAGAAGAGAATATCTTGTGAGGATAATATCATGTGAAAATAATGAATTTTAAAATAAAATATGTGAGATAAGTGTGAGCTTTTAAAAGCAAGAAAGAGAAGCAATGAATGTTTTGGATTTTTGAGGAAAAAGAAGAGCTTTATTTATTTTTATTTATTTTATTGTGAGGAAGTTTTTACACAGAGAGAAGGGTTTTCTGGTTTTTGTTTGAAAAAGAAAAAAGATAGGTTTTTGTGCTTCTTTGTGAAAATGGTTTTGTAAGAAAAGAATAGAACATTGATTCAGAAGTTAGCTGAAAGAAAATTGAGAAGGAACTGCAGAGGAAGTTCATTTTTGAAAGAGGAAGAATGCACACCGTGTTTGGATTCATCATCAAATGAAGGACTCTAGGTTCTTTCAATTTATTAATTCTTTTGTTTTTGAAAGTTCTATAATGGAAAACAAAAATAATGTCTTCCATTCTTTAAATTGGAACTTATGTTTGAAAGAGGGTTGTTTTAGAAAAATTGTGGTGTTAAATATTTGAATCTTTTTTAGAAAACTATTATGAAATATTCTGAATTTCTTCAATAAATCTAGTGGTTAAAATTCTTGAGTTGAAAGAAAATAAAATTTATTAAGGGGATTGAATTTGTATGCCCAAATTTATTTTAATTGTATCTGGTGAAAAACCAGACTATTGTTCATATCATTTATTTTATATTGTGGGAAAATATTTATATATATATATATATACCTATATATATATGTATATAAATATATACATATTCTTATATGATGTTCTGTTTTATTTTAAAAAATTACATATATATTTCTGGGGTTCAGTGTTTTGTATGTGAAAATAAAATAAGATGAAATATAAAAAATAAAATATAAGTATTCATTCTATTTTCTGTGTAGCGTAATTTACAAGAGATAAAATATAATAAAAAATAATTTATTTATGTATGGGGTGGAGTGGTCGGCGGAAGCCGTACCACCCCATGCCTAGTGGACTGTTGTACACAGCTGCCACAAGCTGCACATAACAGCCAAGGCTGTTGGTTGCAGCCTAGTGGGGGCTACGGCCTCCCCACTGGGAGGTACGTAGTACCCCCACTGGGGTTATTTGCTATTAAATGTTTTTTTTTTAAATTCAATTTTATCATATTTTTGATTTTTATGATATACGTGTTATATATATATGTATATATATATATGTATATATATATGTATATATATATGTATATATATATATATGTATGTATATATTTATATATATATGTTTTAAATGCATGAATTTAATATATGTTATATATATATATACGTATATATATATACATATATATGCATAAAAGTGTGTATATATATATATATTAAGATATTTAAATATGTTGGGGTTATGGAATAATGATGTAAATTTGCAAATGACATAGTGTAATTGAGTAAATTAGAATTAAGCTTTGTGATTTAAATTAAATCGAATATTCTCGAGAAGTTAAATTATTTATTTGGTGAAATTATTGTGTTTTGAAATATGTTTTATGGTGTTGTTTTACATAATTGGTTATTCTCATGAATATTCGTTGAGTCTATTGTGGTTTTCTTGTTATTGTATTTGTGTCAAGTGAGAAAACCCTTGAGTTAGTTAATCCTCCTGTAGGAGTTTAAGTCATTGATTAGGGACTTCCAGAGGTGGGGATACTGATGTTTATATTTGATCTCGTATTTTGATGTTTGGCCTATGGTTGTGATTTGAGTTAGACGTGGATTGTATCATTTTATGGGTGTGTTTCATATGATTTTGGTGAGATGGTTATGCCTCGTGGATGTTCCATTTGTTGGTTTAGTTTTCTTGTTGGTACAATACCTTGGTGTTAGATTTTATGTTTTGGGTGTCTAGGGACAGTGGCTCTAAGTGGGGACCGGCGCACAAAGGGGTTGTCAGGGTAACCCACATAGAGTTAGATTAATCAGTGATAACCTAAGTAATTAATTAGGGGTTGGGTAGTTAAACAATAATCAAGATAACTATGGATGCCTCATCTGCCTATTAGTGTTGCAATAGACTAAAGGTGGGCCGAGAAGGCCATGGTTGGCATGATCGTTTCCTCGTCCTTATGAGAGGTTAAGGATTCTGCATGAGAAACCCTATGGAGCGGGGTGATCCCATAATAGTGGTTTACAATTTTTGGCCAAACTAGACACTGTAATTATTATTTTTAACTAAATCTTCACATTCGGGCACCTATAGCGGCTAAACCATGAGGAATTTGAAGATGGTGCAAACTAGAGTCTCATCAAATTTTGTTTGTAGATTCTAAAAATATTTTTTCAAAATTTTGGGAATCAAATTGCACTTATTTTCCATCTCCCACAAAATTGATTTTTTTCAGAAAACAACATTTTAAAAAGTGACACCGTATAACGATAACTTTTTTTCCATGAAGGATAAAATTATAATTCTTTCAAATTTAGATTTGTAACTATGATATCTAGTGCTTCCACTTGGTTAGATAGTTTTTTATTGAATATTTTTTCCTTAATCAAGTTTCAAAGTCAAACGAATTACAATTTAGACACAACGCGATAAGATAACTTTTTTTTTGTCAAAATTTAATTTAATTTTTTCTTGTTGAATCAAGGACTTCAATATCTGGTGCACTCATATTTTTCAATTTTTTTTTGATAATCTTCTATTTTTCCACATATGAAGAACAAAGAAATTCATTTTCGATGAAAAACCTATGTTTAATAAAACTTAAAAAACAAATACATAACAAAACCAAAACATATTAAAATTATATTCATTGGATAGCTTGTTCTGAGGAATACCATAATCATTTGAAATAAATTTTAAATGAATTCATTTGATCCCCAAAAGCTAAATCAAAAGTGATTTTTTATCAGCATTTTCATAGGTGTAAAGGAGACGCATTTATAGGTATGGTTTAAAACTAGCGAGGTTCTATCCAAGGGGGTTTGATCTAAGGTGATTTGATCAAACCCTCTTCAATTGGAATCCTTAAAATGGAACTTTTTAAGGCTTAAATCATTATATTTTCTAAAAATATGTGATTTCAGCTAAAATTCGTTCCTCTCAGGAATTGTAAACCACTATTGTGACAGCACCCAGCGGCACCTTGAGATAGGCTGTTAGGAGAACCATAGATGGAGGTGGTACCTTGTGATAGGTTGTCTGAATAATCCATGTGAAACCATGTGATGACACTCTCCCCTAGCATTCCTTTTGAGTTGTTTTTATTGAAGTCCTCTGGAAGTGGTCTATTGTTATGTTTTGGTGATTTATCGTTGATTGGTTTTTTGAGTGGTCTTTTGATATTAGGTTATCTTGTTTGGAGTTTGTCTTGTGTTACTGTTTGGATGTGCTTGGTTGGGGATCTTTCCTTGTTTACTCACAACACGGGGGTGGTTGGGTGGAACGTGCTATGCACCCCGTTGGGTCCCCTTTGGATGTATTTGTACCATTCAGTGCAGAGTTCTGTAGACGCTATTAATCCAGGATTCATATGTTACCAAATGTGTATTTGTACTACAGATGTATTTTATTTATTGATGTATCACTCCCATGTGTGTTGGGAAGACTTTGATGTAATTTTGTATATGTGTTCATTATGATGTACTATCAGACTGATGTAATGTATATTCATACCATGTAATCATTCGTGAACTACCATTTGTAAATAATGTTAATGTTATGTTGTATCTGTGGAAATATATATACTTAATATCTTCATGATTAATTTATTTTTGAGTTGCATGTATGGTTTTATATGGATTACTCTTGTTAATGTGGTTATCATTAATGGATGTTTTAAATGGTGATATGTGAATGAATGGATATGTAATTGAATATTTAATGTTTAATCTATTATCTTCGTTATAGGTTTGTTTGGTAATGTCACCTCCTGTACCCCAAGGGATATAGTTGTGCAACTGAGAACATTTTTATGTTGGAATACTTAAGTACATTTCTTATGTTCTTTTAAAAAAAATTGTTTCATTTTTACTTGCTCCTTTGGGGTTTGCACGACGGGGCGTTACACCATACAACAAATGATTTTCTACTTAAGTGCCCCTATAGGTTCATCTCTTACCTTCAGAGTTTCCAGTAATTCTTCATGATAAACATTACTAATTGTCCATAGTTTACTTTGGTTTTGGTCTAGCATGATCTCTCAATAAATTAACATTTGGTGCTAGAACAAGGTGCGACTACATCAGAATGGTTTTTTGTTTCTCATAGTCTTTAAATGAAAGTACACCATTCTTTCTAATCATATATGTTCACAACCAAATTTTGAAAACAAAAACTAAACCTGTGTGATCATAACTTTTTTATCAACATCGAAATATACTTAGAATAACAAATCTATATTATTGAAAAAAACCTAAATGATGGTGAAATAGTAATGCAACCAAGTTCGAGAAACAAAAAATGAACCTGTAGGATACATGAAGCCATCATTATTTGTCATTGATTGTGTTAGCTTTTTCTTTCCCTGTACACATCATTCCAACCAATAGTTTGATCCCTCTTCAATCCCCTGCGGTGCTACAACTGCATAGACATGTCCTGGCTATACAAGATCTGAAAGATGATCGTAGTCATGTGAACTTTACATTACATCTTGTAATGAGGATTGTGCTACAGATAAAGGGGTTAGGTATTGTGGAATCCATGTATCTACCCATTCACTTGACTCGCACTGATCCCAATCACACTGAATACAATTCTAACAAAAACAAGTCATCTCTTGTGTCCATATGCTCCATGCACTCACATCTGAGCTTTGAACTGAATGCATCTTTGAAGAATCTCTAATTGTTTGGAATTCCATTTTGTCTCCCACTATGCCCTCCTCAACCAACCAAAAGAACCTATTGACTTGTGAATCAAGTGTCCCTCCTCGTGATAGTGCATAGGTACACCAATCCACAATAGAACATGCATCACTGAATGTTACACCACCTCTAATCTTCATTTTTTCCTTAACCAAAAATTTCTTCATGCATGCACATGCACCATCATGCTCACCTTTTCCATGCCCAACTTTGAAAAAACTCCAAATATGTGGTACACCCCTCTTTATATGCATCTTTCTCAACCAATGAAATATGTGAGCATTCTTGAATTTCCCTATGCAGCTATCTAACCAAATCAAATGTTAACCCTTTGCAATTTCTTTTTCCTGCAAGAACTCAAAAAAGTTTTCGAAACAATGTTGTACAAACTCAGATGAATGAGGTCTATCATCACTCATGTAAAAATGGTACTCCATGATTATCTTCCTATCCTCTTATGTACTATCATGGGCATGCCTATATGTTATGTGGAAAAAAATAGCAATTTGAATAGAATTACAATATTGTGATTGAACTTCATTTTGTGGTTGCATTGTGTAATTTTCAACAAAATCAACTATAGATACAATAGTTCCAATGGGGAAAGAGTTCTTACACATCTTGAATTGCCTATACAACCATTGCGACCTGTGGCTATTCCTTGCATACTTATAGAAAATATTTTTCTTAAAATCTGAATTAAAATCAGCAATACTTACCTCTCTTGCAACCAAATTGCATCTAGAACCGTCACATCCACTCTTCAATGTGTATTTCACTATCTCATTTTTTTTTTCAACAATTTTGTTACCAAAATCATGATCGCTGCCCTCATGAAAGCATGTTACAAACTTTGATAAACCACCACATTGCAAAAAAGTTTCATTTAAACAATCATTTTTATAAAATAAGCAACCATCACCTCTAATGCATAAAAATGAATCTAACAACTCCTTGGATGACTTGGGAAGTTGCATTGCATGAAACTCCTAAAATATTTCATCAGTATGCATAGTAGAATGAATATGGCATAACAATTCATGATACACTGAAAACTCAACATGGTATTTACAACATGTATTATGAACCTTAATAGGAACACAATAAAATCGTCTGTAAGAATCAAAAGCCCTTTGCGAGATTTGAAAATGTGGATGTTCTTGAAAAAAAAATTGTACAAAATTATTTGGCTACATTCCAAAAAATGTTTAGGATGCAGTGTACGATCTTGATTGTCAATTTCTAACTTTAAAACATCCTTTACATTTGGTGATACTCTAGAGTGAGAATTCCAATATTGTTCAATTTGCATCTTTACATTATCGGTTAGATTTTTATCAAAACGTGGAAGCCTCCCACTAAAATTCCATGTATCATTTTGAAGAGCACTATCGAGTCTTCCTCTTCTTGATAGTGCTATATTCAATGTTTTACGATTTAAGTTAAAATCAATACAAGTTTTTCTCATTAAACGAGAATTTTTCAAATGATGGCTTACTAGTGAGGTTGTGATAACTCTTCGAGCAACCCTTTTATCTTTTTCCTTACTAGTCTTTCCAATAGAGGTTGGAGCATTAAAAATATTTTTTACAATAAGACTATTTTTTTCTATTTTTTTGTGAGACGAATCTTCAATTTTTTTAATAATGGTCTCATTTTGTAAATCTTAAGTAATTGCACAAAAATTAGGCATTGTTCAGTTAATGTCTTATTGGAAAAGAATTCATTGAACAGTTTCGTAGCCAACAAAAAAACCATTCATTGTGACCTTTTTCCTTGAAGATTATCAATTATGTTCTCATCTATTTCAACCAACCATTCAAGGGTTCTTTTGTAATTCGGTGTTGCATAAGGTTCACTTTCAACATTTTCACTGTCAAAAATAATTTCATTTTCAACCGCATTTTCATTTTCAACATTATCAATTACAATTTCATTTTGAACAACATTTTCATTGTCAAAAATAATTTCATTTTAAACCACATTTTCATTTTCAACATTTTCAATAACAATTTCATTTTGAATAACATTTTCATTGTCAATGTTGTTCACATTTTCATTTTCAATTTGCACATTTTCAATTTGAACATGAAATTTTCAATTCCTATTTCATCTTCACTTGAATTAACATTCAATGGTTCAGAAGAAGCTTCAATTTGAATATTTTGCATACCTTGTCTTCTTTTCCTATGACTTTCTCTATCTTTTGCTCTATATGCTTCAATTTGATCTATTGTAAGTTTCCTTTTACCTTTTCTCTTACGCCGACTACTTCTTCCCATTACACAAATAAAAAAACACACACAGATGATTGGAATTCTAACAAAAGTGTAAGAAAATCTTTGAAGAGCTGAATTTCATTTGATACAGATAGAAAACATGATATTTTTGTGACAAAAAGAATGTAGGGACTATTGAAATACTCAAAATGGTCTCTTTTTTATTTTTTATATAACTTACAAAATGTATATCTGCCTATAACGAATATCTGCCACCTCTAGTGTTATTACAATTTCATCTATTATATAATTGTAGACATGTGAAATTAGCATAGTGCACTCAATTCATATTCATTCAATCATCAAATAAATCAAATTCACATTCATCCATTAAATCAAATTCATTGAATTATGTCTCCTAAGGTTATCCATTTAAATTAAATAAATCAACTTTGTTTAATTTAAGTCTCACATCCCCCTTTTAATTAAATAAACCAAACTTTATTTAATTAAATCCCAAATGCATATTCCATCCCTTTTGATTTAAATAAATCAAAGTATTTAAATCAAATAGGTCAAAAGCATCTAATCATCATCTAAATTAATCAAACTATGATTAATCTAATCTAACCACCCATCACATCCTCTAGCTTTTCCCACATGCACAAATAAATCAATTTATTGATTTATTAATTCTCCATTTTCTTTCAACTTGGCATAAAAAGGGAATATTCTCCAAGTTTGAATCTCCCCTCTTTGGCACATTGACCAAAATGTGCTCATTCCTCAACCACTCACAAGCTAACAAGTGGTTCCATCTCATTGGTCAAATCTTTATCCCACATTGCTCTCTTTTGGACACTCTTAGCATTTGAGATTTTATAAATAGAAGACTTATTCTTCATCTTAGCATCCACAATCCTCATGCAAAGTTACTCTCTTGAATGGAGAGCTAATTTTTTCCACTCCACAATCTTATGCACAAATGCATCATTTCCATTTGAATCCATATCATATCTTCATATAATTTCATATCATATTCATCATGGAGCTTAGCAAAGGATTGGGAAAGGGCTTCTTTCCACATTGAAGAAGCACCAATCCACTATGAGATAAATATACTTCATGATTTTCATATGCTTATGCTTTGGTTATCTTATCATGGCGCTAGAAGGAGGGCTATTTGTCTTTGCATTTCATACAAAATTTGCTTCATATCTCTCTAATGTAATTTCATATAGCTTCTTGCTCATGCTAATATTACATCTATTACACTTTTCATTTAGAGTATATATACCTTCTTGGCGTACATCTGCTGTAGAGAAAGTGATCGTAGAAGCGGAGCTACAGAGAAACAAGTGACACTAGTTGTCACCTAACCTATAAGACAGGCATGGTATGAGGCCCATGATGTGATTGGTGCACTCCATTAACTCCACTGGCTACCTCTTTAAACCTTCTTGAGATCAGATTTTATGGTGTCTCTCTCTCAAAGTTGCTAGACGTGGTTAAAATTGAAGTCACTATGAGGAGTATTCACCTTTACTTGTTCGTTTCAGTCTCTAGTGTGCAATTTGCATAAGATATAAACCATTCAAATCACCATAGCTATTTTTTTGTCTTTAGCTTTACATCATTTATTTTGTGTTCTAATGTGGCATGTTAGTTCTGACATTATATCTATTCTACTCAAAGGTGCAAGCTTATTTAGCCTTTGGTATCAATTTTGATTTCTTTATTACTGATGCCAAATACTTGCTCATCAACAAATGTTTTCTTTGCCTATGGCAATAAATCTAGCTTGCACCGACGTTTATTTGTTTGCATTAATATCCAAGCAGGTCCAAAACTAAAGATGCCTTATGATGTGTTTCATTTTTTCTTTCTCATATAACTGCCCGTTATACTATTTTCTTATTGGAACATGAAATTTTCTCATTAGAGCAGGTAATCTTTTTAGCTACGGCATGAGGGGAAAGAATGAGAATTTATAAATTTTTGCCTTTTTAAGCCTTTGTGTGGTTGGAAGATTTTTTTGATTCATGCTTTATACCTACATGACTCTTAGCATGTAAATACTACAAGGCTTCCAAATTACAATAGAATGCAACAAGAATGGATAAGAAACATAAACTTACTTTGGTCGAGCTGTATCTCTACCATTTTACACATAAAATTACATCCTAGAGAGAAATCGATATCAAAATCATGTAGTGATTGAATTCACCTTTTTGTTGTTTGATGACCAATATTTGTTGCTCGTTGCCTGCGGCCTTTTTATCTACCATGTTGAATATTAACTAGTTGCCATTGCAAGCCAATATATCACATTGGGGAGTATTGTAAATTCTGATATTATTGCTAATCTTGCAGATTGTATGCGCCGTCGAAGGGTTCATTTCTTTGTGTTGTTGTAACTTCCACTGACAGGCAACGAGGATGCTAGAAAAAGATTGTATAAAGTGGAGTTACACCTGCCATTCACATTTACTTTGAAATCCATTCAAATGAGTTTTTAACATGTCCTTACACCTGCCAAATGCATTAGCTTAAGAGTTTCTATAGCCATTCCAATAAAATCCATTTTGGGTGAATCCTATTACTATTATCATTAAATGTTCTGATCATCAGATTGCGCAAATCCTACCATTATTGCTATTCCTATCTATTGTTGTTTCTAACTCATTTATGACTTTTGCAGGCTTAGTCAATGAGAATCAATGTATCATCATGAAAAAGGAACCAAATCTTTGATTGATTGTATTTAATCACTGTGTAAATTGTCTAATTTTAGATTCAATTGGTCTTTGTTATATTACCAAATACTTAGCTAAAGGATTTAATGTTGTGAAAATATTGTGGGAAACAAAGATTCTTATGGATGAGTCATTTATTAGTTAAAAAATCATTATCTTTTGCAATTGAGATCAATTTATTGTTTGGAATAAAACAATTTTAATTAAATAAACTAATCCTCACATGATGGTCTTTTTTATCTTATAGGAGGGATTTTTGTTTGCATGAGGAGTTTGCAAGGGGTGATATTTGAAGAATCTTGGAGATAAAGCGAAATTGAACATTAACACTCGAAATCAACAAATAATTTTTTAATGCTTAAGGCTTCCATTATATGCTTTAGTTTTCTGTTTCAAATCAACTTACTTCTTTTTGGGCTCTAAAACAAACTTTACAAAAGCTTTCAATTTTTAGTACAAAGGGGTTAAAACAAACTTTAGGCAAATTGACTAGATTTGTTTGAGGTTAAAAAATTGAACAAGACAACTTTCAAATCTCATTTTGGTTCTTTAAAATCAATCAAAATCATTGCTTTGTGGATTTAAAATGAACATGTGCAACTTTGTTTTTGTGATTTCTTACTTAAAATAACATCATCAGAAAGGACGTATGCACTTCTCTCGCACTTTACAGTGATCTTGAGAATCAAAAGGCCTTTTTGTGATCTTAGGTTAAGATAAAGTGATCACCTCCACACTTCATTTTGGGTTTAAAAATTGAACAAAACACTTTGCAAGTGTGAGTAAACCTATTGCATGTGTTCTCCCTTTGTTTCTAAATGAAGGTTGATCGAACTATGAATATGTTTACTCTCTTTTGTTTATCTTAGAGGGCCTGCCTTGGGGAAAAAGTACTCACCCAAGGGAACAACTCAATTGGTAACACTCTAAATCCAAGAGTTTTTCCAACCAGGATATAAATGTGGGTACTGGAGTAAATTCCAGTATCACGCAATTGACTTCGACGAGAAGGGCAGCAATGGTCTCTCGCCACACTGGGTCAACTCCTATGAATCAAAATTCTGAACTAAAACCCTTGTTTGTAGTAAACAACCAGTCCATCCAATGAGTTTATCAAAGTGGTGCATTGGAACTTAGATTCCAAGAAGTTACTTGCCATGTCCGATCTTGGTTAAAATATAAAGGTTAAGACTTTATTCTTAACATACCTTTATATTTTTTCCTTGGTTTCATGTAAAATCATCTCTTCTACTATGAAGGGCATGAGGCAAGCCCACCAAGAAAAACATGCCAATTGAGCTAGGATGTTATATTGCTTGTGAGTCGGTTTGAAAACACAGTGCTTGTATTGAAAATATTGAAACCAACATTTATCGAATCATCAAAATTTCAAACCCTTTGTAAGGAGAAAATATCTTTAAAAAGTCCACGTGTTACTACTTGTCCCTAGGGGTTCTTATCCCTAGAAGGCTTCTAAACACTAGGACCTATATCTCGATTTGTTCATTTCAAAGTCAACAATAGGAAACTATGCTCTTGAAACCTTGATTTTCACATAATGGACCTTGTGGAATGAAAATTGAATTGAGACATAGACATTCGTTTTGAAAACTAAGCAAGAAGTTTGTTTGTGGTAAAAGAAAGTCATTAACCAAGATTAAATCAATTGGACCCCACACATGTGCTTGTGTATCTTTTGATAATATGGTTTTGCATGCAAACATTGGTATTTTTTGTTTTGAACTACTCTTAGAGAAAGGAATTTTCTTCACTATTTTGGTCTTGTAAACAAATCCTTCCTAGGTTCATTTAGGAGCAAATCAAACACTTCATCCATCCCAAACATCTATCAAAACCCATCCCACCAAACAACTTTAGAACTTTAGAAACATCATTATCTAGACTTAGGTACATCCTTAAACCAAATAAAAATCATTTGTTTAGTTAGGTGTGTGGGAATGCATCCTTTCTCATACATTTAATTGAATTAGCAATTATTTGAACAAGTTCATCCTAAGATCACATCTAACATATTAGGGTTTACAAGTTCATTATCCAAATCAAACCAATCAAAATAAAATCCTAAAGTCTAGCATTGATCCAAAGTTCCTAAATGTTCAAACATCCATATCATTCATCCCTTTCATCATTCATCTCATCATTGGTCCTAAACACCTTAGAGGTCAACAAGGTCAAAACACAAGAAGAACATGGAATATAAACTTGATCCATGCATCATGAGTAAACCAAGTCACCTAAACTTTCAAAGCCTTACAATGTCGATTGATTATCAACACTCACATCTATGCAATCTGTACATGGGATCATTATCTACCACAAACCTCAATGGTACAACAAATGTGAGTATGCCTAGTCAAAAGTTTGGAACACCTTTTCCGATGTTAGATTGAAATCCAAGTCCAAACTTATAAATCTATCAAACAAACACTCAATGGATGAGACTTCCACAAAAAACCATCATCCCACCAAATCCATACATACCAAGTATAAGTTTTCCAAACATGAACATTTCAAATCCACACTTGGAAAACTTTGGAATAGATATGTTTACAAATGTTGTTCAAAGTCCAAAAAAGATGTTAATGACTCCGTGTATTAATCCAGGTCAAGGTAACACCATGCAAAATTAAAGTTACCTAAATCAAGACAATATGATTCCCAACATCAAGAATGTTCAATTTCAACCTATCATGCCAAATCTAAACATAATCCAGTATCAAAAAATTGTCCAAAATCAATCGATCCAAGGAAATCCATCAAGCGCCAATCAAATCATTGCACCAAATCCTCCAAATATACCATTGGAAATGCAACAACAGATGGTATCCAATCAAACAACAATGTCAATCCCAAAAAATCAAAACACGGTCTCCCAAGGACCTATCACCTCAGTCATTCCAACCATCACTATCACTTCAACCATTCCAACCACCACTCTGACACCCATCATATCTCAAACCCTCACTACCATGATCGCTCCAAGCATTTCTCGACCACTTGTCACTGCATCCAACACAATTCTGAATCCACCACCACTACCACCTAAACCAAACACAAGAAGACAATATAACATTGCACTAAAAGCTCACCAAGCCTACCAAAAGGCCATCCAACAATATATAGCCACACAACAAGTAGCACAAGCTCAACAAGTGCAACAAGCCTCCCAAGTTTCCCAAGCCTCTAAAGCTACCCAACAAACACAAGCACAAACATGGAAAACGATAACTATTTGGGACAATGACCAAGATCTATCCATCAATGAACACCTTGAAGATGTTTCCACCTCATCCAACGATCAAATTAACATACATCAAGAATAACTTTTCAATCATGATCAAAATACACCAACAATACCCAAAAATGATCCAATTCAAGAAATGTTGACATCACTTGACCCTATGGTTGAAGACATTGACAAATTCTCTGCCAAAATTGTTGAAAAAAATGTTCAAAATCTATCCATTAATGAGCACATTGAAGATGTTTCTACCCCATCTAATGACCAACTCACCGTATATCAAGAGCCACTTTTTAGTGATCTATTTCAAGGAGTGTTAGAGTTATTTGATCCTATTGACATAATCCAAGACCCATCTACCAACGATCATGTTGAAAATGTCTTTGCATCACCTAATGATTTAAAGAACATATCTCAGGAATTTATTCCAAAGCATGATCAACATCTTTTACCAGGGTCTAGCAATGGTCCTTTCCAAGACATGTTGACACCCTTTTACCTCACATGGTTACAAATACTGAAAGAATCCTCAACTTGACACTTGATCTAAGTCCATTCAAAGATCAAGAGGATATTGAGACACTTCCCATTTCTATAAAGATATGCAAGGATCATTTGAAACTAACCCATGTCAAGAACTTGATCCAAAGCATGTCAAAAGAAATTATAAAGTTATTGAAGATCAAGAATTCGTATCTCCAAGATACTATAATGATCTAATAGACACTCTCCTATCTATACAAGATGTCACAAATAATGATTATATCCACATAGAACATACTCCTTCATCTACCCATGAGATGATTTATGTGGATGGACATGTAGATGATCTTCATCTAGAACATGATTCCTTTACTCCTGACATTATGACATAAAAAGAGTGGGTTATCAACTCCTACAATCAGACTGAGTTGTCAACATAAGGATCAGATATATCCCAAATTCAAACTGAGGACATCATGAATAAAGTTATCTAGAAGTATCCACTCAAGGAAACAGGTCAGACAGAACATGATATTCCAAAGTCAACAGAACAACAAATTCCAATAACATCATTTGCAGTGGTCATTTATCCAAGAATGCATTCTAAACAAGAGCTCTCGAAATAGGCAGAATCAAAGCATGAAGGTACTACTACCACCATACTAGGGGCAACTTCATCTCAAGAAAATGTCAACATAGGGAGCATGAACAATCCTTATAATGAAATTGATGCCAATACTACAACCAGTCACATCATGAATCTTCTTCCACCCATCACCCCATCCATGAATTGGGACCAACTTCAAAAGAAACATTTGAATTAAAGTACCAAGAATGAAGCTAAGAATCATAATGGAAAAATCAAATACACATGGATACCAAAGAATACAAAGAAATATCATCCCTATCAAACTTCATCAGTCAAAGAAACTATGGGGAAAAATAAAAAAGGGAAAATTATCCATCAAAGATGTCCAAAAAAGAAAAAGCAAGCTTTTCAAGCGACGTACAAACTTTATCAAGCATTTGGTCCTAATTCCATGTACACTTTTGTATCCACCCATCATTGCTCATCTTCCCAAGTTTGGAGAGTCAAAGGTTCCAGACTGTCAACCAATCCATCTCTTATCCCTAAACACACTCCATCCACATCTCCACACATGATATTTGATTCTCACATTGACCATGTATTGGCAACGACCCTTTATCATAAGGATTTGGAAGGCACTCTATCACGATGTGCGCACAAAGAAAAAGTCAACTCCAATTTCAATGAAGCAGATCAGGAATCTCAAAATTTGTATTCAAGTGCATGTATCTTAGCAAAACAAATTCTTCAAGAAGGCTATCAATGGAACATCATGACAGAAGCATCTACATCAGCAACACCTTGTGGTTTAGCATGAGCTTTAAATCTTTCATAGAAAAATACAAAATAAAAAAAATATGAAAATCCAAAAAAAATAGAAAAAGGATTGAAAATAGTAAAGAAAAAAATCATCCTCTAGTGAAAACCACTACGGTGGCACTTTGGGCAAGACCATGATGAAAACCTGGAAAACAGGCGTCATGTGTAGAATCGAGCATCTACGTACGCCAATTCAAGAGGAAGAATCTTATCCCATCCATAATAAATCCAACATTCCATCCATCTCATCCATAATAAATCCATTCATCCATGAACCATTTATCCAATCCATATTTCCATCTGCATACATAGTCCAAGTCATCTTGATCTTAACAAACTTTGGTGCACACTTTACGCTTGCTTACGGTTAATATCTTGACATGGGTCACTTTCACTAATCCTATCCTATCCAATGTTATCTAAGCAATGAAACACTATCCAAATGAGCATTCCTCCATCCAAACATCTTATCTTATCGCAAGATAATCCTTGGCATCATTTGCTTGCTTACCATATCCATCCATACACCTATCCAAGCATCCATCCATAACATTACATACATTGCTAGACACTGGGGGAAGATATTTAGATCCTGCTTCATGGAATATATGTTGATCTATATCCTCCAACTTATGTGGTGATCCAAACATTGGAAAACGTGAAATAAAATTGGTCCACCACTTGTGAAAAAAATATGAATCACTAGCCCATGGCATATTTTGACAAAAAGAAATTCCTTATCAAGCTTCGTCTTTCATCAAACATCAATCCAAATAATCACTATCAGGCACATCTAATGCATTCTTCAACGTCACATCAAATCATCCAAAACATCTTTTGTTTCAAATCAAGATTCATCAATCCTGATCAATAAAATCCAATCAAAAAAATCATCATCTCAGGATATCCTTGTGTTGCTTAACACTATCCTTGCATTGTTGTGTATCCTCAACAATGTTATCATCATCAATCCTTAATCATCTTGGGAAATCCATTCTAATCCTTGTGTTGCTTAAACACTATCCTTGCATTGTTGTGCATCCTCAACAATGTTATCATAATCAATCCATCGATTCGATCTATCAACCTTAGCTTGTTTTTTAGAAAAATCCCAAATAGAGCACTGATATCATCACACATCCTTATCCAAATCATCAAAATCATGCAAAAATCCAAAAACATTCAAAACATATCAAAATCCAAAAAAATTCCATAAAATAGAAAACATAAAAAACATAGAATTTGAACTACGTCATCTCTGAGCTTAAACGTAGGCAAGTCTAATCTTTGATCAGCCCCCGAGACATCAAAATTCAAAAACATTCAAAAAACATCAAAATCCAAAAACATTCATAAAATCTTCAAAAACACAAACATTTGAAAATTTGAAAACTCAAAACATTTGTAAAATCTCGAAAAAACCCCAAAACAACCTCAAAACATTCCAAAAAATGTCAAAAACATCCAAATATTTGAAAAAATCCACCCATCCCATCTCGCTTTCACTCGAAATAATCAGTCATCCATAATAAACCAATCATCACCTTCATCCTTTGGCAACACAAATAGAAACAATCACAACAATTGGAAAAAGAAAACTTCAAACACAAAATCAAAATCAAAGCAACAAACTGTTAAATGCAAAATCAAACTCTTGATCATCCATTAAATCAAATTCATTTTATTTTGTCTCCTAAGGTTATCCATTTAAATTAAATAAATCAACTTTGTTTAATTTAAGTATCACATCCCCCTTTTAATTAAATAAACCAGACTTATTTAATTAAATCTCAAATGCATATTCCATCCCTTTTGATTTAAATAAATCAAAGTATTAAAATCAAATAGGTCAAAAGCATCTAATCATCATCTAAGTTAATCAAACTATTATTAATCTAATCTAACCACCCATCACATCCTCTAGCTTTTCCCACATGCACAAATAAATCAATTTATTGATTTATTAATTCTCCATTTTCTTTCAACTTGGCATAAAAAGGGAATATTCTCCAAGTTTGAATCTCCCCCTCTTTGGCACATTGACAAAACTATGCTCATTCCTCAACCACTCACAAGCTGACAAGTGGCTCCATCTCATTGGTCAAATCTTTATCCCATATTGCTCTCTTTTGGATACTCTTAGCATTTGAGATTTTATAAATAGAAGCCTCTTTCTTCATCTTAGCATCCACAATCCTCATGCAAAGTTACTCAAATCAATGGAGAACTAATTTTTTCCACTCCACAATCTCATGCACAAATGCATCATTGTCATTTGAATCCATATCATATCTTCATCATGGAGCTTAGCAAAGGATTGGGAAAGGGCTTCTTTCCACATCGAAGAAGCACCAATCCACTATGAGATAAATATACTTCATATTTTTCATATGCTTATTTAGCTTGCTTTGGTTATCTTATCATTTGTTTGCATTTGGAAGCATTGATGTATTATTTCATAAGGATGCCTTATTCGGTTTGCTTAATGTCTACTAACAATGCTAATAATTTTTTGTTTTGAGCAAATGAAGAATTTGACGTCCACAATAATAGATATTATATATCAATATGTAATATATATCAATATATAATATATATCTTGATATATAATATATAATATATAATATATGTTATATATTATATTTTAATATATATATAATATATATATTATATCTTAATATATGTTATATATTAATACTATATTAATATTAATATATATTCCTACTCGTCCAAGTGTATAACCGAGTAATACACAAAACGGATATTTGTCACCTCTAGTGTTCTTACAATGTCATATGTTATATAATATATATTATATATCAATATATAACATATATTTTATATTAATATACATTATATATTATATTATAATATATAATACATATAATATATAATATTATATGTTAATATATATTATATATTATACGTTAATACATATTATATATTATATGTTTTAATATATATTATATATTATACGTTTATATACATTATATATTTATATATATTATATATTAATATATATTTTATATTATATATATATATTAATATTAATATATTTTGTTGCTCATCCAAGTGCATAAACAACTACTAAACAAAACGGATATCCGTTATTTGAACTTTAAGAATTATGATTTCTTTTGACATATGATATATATTTATTATATCTTAATATTTATTATGTATTAATATATATATATTAATATTCTACTAATAGATATATATTAATATATAATATATATTATTATATTATTATATATATTAATACATATAGTATATATTAATATATATACTATATATATTAATATATACTATATATATTAATATATATAATCTCTCCCACTCTCTCCCACTCTCCAACTCTCTCCCACCCTCTCTCTAGCTCTCTCCCACTCTCTACCTCCCCATCCCGCCTCCCACTCCCACCCTCTCCCACTCTCCCACTCTATCCCACCCTCTCTCCCACTCTCTCTCCCACTCTCTCCCACTCTCCCACTCTCCCACCCTCTCTTCCACTCTCCCACTCTCTCCCTCCATCTCTCCCACTCCCCCTCTCCACATCTCTCCCACACTCCCACTCTCCACATCTCTCCCACTCTCTCCCACTCTCTCCCTCAATCTCTACCAATCTCTCCCACTCACTCTCCCACTCTCTCCCACCCTCTCTCCCTCGCTCTCGCACCATCTCTCCCACTCTCTTCCTCCCTCTCTCCAACTCTCTCCCACTCTCTCACACACTCTCTCCCACTCTCTCCCACCCACTCCCACCGTCTCTCCCACACTCTCCAACTCTCCCAATCTTCCAGTCTCTCCCTCCCTCTCTCCCACTCTCTCCCACTCTCTCTTCCTCTCTCCCACTCTCTCCCACTCTCTCTCACCCTCTCTCCCACCCTATCTACCACTCTCTCCCACCCTCTCTCCCACTGTGTAATGCCCTACCACGTAACCTTAAAGAATGTTGCAAACACAATAGAAGTGTAGTATTTTTTTTTTAAAATGTAATACTAACATGTGATATTAACATCACTAATGCATAAAATCTCTAAGATACGTGAGAAGGTATTACATTCGAATTCCACTTTACCAAAGTTATTTAACCATATCATATGAATTAAACTCATAAATGGGTATGTGTAAGATCATGATGGGCCAAAAAGTGGCAATATGATGGGTATGTGGCTGACGGATATTTTTTTACCTAAAATTGATGAAATGAAAAGGGTTTTTAAAGGAGATTCTTAGCTTTCCACCCATATAAATTATACTTTACTTTGAATTTAATAAGTAATTATTATTCATTTTCTATTCAAGTTATGACTAAAGTCCTAACTGATAGGCTGATTGAAAAACATCTATAACTTTCAAACGGCATCACATTTTTTGAATCCAAAACATGTGCCACATTCTATGCTTCATATACTATAGGATTAAAAAAAATAAAAATTGAATTTCATGAGCTTTTGACCAAGTTAAGGTGGTCAGACATATGATTTTTTATATTTTTTAAAAGTTGTAATAAAAAAATCATAATTAATTATTTACTTGGAAAAAAATTATAAAAAAATATGCATCACATCAGGGCATGATTCCTCTACTTATATCAAAAATATTATAAAAAAATATGATCATTTTATTGTGGTTACAGTGGTTAGAAAGACACCTACTTCTTATTTTTCCCTAAAATTTAAGTACCTTGCATTGAAATTTCAAATTTTCACCAAACATACTTTTTTTTTTTAAACAAACCTAGTAGTTTAGAAACTACATTCAATTTGCTACAGATTCTATTCTTACATATTTTTGAAATAATATAGATAACTTATTCAAAATTTTATGTCAAGTTGCCTAACTCTGATTTTTTTGAATTTTTTGCCACTTAAGGGCCTATTTTTTTCATGATGATCCTGCACATACCAAAATTTAAGATCATACATTCAATAATATTAAAATACATCACATATGATATAAAGTACAATAATGTTTCATTCTTTCATTGCATTCAATATAACTATTACAATACTCATTTCCAAATGAGGTAGATCATACAAAAGTGTTACAAATATATGTTACATGAATTCTCCTCAAATACAATAGAGGAGTGATATATAAATAGGGTATCCAACTAATACAAATGAGACATAAGAGGAAGTACAAATCCACTGGTACACTCGAGCTCTTCAATCAAGAAGTACTCCTCATCACGAACAAGATTTGGGGACCCAACGGTGTAAGGTGCATGTTCCACCCAACCAAGTGGTACCCGTAGGCCCATCCCCCATGCTAGGAGATAGTAAAAAGGTTCCTTAGACAAAACTGACAACCTCTAGACATAGGAAAAACTCAAGACAAAACAATACAAGAATAAGACATAACATAATGGTTACATTGCTTCTAGACTAAAAGAATTAAGTACTTTAACCGAACCAATAAACCGTTGTCATAGGAGGAGTGTCATCACAAAGTTGCATGGGTTACCCTAGAAAATCTTCCTAGGCCCTGACCCCCGTGAAGAGCCACTCTCCTACTAACAACATACAGAACTAATCCACTAACCATGGGTAGACAAGGTGCACACAAACCAATAAAAAATACCAACTTTATAGCAATGGACAACACAACCCGTTCATACAACCAGGTTTCCAAACTGAATAAGAACCACATGCACTACCCATGTTAATTCAAAGGGCTGAACCATCACAAATAACATCCCCCTCACAACAACAATATTCCCAATTAACCCAATATTCCCAAACAATGTGAACAAAAGAGAACACGACTTTAAAAGCAATTTAGGAAAAATAATAATCTAACATTAGTATTTCCTAAATCCAATTAAATCAAAAACACATTGCATGAAATTAATCAATTTAATCATAATTCCATTTACAAAATAAGGAAACTAAACTAATTGTTTAACTCCCATTTTCTCAATTACCCAAAATAATAAACATCAACTTTTCTAATAAAATCATTTTATTATAAAACATCTTCTTGTGCTTTGCATGCACTAATTAACAATATAATATTCATTTAAATAAATATATATATACATATATATTATATATATAAATATATATAATTTCTTAAAAACAAACATATATAAAATATATATATTTATATAATATATATTATATACATTATAAATAATATATATAATATATATTATATATAATACACATATAATTTATATTCTATAAAAAAATTTAAAAACAAACTAAACTCACACATATGTTGGGCATAGGTTTTTAACCCTACCTGTGGGTTGGGTTGCTACGTAGCCTTCCCACAGGGGACTGCGGCCTCTATGCAGCGCTAGGTGCTGCCCATAGTCTGCTTCCCTCTGTGGGTCAGTTGTGGTAGCCCCAACCCCTCACAACTTAATCTAATATTTTTTCTTAAAATTTTTCCTAAATTTGTCAATTTTGTCGTATGACAATTTCCGTAAAAAATTTTTATAGAAGAATTTCACCAGTATATTTTCTATAGGAATTTTTTATTTCAAATTATATATATATGTGTGTGTGTGTGTGTGAGTGTGTGTATGTGTATATTTCAATATATATATATATATTATCAACATAAATATTTTATTTGGGAAAATATTTTCACAATTCTTTCCTTCAGGAAAAGATTTACAGAGATTTTCTTTTTCTTTTTCCAGACAAATAAAATTAAATTGGGGAAACAAAACAAATAATAATTTTCTACATGAAGATTTTCAAATCTATTCCTACAGAATTCCTGTATTGTTTCCCTCTGGGTTTTCTACTGTTTAAAATAAAAATTTCACAACTCTCTGATTTTACTATAAAATTTTCTATAGAGAAGTTTTCAACAAATTTTCTACAGAGAAGTTTTCAAAAAAATTTCTACAAAGAAACTTTTAACAAATTCACGAAAATTTCCAACACCCTTTCCAATTTAGAAAAAAAAGCTTCTACAAAATAATTATTTCCTCTTGTATAGACAATTCCTCAACTTTTACAAAATTAACAAAATTTCTACAGAATAGAATTTGTATAGGCAATCTTTTCAAATCAGTTAAATAAATAAATAAATAATAAAAGAACCTGGTTTCTTGAAGCTTGAAGAAATGAAGGTTGGAGCAAAGCCTCGCCTTCAGAATTCAATTTCCGAAGCCTTTTCCAAAAATCACCACTTTCAAAAAGATGCAAAATACAGAGCCCAATAATATTTTCCGAGAACCTCTTTTGAATTTTCAACAATAATTTCTTAGCCCAAAATACCCTTCTTTCCATTTCCATGAAGTAACTTCTTACTTCCCATAGTTATGACAAATATTCTCTCTGAGAATAATTTTTCAACAAGAAATTTTCAATAATTTTTACTCACACATGTCTATTCTAAAATATCTTTTAACTAACTTTTAGATATTTTTCCCTTTTTGCTAATTACAAAGAATTTATGCTAATATAATAATTTAAAATTCCACAACTTAATATTATCTTCTATATGCAATTTAAAATTCAATTCCACATAATAATATCTAAAATAAATTTAATCTAATAAATTTAATTACCTTATAAAATAAATTTAATCATAAGAATTAAATTACTTTACAAAATAATTAAATTTGATCAATTAAATTAAATACAAGGCTTCTAGCAATACTATTTAAAATTAATTAAATAAACACTAAAATCATTAAAAGCATTAACTTAACATTAATTTTCATAAAAAAAACCTTGCATAAATAAATAACAATTGACAAGGAAAACATGGACATGACAACCAAACATACCAGACATAAATTGATGGCACACTATGACTAGGTTTGTGGCTAGACTAGGAAAACCTCGTTACTATCTCCCAATCAACAATACTATTGGGATAAATGACACGCTCAGACCTGTGAAGCCAGGTGGAGCCAATGTCCTGTACCTGCAATCCTAAAATCAAACATATGTCGTACATGTATATATATATCAATCACAAACAATCAAATTGTGAAAAGAAAGTCGCAGAATCACAGGGTGCTCGCAAGTGAGTGATGCAATCCCGTTCTCTTCACCAATACAATGTCACAACAAATTGATGAAATAAATTATCAATTAAACTACAATGAGCATATATAGCAATAACATCTCAAATAAACAACTATGCTTAACTAAAAGCATATCACAATTAACTACCATCCATATAGTGTATCATCACATCATAAAATAAATCCATCATCACTCCACTATCAAAAATCAAGTACACCAACATAGTATCAAGGTCTATCAAAGCAAAACACATTGTCCATAAACATAAGCAAATCAGAGGGGTATTACACTCTCTCCCACTCTCTCCCAACCCTTTTCCCACCCTTTGTCCCACTCTCTCAAACTCTCTCCCACTCTCTCCCACCGTCTCTCCCACTCTCTCCTACTCTCTTGCACCCTCTCCCACCCTCTGTCTCACTCTCCCCCACTCTCTCCCACCCTCTCTTCCATCCTCCATCCTCCACTCCTCCACCCTCCACCCTCCTCTTCCACTCTCCACCCTCATTCTCCCTCTCTCCCCACTCTTCCATAAAACCCTCCACTCTTGTGCTCCTCCTCCTCATCTCCACATCATCATAATGGTAAACCATGTAAATAATCAATAAAATATCATTGCTTGTTTACAATGTTAAAATATGCATCAGATAATCATGTCGCGTCATCGTAAATAATAAATGTCATGTCATCGATAATGTCATAAATGCATGTCACGGGTAAAATAAATGTCATGTTGGATCATCCGGGTAAATATGTAAATAATAAAATATTAAATAAATATGGTATCGACGGACATGTCGAAATAATGCATCATCATCGCCATCAATAAATATCGCTGTCTGGATTTTGTCATCAGATCAGTTCATCGATCATCATCGGCAAAATATCGTGCATCATCATGCATCATAAAGCCCATCATAAATGTTAAAATAATGCGGGTTCATCATCAGATAAATAAATAATAAATAAATAAATAATAAATAATAAATATCATCATGGTCACGCTCGGATCATGGCGAAAATAAATAATCATCTTGTAATAAATAATCGTCATCATCAATATGCGTAATAAATGATCCATCGCGTCATTTATCATCAGATCGTAAAATAATGTCACGGCGACCGGTTGTCGTAATGTCATCATAAATAAATCAAATGTCATCATAAATGTTTATGTCGTATCTCTCCCTCCCTCTCCCCCACTCTCTCCCATTCTCCCTCTCTCCCTAAACCATAAACCCTATACCCAATCTCTCCCACTCTCTCCCTCTCCACGGTTCTCCCTCTCTCCCTAAACCCTAAACAATATATTTGAAAGTGAGATGGAGACTTCAAAGGGATAAAATGTATTGAATATATTATATAATATATTTAATATATATACAATATATCTAGAATATAAATAGTATATATTATATTGAATATATACTATAATATATTTTATATATAATATATATTATATATAATATATAGTATATTTATATTTAATAAATTTATAATAAAAAAATGGATATCCGTTATTAACTCCTTTGGATATTGATGCCCCGTGAAAAATGAATATGGTGTTGCATAATGGATATCAGATTTTAGCGGATATCTGTTTTGTTGTCTAGTTTTCAAATGGACACAATGTATTAAATATAATATATAATATATATTGTATAATTTATATAATAAAATATATTATATATAATATAATATATAATATATAATATAATAAAATATATAATATAATATAATATATAATATAATATATTATATAATAAATTTATGATATAACAAACGAATATCCATTAATAATGGATATTCATTATTAATGGATATCCATTTTTTATCCATTTAATTGAAGCCAATGGGAATATAATATAGTTTTACAAAATGGATATCTATTTCTTTGAGGACTTTATAACGTGAATTCTTCCTCATTTTGGTGATGCAACAGTCAAGAAGTGACCTCCAACAACCTCTAGGTATGTTGTTTTTGCATTTTTTCAATTTTTTTTGCTAATTAGTGATAAATTTAAGATTTTTTTTGCATTTTTTTGTAAATTTTTTGAATTTTTTCATTTCTATTTAAAGTTACAAGAAAATTTGAAACCCTAGTTAGTGGAAAACAAAAAAAAACATCAAACAAAAAAACGGAACCTTTATTACTAGAAAAAAAACATAAAATGGAACCTAGCATACTAAACAAACATAAAATAGAACTTTCATTACCTCCATTCTCAATTTTTTAAAACTGTTTTACATTCTTGTCTATTTTTCATTATTCTTTATCACTTATTTTCATGTTTCTTAAATTAGTATTTCTTTGCTAAACAATTTTTTTTATTAATTTTTTAATTATTTTGGCTCCTTAGCTCTCAAAATAAAAAGGATCCTTGTTGGAAGTGCTCTAAATTTCTAGTTCTTGGTGAATCTGGATCCATTGTTAGTACTAACCAAACAAAACTTGTCCTTGCAACCATAGGGAAATGGGTGAAGTGAATGGGTAATAATCGATGTACTATGCAGGAGGCTATTGTATTGAATCATATACAAATGATAGCCTCCCACACAACCCATCGATTATTACCCATTAACTTTTCCCATTTCCCTATGGCTATAGGGACAAGTTTTGTTTAACCATTACTAACTATGTATACTGATTCACTTAGTATTGGCAATTTGGAGTGTAACATTTCCACCTTTGTTGAATCAATTTGGAGCTTAGCACTTCCACATTACAGCAAGGTAAAAATTTAATGTATTTTGAAATGAGATTTCACATCACTTTAACTATTATTTGTTTTCCATTTACACCTTTTGTTGAATCAATTTGGAGCTTAACACTTCCACATTGCAGCAAGGTAAAAATTTAATGTATTTTTAAATGAGATTTCACATCGCTTTAACAATTATTTGTTTTCCATTTACACGCCTTAGACATAAATGAGCTATACACATTTTTTCATTTGTATTCAATTAATTCATTTATATTGAATGGTTTAAGGGGATTTTAAACATGTATCTTACATTTTTCAATTACAAATTTCATGTAGGTTTAGGGTATGTGCATGATCATGATGGGCCAAAAAGTGGCGATATGTGGGGTATGTATAGGGTATGTAGTTGAAGACTTTTTTTTTTACCAAAAATTGATGAAACAAAAAGGGTTTTTAAAGGAGATTATCAAATTTCCACCAATATAAATTATGCTTCACTTTAAATTTAATAAATTATTATTATTCACTTTCTATTTCAATTATGACTCAAGTACTGATTGATAGGCTAATTGAAAAACATCTATAGCTTTCCAACAACATCACTTATTTTTAATCCAAAACATGCATCACATTCTATACTTTTCATACTATAGGATTTAAAAAAGAAAAAATGATTTTCATGAAGTTTTGACCAAGTTAAGGTGGTTAGACATATGAGTTTTTTTTTTTTTTTTTAAAGTTGTAATAAAAAAATCATAATTAATTATTCACTTGGAAAAAATTACAAAAATGTATCACATCGGGACATGAGTCCTCTACATATATCTAAAATCTTATAAAAAAATATTATCATTTTATTGTGGTTAGTGTGGTCAGAAAGATACCTACTTATTTTTTCCCTGAAATTTAAGTACTAGTGCATTGAAATTTCAAAATTTCACCAAATATATTTTTGTTTTTTTTTTTTTAAATAAACCTAGTAATTTAGAAACTACATTAAATTTAATACAGATTCTATTCTTATATATTTTTGAAATAATATTGATAACTTATTCAAATTTTTACATCAAGTTGCCTAACTCTGATTTTTCTAAATTTTTTGCCACTTAAGGGCCTATTTTTCCATGATGATCCTGCACATACACTTCACTTATATCTAAATCATGGATCCATGCCCTCCAGCTACAACCACTCCACATCCACCCACTCCACCTCAAAATCCCCCACCTCCACCACCTGCACCCGATGGTGCTCACTTTCAAGAACAAGTTGATGTGAATGTTAGAACCATTTAGGATCAAGTTAATATTATTCAAAATGAAGATGTGTTCACCCATTATTGAGGTGTTTTGTATAAAAAATGAAAACTGTTGTTGATGCGTGTAGGTCCATGGAATTGGACTTAGATGAGCATCAACGATGGCTAGAGGAAAAGAGACAGTCCCAATCTAAAGAGGAAAACACAAAGAAATGAATAGATGCAACTAAGAGCTGCAAAACTTTATTAAGACAATGATCTTATAATATTTATAAAAAAATTGATCTTGGATGGATATTTTATTAAGAATTTGGTTGGATGGATATTTTTAGTGTTGAATTTTTGAATATTTAATAGTATAATGATGAGACAAAAATTTAGTAATAAATATTAAAGAATCTATTAATTTAGTGTTTGTTAATGTATATAGTGTGTATATATAGTGTTTATTCATGCATCATGGTTGACTGCTGACTTATTTGTTGATCATAATCATTGTATAGATTTCACATCAACAATCTAATTAGCATGTATCATGTTTTCTTCTAAGGATTTTGTTTGAAAGTTGCATAATGTTCTTTTTTATGTACCATGATTGGAAGATAGTGATTCTTATTCATGATGATTTTATGGTCTTTTACATGAATGATCTAATGACATGTTATTAAACTTGAACGCTTTAATGGCATGAATGTTGGATTGAGTTGTAATGATTTTGTTCAGGATGGTTGTATCACTTCTTATTCTAGAGACCGTCCCAACACGAGAAAACACTCTTCCTCTCAACTCTCTCTCCCCCTCTCTCTCAGGTCTCTCCCTCTCCCTCTCTCCCCCTCTCTCCATCTCTCTCCCTCTCTCTTTGTCTCTTTGTCCCTCTCTTCATCTCAACTCTCTGTCTATCTCTCCCTCTCACTCTCAGGTTCCTCCCACCCCTCTCTCTCTCTCAAGTCTCTCATAGCTTCCTCTCTCCCTCCCTTTCTCCCTCTCAAGTCTCTATCTCTCCCTAAATCAGGTATCTCTCTGTCTCTCTCAAGTATCTATCTCTCCCTCTTTGCCTCCTGCTCTCCCTCTCAACTCTCTCTCTCCATCTCCCTCACACTCTGAAGCCCCCCTCTATCTCTCTCAATTCTCTCTCTTGGACTCTCTCCCTCCCTCTCAAGACTCTCTCCCTCTCAAGTCTTTCTCTCTTGCTCTCCCTCTCTCCCATCCCTCTCTCTCAAGTCCCTCCCACTCCCTCTCTCTTTCTTGTGAATTGGTCGCACATCAATAAATATATAATATATACTATGTATTAAATATATTATATAATATATATTATATATTATAATATTATATATATTAATATATAATATAATCATATAATCATATATTATATAATAATATATGTACTATATAGTATAAAATATAATATATAATATACTATATAATATATTATATATAATACACAATACATATGTATAATACATATTATATAATATTATGTATTATAAATAATATAACAAAAATATGATACAGATATCCGTCCAGTAACAAATATTTGTTTTAAAAAACAAAATAGATATCCATTTGAGATTTGCTTTGGGATTTCCTGACTTGGAAAGTCAACCTTAAAAATGTGTTTTTGAAATTTTGTTTAGTTTTCCGAAGTTTTCCCTTGTGGCTGACGACTTTTTTTTACCTGAATTTCATCAAACGAAAAGGGTTTATAGAAAAAATTGCCAACTTTCCACCAATATAACTTTTTCCTTATTTTGAATTAAATAAATAATTATTATTGATTTTCTACCTACATTACATCTAAAGTCCTTATTGATAGGTTGATTGAAAAACTTTTATAATTTTCAAACTACTTAACATTTTTCATATCTACAAGATGCACCACATTCTATGCTTCACATACTATAGGATATAAAAAAAATTGAATTTCATTATTTTTTGACCAAGTTATGGTGGTCAAACACATACATTTTAATAATTCTGAAATGTTCTAGTAAAAAAATCATAACTAGTTATTTACGTGGAAAAAAATTACAATTTTTTTTTTGGCACATTCAGACATGTGTCCTCTACTTATATTTAAAAATTTAGAAATTAAATTATTTTTTTCTTATACTTAGGGTGGTCAGACACACACCTACTTCTTATCTTTTTCCTAAAAGGTTTAGTACCATTTCATTGAAATTTCAAATTTTCTCAAAGCAAATTTACTTTTTTCCAAAAAAGGATTAGTAGCCTAGAAACTACATTCAATTTTCTACAACTTTTGTTCTTACATATTTTTCAAATTATGTTAATAACCTATTCAAATTTTTGTGTGAAGTTTCCTAACTCTGATTTTCTAAATTTTCATTGCCACTTAGAGGCCTAGTTTGGACCCCCGTGATCCTGCACATACCCTATAGTCCCTCGAAATGGATTATAGTTTAGTTTCATTTTCTAAGCCACATAGGGTTCCCAAGGGTTGCCTTCAATTCCATTGGCCATGAAATGATATACTTGCACACTTAATGCACATATGAATCCATCCAAATAAGACATATACATGTATAATAAAAAAATTGAATCATGATCACAATCATGCAAGTTTCATAATTCACATAGCATAGAGATTTAATTTAATAACTTTCAAAATTAATCACCTAATTATCCTTTATCATAAGTGTTAAGTTTCAGTTCGTCAAACTTGCATCATAATTCATTTATACATCACATCTCACCAACTCATCTTTATCTTTCAAAAATCAAACCAAATGTGATCATCAAACTAATATATAATTCAATTCAACATTATCAATTAAGTACACAATGTAAACCAGAATTAAGTCATCATTTGTAGCCAAACATTTAAAGTATCATTTCTTAGATATTGTCTTGAGGTTTTAGTATATATTAAAAGAGTTCAACATGATCAACTATTTTAAACATGTAATTTGGTAAAAGGTCAAAATAAATGTCAACAATTGTCTTAATTAACATAGTATCCTTAGCTTCAATAGGTATCATCAAAGGATTACAAATATTTTTTTCCTAATTAATAGGTTCAACAAGGTGGGTCTCATAGGTGTCACCTTGAGAGCTCTAAGTACCAACCTCAAATGCTAAAAATTATATTCAAATAAAGACCTTAATTTTTGTAAATTTTTAACTGGGTAAAATAGTTTTCAATGCATGGTTCCTCATAGAATGTTCTTAATTCTTTACTAAATTATTTCCATGTGAACAATTGTCCTTACTATCAGTCATCTTCCATTAGTACCATTGGTAAAGTCCTAATTCTATATATATGCTTAGAGTTATTTCAACCATGGAATTATTTGGTATATTGTGAAGTTTAAATTGTTGTTTTGAGGCTTATCCATGAAATTACATTTCTACAATCAAATATATGAATGTTTATTCTTGGTAGGTATAATTGTTTGCCTCAAAAAGGTCCTCTATTACTTGATTTGGTTTACTATGGTTGTATATGCCTTGGTGTTTTTTTTGGGACTTTTATTCTGATAAAATTTCCTTCATAATCCTATCTAAACCCTCATTTAAGGATTTTAAAATTAGGTCAAACAATTTATCTTCAATGAAATGTGTCATTTTTTTGTGTCTTTATGAAATTATTTCCTCAATGGTGGAAAATAAAATGGGTCCTTAGATTTTTTTTGTGCAAAAAGGACCTCTAATCCGAAAGATAACATGACTTTAATTATTTTTATTTTATTTAAAAATATTAAGGTAGGAAAGTATTTGGTGTGAGAGAGAATTTGATGTTTCAGTTTGGACCAATCATAGATCACTATATTAAGGAATATATCTTATGTTTTAAAATAAATTTCAAGGAACTAACCCTACCTAATTTTTGATAATATTTCCAAAACTATAGTTTTTTGCAAAAATTCAAAAATTAGGTCCTATAGAGAAAATTAATGAATTTTTTTTACTAAACTTTGACCACTAAATTAAAGTATTTATTTTATTTTCAATATTAAATTACAAAGAACTAACCCTAACTAATGCTTTACAATTTTTTCAAAAATATAAATTTTTTAAATAAACTCCTAAAATTTTGGCCTATAGACGAAATTAATAAAAACAAGTAAAATCTTAATAAAGTTTAAAAATATTATCTTCAAACTCTGAATTTTTATCTAAGATATTATCTAATTCATACCTAAAAGCCAAAAAAAATTAGATCTAAATGTGCATTGGTTTGGGAGATATGGTTAAAAAAAAAATCTTTTTTACCTGAATCATAGTTTGGATACCACTTGCTATCATATTTCTTGGAAATATTTGTAAAAATGAGAAATATAGCGGACTACTTCAAGGGGGTGACCTCCAATAATCATATAATATATATGAATTTAATATTGTATGATATGGTGGTATGCCCCTTCATCCTAATTAAGGGGTATTAGTGTATTAACTAATATTTATGTTAGGTTTAAGCATGCCACAAGTGCTTATCCTTAGGAATATATCATATTAGGATCATAAAAAAACTATCAACCATAATTAGGAAACATTCATATGAATTTAATAGCACAAATTTGTTAAAAACTGAAACTCATTTTTTCAAACCTTCATAATAAAAAATTCTAGGGAAAATAATAATGTTTTTAGAACCTAAATCATGGAAACAAATCATAGGAATACAAATTGTACCTCCCTTATTGAATCTTCAAAAAATGTGGGTATGTCTTCAATTTCTTTCCCAATATTTTATAAGGCTTTCAAAAAATCACATGTGTTTTATTATCTATTATCATTCTTCCTCCCTAAAAATAAAATATTTCAATGTATAAATAAATCTAATCACCTTCCTAAGACAAAGAAGTGGAATAAAAGAGAGTTTCATGTCACTCATCTCTATTCAATGGGATGGAGGCACATGACACCGCCTTCACTCATGTAAACACTTAAAAATAAATGTAAGCATATAAGTCCCATATTAATCAACATGGATTCACCATTTTTAATTATGGTGGGTTGGAGTTTACTCAATATATCCCACCTATTACAAAAATATAAGGGTTAAATTTAGTACCAAAATATAAATTACACATACTAAAAATATATTAAACTCTTCCCAAAGATCCCAACTAGAACCAAAAACCTACAAGGACTCTCAAATCCCATTTTCTAAGTATCTTACATATAGATGGATTATTTGGGAACCAAAAAAAAGGAATAATAGCTTTTCTTTGGCTACTAAAACACCACTAAAAGATGAATGTGATCTTCCAGTTGTTGTGGCCTTCACAACGTGCCCCTTTTTAAAATTGGGGACCCTTGTTTCAACTCTATACTTTTATTTTTTCCTTAATTTTGGGTATTTCAAATTTTCCAAGAATTTAGGCTGAAGTACCATTATATTTTAATTCATTTGGCTTTCAATATCAAAATTTCTTGATTATGATCTAGGAGTATATTGGGATGAAATTTATGGTGTCCTAGTTTCCATGAAGCCATTGGAAAATAAAAATTTATCCTTGATCAAATTATTCAAATATTTGAAGTCAAACTTTATTTTTTCTAGAATTTAAACATTTCCTATAGTTTTGCAAGTTACAAGATTATAAAATACCCATAAAACCATAAAATTCCTAGAAAATACTTGTTGATAAATTTATACATTTATGAAAATATACAAACAAAATCTCAACTCCATGTTTCATTATAATCTCAAACTATTTCAAGGAACTTTCAAGTTTTGGAAACATGCAAGTAGACCACAACCTTAAAATTCTAAACATTCAAATATTTTTAATTAATTTTCACACTTGCCATCTTGTAAGAAATCCTTGGAAGCTTGAGAGTTGGTGGAAATTAATGGGTTGGATGTGTGCATGGAACTTAAAATATTTTGACCTTTCAAATCTCCCCATTCTATCTTCTTGCATACCAATTCTTATATTTTAATAATCTTGTGTCATAGAAAAATGGCCCCTTGTCATTTTCATGGCATTTTAGGTCTTGTTTCATGGTGTTTGACCTATTTTTCTTTGGTTTTATGTTGTAACATGGCTTGAACATGCATATTTAGGTACTAAAATTCAAATAATGACGTCTTGTGAAGGTGTTGTTAAGTGTTGTAAGACATTTCTACACACTTCTAGACTCTATTCATTACAATTCACCTAAAAATCACCTTTTCATCCCTTATAAAGTCCTCTTTTGAAGTGCTATAAAGTCTTGTAACAATATTTCATGCTTATCTAGGCATAACTTCACTATTTATCCCTTTCTCATGCTTTATTTGGTCCCTTTATGCCCTCATATGTCTTAATTAAGTGCATTTTTTAATGTTAAACCGACAAACAATATTAAATAGAACTTAATTCCCGACACCCATTTTCAAGTCCTAGGTGGGACCCATTCCCCATGGGTGACAAATGAGTCCCCTTTTGCTCCAAATTCAAAAAAATTAAAATTTCCTTTCGGGTTTTTACTCAAAAAAACTTGATGTCGGCCTGTGATGAGGTATGAACAGGTAACTAAGGCACAAGATTGTATAAATAAGTGAATTTCACCTCATTTTATATCTCCCATAATCTACTACAATTCTCCAACATTCACACATCATATTCAAGCAATCTTCAGCATTCAAGCATCTTACAACATCAATTCAAGCAATTACTCAAGCACTTTGGAGCATCCATTGGCACTACTTTAGATTTGCATTATCAAGGGTTTGGTAAGTCGATAGCAATTGCATGTTATTATTTTATCATTCTCTTTCATTTCATTGTTTCATTAAGGGTTTGATTGCCAAAAGTGGGGTTTGACCAAGGCAAGCCCATATTTGCTAACCCTCAACCACTTTTCCCCTATTGCATGTGTGTTTTCAGACATTTGTATGTAGATTTAACAAGATTTTGGGTGTTGAAGATTGGTAAACAAGTCAACTAGGTGGTTCAAGTCAACTCATTCATATTTCAAGCTTGGAGAAGGTTTTTTGTCCATTTCCTGCATAATTGACTTTGACAGCCTAACAATAAGAGATTTCTAAATCTCGTGTTGCGGAGTTGTCTCCTGATTTTTTAGAATTTTGGGAGAGGACTAATTGACCACCAGTGGTGAATGAGTCCCACCTTAGGACTAAAAATCTATATTTTTTCAAATTCTATTTCCTGACAGTCAGAAACCTGTTTCTGACACTTTTTCACCAGTAGGACTAATTTGCCACCCTGGGAAAATGAGTCCCACTATTGATTTTCAATAATTCCATTCAACATCCACAACATTCCAAATTTATCAAAAAATTCCCAGGTGCATTCTATTTCATCCTATTTTTTTCTATTATGCATTATTTCATCATTTAGTTCATTATTTGCATATCACAGTGTGTTTTCAAACATTATTTAAATCTTAGTTTTGCATTCATATTTCAGCTTTCTAAATCATTTAATTGCATTTATTTTACTTCATTAAGCTTAGAAAACATCATACATAACATAATTTGAATGAACACTTAGCATTTTTGGGCCCTATTTCTCTCCTTTTAGCTGAAAAACCCTAGAAGAGTTAGAGAAGCACATAGGAAACCCAAAAATCTATGATTCATTTTGGTGAACTTGCATTTTGAACACTTTTCATTTCTGATTTTATTTGCATATTGCATCTTAGTTTATATTTGCATCAACATTCAATTAGGACATTGTTTTGTTTTCGCATTTTAGGACTTTTCATATTGCATTAGTGAAAACTTTACTTATATTTCATTTTTGCATTGCATCTCATTGAAAATTTTGAAAATTTTCATTCTGCATCCTTTATTGCATTTTGTAGAGCATTAAAATTATCTTAATTTTTTTGAAAAACACACAAAAACATCATACTTGGACTCATTCGCCACCCTGGGCGAATAAATCCCTCTGTACTTTTTAAACAACATTTTTTGGCATTTTTCTGGCATTTGTCTGCATTTTTGTTTTCTATAGTTAGATCTCTGTTATAGTTAGCAGAATTTTTGTTATTGGAATTTTAGAGGTCCTAGATTACCTTGCATTTGAATTCACCCCCTCCTTTGTGGTACTTGTATGAGTGTTTGGTGGCCCGTTGATAACACTTTAGTGAGAAGAAGTTCTAGACTCATGGCCTCTTGCAATAGCACTTTCGTTGTGGACCTTGGGATCTCATGAGCTCCTACTCCTAGTCTAGACAATGGTGCATTAGGAACTGAGAATACCACTTCTATGCCTTCACCTTTCCATCCAATGAATGTTGGAACCCACAACAACTCCCTCCTGCAAGAAAAGGTCATTAATTTTCATGAGGATTTTGCACATTTACAACAAGATTTGTCACTTGAAAACATTTCCACCACTACCCCCAACCCTGTTCTTACACAACTCCTTAACACCATTTCTTCCATGCAACATCAACTTTCCACCATTAGCCAAGGTCAAACCACTCCACCCACATATCATGTTTGTAGCAGCCCTTTATCCTTAGAAATCTTATGTACCTCGATGCCACAAGGGATAGAAATGCCTCAATTTGAGAAATATGGAGGTAAAGGAGACCCTATCAACCATGTTAATGCTTATACAACTTTGTGTACTGATTTTGTCCTTGATGATAAGATATTAGCCAAATAGTTTCCAAGGACCTTGAAAGATACTTCCTTAGAATGGTTTTCCAACTTTCCTAATCATTCCATCCATTCTTTCAATGAATTAATGGATGCTTCCATAAGTCACTTTCAAGTGCACATGACACCTAAAAAGACAATGGATGACCTCATGCAATGTAGAGAAAACATAGATGAAAAAGTAAATAATTTTATCTCACAATACCAATCCTTATATGCTCAAATTGATGTCAAGATTCCTGATGCATATCTACAAAAGATGTTGATCAAAAACTTGTACACAAAGCTTCAGAATAAACTAACTATGATGAAATTCCCTTCGTTTATGCATTTATGCACAACCTTGTGTGAATACCATAACTTGGTTTCAAGTCATGATTCAAAATCCACTTCTAACTGAGCTAAAAAACCTTAACTCAACAATAAAAACCAAAATAACGCGCAAAACTTTCACAAACCAAATAGAGGCTTCTTTTAGTTCAATCCTCCATCACAACCGCAACCAGCCCAACCAGTTCAAACTCAAGTGGAAATTGTTAAAACAGTGGTGTCTTATACCTATGGGGACCCGAAGAGACAATTTACTCCTCTACCTGATACCCTCCATAACAAAATGAACCAATTAATTAAAAAATGCATGCTCACTTTTCCACTCGTTAGCCCACTTGATCCAAATCAGCCCTTACCACCCACCTTCAAACCTAACCCTTATTGTCATTTTCATCACCAATATGGACATGACACTGAACATTGCAAGTGTCTAAAACATTTAGTTCAAGACCTCATTGATTCAGGCCATTTGTCCATTATGGGTGTTAATGATCAAGGAAATAAGTTTGTTGTACCCCCTAACCAGAACTTACAAATTATCACCAATCCTATGCCTAAACACACTACTTCATTTGTCAAGGCTAGCAAACCTTCAAACACTGATGTAATGATTGTTGATACAAACAATGAACAACATGATATACCTCCACCTATTACTAAGGATGCTCCTATGGATCAAATTGTGGCTATGATAGATGTTATCCCTCATAAGGGCCAAACCATTAAATCTTTTAATATCACTTTTTTTTGTTAAATACATACTACAAAAACTTCCTAATGGTCCTCTCTACATAGCTGGCAGAATCTTTGATAAGCCCACTAATGGGATATTAATAGATCTCGCTTGTGGTGAGAATATGATCATAGAGGAGTTTCTTGTATTACATGAGTTATATCAAGATGCTTATAATAAACCAATTTCATGGATTAAAACACATACTAGTTTTGCATGCCATACGATCAGATTGATCGTACTCCCCTTACAGATCAGACCTAAAACTTTGGATGTAACATTTTCAATTATTGCACAATCTGACCAATTTCATTTGTGGCTAGGCCACCCTTGGCTTTGCTTAATGAAAGTGGTCCCATTGGTTGTTCACAAGTGCTTGAAGTTTCCACACGATAATGAGATATTTACCATACACCATAGTGGCTTTAATCCCTTATCTTCCAAAGGTAATTTTTCATTAGAAGCCTTTTGGCCAGAACCCATGGAACCCATCACCCCTTGAAAGTACTTCTTTTTCATAACTTATCAAAAATTCAAAGCCAAAAAGATAGCCGAATTGTCTCTTCGTAATGCATCCCCATCCACTTCCACACCTCCTATCATAGATGAAACTATGCTTCAACATGAGACTGACATTGAGCAAACCATAAACCTCTTGAACAGCCACCCCTAGATACTTCCCAACCATTATTTAAATGACCAAGGGAAAATGAAACAACTCCTATCATGCCTCCTCACAATAAACAAGTGTATAAAGCAAAAGAGAAAGTGGTTAAACCATCTTCTTCAGTTTCTTCTATTCTTCCCTCTTCGAAAGTAGAAGAACCTATGATGCCTCAATCTGCTCTTACACCTCAAAAACTCCAAAATATAATTAAATGAAACCACAGTGCTAGGGAACGTAGGCATTGTCGTCATCTCCTTGCTTGTCAATCTTACATGGTAGAAAATACAGAAAATCAACCTCCATCTTTGACAAAGTTAATAGATGACCACCCTCCTCCTCTCGACCTACCACAAGACAGTCCAGTGCAACAATCACAACAATATGAACCCATCCAACAACCACAGCTTTTGATACATCCATCCTTAGAAATCACCCTTCGTCCTCCTGTTGTTTTGTGTTCTACTTTTGGGGATGACGCAAAGCATAGAGATGCCTTATGTCTCTTCCATGTTGAACCAAAAGGTCCTTTTCTTTTTTTCTTTTTCTCTTGTGTTTTCCTTTTGGGGATGACACAAAACATAGAGACACCCTATATCTCTTCCATGTTGACCCAAAAGGTCCTTGTCTTTATTGGTTTTTTTTTGTGTTTTCCTTTTGACAATGACACAAGGCATCGAGACCGAAATGTCTCCTTCATGTTGACCCAAAATATTTTTCATTTTCTTTCACCATTTCATTTTCTTTCGTTTCACTTGTGTTTTCCTTTTGGGGACGATGCAAGCCATTGAGACTGCAGTGTCTCTTCCATGTTGACCCAAAAAAGACTTTATTTTTCCTTCTTTTTCACTATCTTTGTGCCATTCTTCCAGTTCTATGTGCTTTGGGGAATGATGATAGTTCTGAGATTTTTCATAAAAAACACATTACAACAATGAACATACTGACCCAAAATCCATATATCCCTTATGTATTTGGTGTGGTCTCTTTTCTGGGGGGAACGCCCTTTCTTTTTTTTCCTTCTCTATGACATGATGTAGCCTAACTTTGAAACATATGACTTGGCATAGGGCTTTCCAAGTTGGCTCTCATGTCTTTTTTTCTTTTATCTTTTTCTTTCCTTCACTACTTTAAAGTAATTGCTCATAGAACAATGTGTCGCAATTCCTTTAAAGTGGGGGGCATACATTACCACTAATTCATTTGCATTCTTGGTGTATCCTTGTCGTTTATATGATGCGTTCATCACTTTGTGGATGACATTGGGTGTGATGTCCTTCATAATTGTGATCTATCTCAGCATACTACATTCCTCTTGGCGGCCTAATGCGACGCACTGCATCCCCTAAGTTTTGAATATACTATTCTTTGATTGGTCCTCTCTTGGAGACATTAGACACAATGTTCCCTAAGTGACTGACCTTGCATGAATTGAACAAGAATCCTTTGAACATCTTTCACATTTTACACTTAACATTTTATATTTTTACATTTTTACACCTTTTGCCACCTTGCATAATGCAACTTGCATGACTGTGGTACATTTCTTTTTGTTCATGACATTTTTCCTTATGGCACCTTGTTAAAGTTATCAGGAGGTATAACCTTAATATGGTTGAGTGGGAATCCCACCTAGCGGCATGAATTTTCCCCATAGCAACCTTTGTGTTTGTGAATGCATACCAACTAGTGTATGTATCTTACCTTTTTGGGCTTTCTCACCTTGCGGACAGCCAAAAGTTTTGTGGCCCCAGAGTGAGTACATTTGGGCCTTCTCACCCAGCAGAACGTCATGTGTTCTATCACCCCAGAGTGAGTATGCATTCTCTTTTTTCAAACAATCAACCTAGATCTAATCCACAACTAGTTGGGCAAACAATCGAAGCTTCATCTAATTATTCCCAAAACTTGTGTGTTCCTTTGTTTTTATGTTTAGTTTTCCATGGGATCTTTATCCTGGCAGCTTGATCATCCCTCTTGATCATTGTCATTCCATCTTGCTAACGTTAAGTGCATTTGAACCCTCTTCTTGATGTTCATGGATACTTTAGTGTGAGTTTGAAGCAAGTTCATCCTCTCACTAAAGTGGGGGCTAAATGTGCCCTAGAAAAATGGCCCCTTGTCATTTTCATGGCCTTTTAGGTCCTGTTTCATGGTGTTTGATATATTTTTCTTTGATTTTATCTTGTAACATGGCTTGAACATGCATATTTAGGTACTAAAATTCAAATAATGACATCTTATGAAGGTGTTGTGAAGTGTTGTAAGACATTTCTACACTCTTCTAGACTCTATTCATTATAATTCACCTAAAAATCACCTTTTCATCCCTTATCAAGTCCTATTTTGAAGTGTTGTAAAGTCTTCTAACAAGATTTCATGCTTTTCTAAGCATAACTTCACTATTTATCACTTTCTCATGCTTTATTTGGTCCCTTTATGCCCTCATATGTCTTAATTAAGTGCATTTTTTTAATGTTAACCCAACAAACAACATTAAATACAACTTAATTCCTGACACCCATTTTCAGGTCCTAGGTGGGACCCATTCACCATGGGTGGCAAATGAGTCCCCCTTGTCTCCAAATTCAAAAATTTTAAAATTTCTTTTTGGGTTTTTATTCAAAAACACTTGATGTTGGCCTATGATGAGGTATGAATAGGTAACTAAGGCACAAGATTGTATAAATAAGTGAATTTCACCTCATTTTATATCTCCCATAATCTCCTACTATTCTCCAACATTCACACATCATATTCAAGCAATCTTAATCATTCAAGCATCTTACAACATCAATTCAAGCAATTACTCAAGCACTTTGGAGCATCCATTTACACTACTTTAGATTTGCATTATCAAGGGTTTGGTAATTCGATAGCAATTGCATGTTTTTAATTTATCATTCTCTTTCATTTCATTGTTTCATTAAGGGTTTGATTACCAAAAGTGGGGTTTGACCAAGGCAAACCCCTATTTTCTAACCATCAACCATTTTTCCCCAATTGCATGTGTGTTTGCAGACATTTGTATGCAGATTTAACAATATTTTGGTGTTGAAGATTGGTAAACAAGTCAACTCATTCATATTTCAAGATTGGAGAAGGTTTTATGTTCGTTTCCTATAGAATTGACTTCGACAACCCAACAATCAAAGATTTCCAAATCCAATGTTGCAAAGTTGTCTCCTAATTTTTCAAATTTTTGGGAGAGAACTGATTCGCCACCAATGGAAAAGGAGTCCCACCTTAGGAATGAAAATTTGAATTTTTTCAGATTCTAGATCCTGACAATCAGATACCTGTTTTCGACACTTTTTCACCAATAGGAGGACTAATTCGCCATCCTGGGCGAATGAGTCCCACTGTTGATCTTTCAATAATTCTAGTCAACATCCACAACATTTCAAATTCATCAAACACTACCCATGTGCATTCTATTTCATCCTATTTCTTTCGGTTCTGCATTATTTCATCATTTAGTCCATTGTTTGCATATCACAACATGTTTTCAAACATAGTTTAAATCTTAGTTTTGCATTCATATTTCATCTTTCTAAATCATTTAATTGCATTTATTTTACTTCATTAAGCTTAGAAAACATCATACATAAAATAATTTGAATGATCCCTTACCAGTTTTGGGTCCTATCTCTCTCCTTTTAGTTGAAAAACCCTAGAAGAGTTAGAGAAGCACATAGGAAACCCAAAAATCTACAGTTCAAATCTCAAGAGCATTTGACCTCCCCATGACCCTTGGTATTATAGTCTGAATGATGTACTTCATAATTTTTAAATTTCTTCTCCAAAATTCTATTTCAAGGTTTTCTCTGCATCCCTTTTCCTTATACCTTATTCTTTTATGATTTAGGGTTTTTAAATGGATGCTTTGGAAAACATTGTTATTTTAATAGAAGATTTAAGTTTTTAATAGTGATTTTGTTAAGTTAATGATTTTATTTTATGGTATAAACCATGTTTAGTGCTAAGGTTTTTATTTCTTCATTCAAATATTGAAATAGTAACATTCCAAGCTTCCCTTCAACCCTTGGACCCATTCTAAGTCAAGGTTTTTACCTAAATTACATGTCAACTATAAAATTTCCACCCAATCTTGAGACCATAAGGTTTTATCATACTATGCACTCAATTAAAAACTATATCTACTCTTTTACAAACCTTGAATCCCTAGAAGTCTTATCTTAAATAAAAATTATGACCAAATTGCACATATGCACCTATGCACATTTTTTTTGAAAATTTGAATCTCTTATAATGCTATAATTTCAAGTAAAAGTTGTATGCATTAAATTTATAATAAATTCCTAAAACCTTGAAGCTCTTATCATATCAAGCTTCTTGATCCAAATTGCATGTGTGTAAACTTGCAAATCAACCTTCAAACCTTAAAGCTTTTTCATTGTCTTAGCATTTTAGTTGAAGCTACATAAATGCAAACATCAAGATCTTCAAACCATGAAATACATATAGATCTACAATTTTCTCCCTAATTTAAAAATTTGTAGTTTTGAAGGAAACCATAAAGTCCTAAAATAAATTTAAATTTAGACTTTCTAATCAAATTTTCTTACCTTCAAATATGCGAACAAACCCCTAAACCTTAAAAATGTTATACTTTTACATTAAATCCCATATTTTGTGTTGTCAATTTGAATACATGTGTAGTTCAGAATTGAATTTTATTCAACATCTCTACTATGAAAATACTTTCTCTAACTGAAATCACAAGTCAAGTTGTTGTGGTTATTTAGATTAATGAATCCATTTTAAATTATTTTCATAATTGAACATTACAAAGAAACAACATACTTTTTAGATAAAGAATAATTTTTAAAAATATTTTAGATTCATTAATATGAATAATTTATATAGAAAAAAGAGAGAAACATATTATTAATTGAATAATCAATAACTTAATAATTACTATATTAAGTGACTAATTTATCAGCATAATTATAACTATATTAGACACCCTTAATATTGTAAATAAGTAATATACCTCTAATTATACAGTACCAAACTAGAGACAATTCGAATACAATGCTAAGAATTTTAATCATTTTAACTATTGCAAGCTTTGTGCTGCTTCATTTATATAATGACATTCAAAGAAAATCTGAAAAATGAGAGGTTGGGCTGCTTCGGTGCCTCTGTGAATTCAAGCCATTACTCATCACCTACTCCTTGAATTTCTGTTTGTAAACCATACTAATTGAATTTCTCTCCTCCAGGATGCAAATTTAAGACCAAAAACAATCAATCAGAACAAAATACTTAACCATTTACTGGCTTAAGGGGGAAAAATTGGAGAGTCTACACCGCTTCATTTCTGTCTTGGTGTTCGCCACATTGCATACTCTGGGAAGTCCAGGCTGCTTCAACCCTTGTTCTGATTCGAGCCACTGCCCATCCTCTTTTCCTTAGATTCTTGTTTATACGCCACGGTAATTGAGCATTCTCGAAATTATAATCATCATTATTATTTCCCTTGAATACGTTCTCTTCAATGCTGCAATTCTCCTTTGTTTTTGCTTTTGTCTCCTGTTGGGCGACGACTGTCAAAACAAAAGAAAACAAGATAATAGAGTGATGATAACGACATTACAGTTAACAGATCAGTAATCAAGGATATCATCTTTGGCGATGGCCTTTCAATCGTACCCTTGTCTGGAAAATGTAAATTGCTGTAATAAAAAAACAAAAGTAATTCTGATTCAAATTCGTAGAAATTATATCAAAGCTCGAGCATACTGTTTTAAAATAGTGAAAACATTCAATGTGAAGGTACTCGAAACGACGTACATAGGGTGATGTAAATTCCATTTTCATTTGGGTATTTCTTTCTATTTCCTGTCTTCCAATAAGGTGGTGGAAGTTTTTCATTTTGAGGATAGAAACTAAACCATTGACAACGAGCTAGCAAGCTAGAGATAGTGAGAGGTAGTGCAGAGCAGTTTGAGAGATCTCAAAAAATATATTTCTATTGAGAGGCTAAAGCTATTGAAGCTATGCCATATTGTATTTGTGAATAAATAAAATGAATTTTGTATTATTATTTTTATTTTTAGACTGCAGGAATCAAGTAGCACGACCCCTATAAACTGCAGTGTGCCTCCTGGTAAACTTTTTAACATGACCGGCAGCATTGGTGCGACATGCCCTCCAGTACTACGGGGGTGAGCGAGACTAGACCTCATGACCAACCTCCTGCAACACTGCCTGGTAAACTTTTTAACGCGATCAACAACGCTGGTGCGACACACCCTCCGGTACCACGGGGGTGGGGGAGACTAGACCTCGTGACCAACCTCCTACAACAGGAAAGGTTTAGTCAATCGAGCTAGGGCCCCAACCCCAATTTTGTATTATTATTATTTAAATATGGTTAGTGTTATTATTTGTATATAGTTATATAGTGTTTAGCTGAACCTTTTAAAAATATTATGTTAGAAGATTTTATATAGTTTTCTAAATAGTCAATAGTTATTCTCATATTACAATGAAGGGGAATATGAATAGAATACAATCAAAAGGATTGTATGAATGGTTAGCTTTAGGAGGAAGAGGTAGAGGACAAATACAAAACAAAAAAAAATAGAACCTGGATCAGAGAGGAAACATGATTGAAGTCCAAAAATTTAAACATAGAAATAAGCCAAACAGATTCTTCTATTCCATATATATTTAAATCTTAAAAAAAAAATTACTATAAAAAAAAATACAGAGCTACTGCTCTTTCTGTTTGTACTCAGAAAATAACAAAATTAACTCCCCTGTTTTAGTTGTTCAAGTTGTTGCTACAACAATAAAACTGACTACTTCTGGTAACTGATGTTGCAGAAAAATGTTGTTACTACAACAACTGGTTGCTCTGCCTTTTTCTCACATTCACATCACATGACACAAACTGATTACTTACTTTTATTAACAAAAACTAAGACTCTCTAGAACCTTCGTAAGATCCCAACAAAGAGAGGGAAAAATAAAAACAATTAATTACATATTAATTATCATAGCTAGGAAATCTTCCTAAGAAGAATGTGCTTTTGAATTTGTATTTAATTTTTTCCTGCACATTTGAATTATAAAATATTATTTGAATAAACTTAGCTAGAGAATGACATCTCACACATATTCGAAGATTTGGCAAAAATATGGGGACAAACAAAAATAAAAGTCTGCAGTGGTTGAAATAAATAAGGTAGTTGGGACTAATTTTCCAACACTCCCCTTTAATCACAACTGTTGCCATCCATGATGCCCAAGCTATCTCTTTGATGCACAAAACTTTCCTTTCCCAATGACTTTGTAAAAATATCTGCATATTGTTCTTTAGACCTGCAATGATCCAAAACAATTTCCCCATCATAGATTAGTTCCCTTATGTAGTGATACCTTGTGTCAATATGTTTGCTTCTACTATGGAAGACTGTGTTCTTGGATAGTGCAATTGTTAAATTTTTTTCACAATAGATTGTAGTTTCCCCTTCCTGTTCATGCCTTAAATATTTTAAAATTATTCTCATCCATATGGCTTGACATGCTACCCCTGTTGTTGCTACATACACAGATTCAACTATAGATAGACAAACAATTGGCTATTTCTTGGAAGCCCATGAAATGACTCCTGAACCCAAATGAAATGCATACCTTGATGTGTTTTTTCTATCATCTAAACTTCCTACTCAATCACTATCTATGTATCCAACCAACTTAAAATCATTTGTTGCATTATATAAAATGCCATATCCTTTTCTTCCATTCGCATACCTTAGGATTCTTTTAGCTGCTAGCCAATGTGTCTCCTTTGGAGTCTCCATAAACCTTGAAATTAAACTCACTACATACATTATATCAGGTCTTTTTGCAGTCAAATACATTAGACTTCCAACCATGCTTTTGAATAGGGTTCAATTTACATTGTTGCTACAATCATCCTTGCTCAATTTCAAACCTATTACTATTGGTGTTGGAGAAGACTTGTTGTTTTGCATTTTAAACCTCTTCAAGATATAAGTTTCATAATTTGATTGAAAAATAAAAATACTAGTCTTCTTTTGATGCATTTCTATGCCTAGAAAGTATCTTAACAACCCTAGATCAGCCATCTCAAATTTATTTTTCATAGTTTCTTTGAAATCAACAATGAAGATATCATCATTTCTCATGAGTATTGCGTCATCTACATACAAAATAACAATCAAGATCTTACCATAGATTTCTTTGATGTAGAGAGCAGGTTCACCATCACTCTTGCTAAAGTCATTGCTCAAGAAATATGTGTCAATTCTATTGTACCATGCCCGTGGTGCTTGCTTCAAACCATAAAGTGCCTTTTTCAGCCAATACACTTTGTCTTCTTTCCCTTGAACATCATATCTAAATGGTTATTATAAATACACATCCTCTTTCAATACTCCATTTAAGAAAGTTGACTTTATGTGGACATTTGGTATACCTTCCATTGGTGTTGAGCTGTTATTTCTAAGATTTCCCTTACTGTTTCCATTCTTGCAACTGGAGTATATGTTTCATCATAGTCTCTTCTAGGCTGCTATTTATATCCCTTGACAACTAGCCTTGCTTTATGTCGTTCAATCCTTCCTTTTACATAACATTTTGTCTTATACACCCACTTTACTCCTATAACTTATTTTCCTTTTGGAAGACTCACTAACTCCCATGTTCCATTATTTTCTATAGCATATATTTCTTCATCCATTGCATTTATCCATTTTTCATCTTTAATTGCATCTTCAAAATGAATAGGATCATCAACATGTGAATATAATGAAAAAAGAGAATTCAAACATGTGTTCTTCTCACATTCATTTTTTTCTCATAAACATCTCTTATACTTCTTATTTTTTATCTTCTTAAGGTTGCCAAAGTTGAATTGGACATGTCACTTGATGTTGGACTTGTAGAATGTGGACTTGATGGGCCTGCACTATGAGTTCCTATTGAACTGATGGTGTATGTTGTCAACTTGAAGGTGTGTTTGCTTGAATTCCTGAGGTTTTCCTTGTGCTTGTTGAAGGTGTCACTTGAGGACCACTTTGTTGAGCTTGAATGGGAGTAGGAGGAGTAACATTTGAAGGAATACTTGCTACTATTATTTCCTCTCTATCTTCTTGTTGTATGCTTGCTATTACATTCATTGTTTTCTCTAAGATTTCATCCCATGCTTCCTCTTTAATAAAATGCACATCTCTGTCGATTATTACCTTTTTTGTTATTGGATTGTATACCTTATATGCCTTTGATTCTTCACTATATCCCACAAATATACATCTTTCTCCTTTGTTGTCCAAATTCTTTCTAAACTCATTCGGGACATGTGCATATGCCACACATCCAAATACTCTCATGCGAGCAACATTAGGTTTTCTTCCAGTCCATGCTTCTTCTAGAATCATATTCTTTAGCCTCTTGGTTGGACATCTATTCATTATATGGATTTCACATGAAATAACTTCAGCCCAATACTCATTTGATAAGTGTTTTTCCTTTAACATGCTCCTAGCCACTTCCATAATTATTCTATTTTTCCTTTTAGCTACACCATTTTGATGAGGTCTGTACCTTTTAGTGATTTTTTTGTGAATACCATTATCTTTGCAAAATATTATGAATTCATTTGAGATGTACTCACCTTCTCTATCTGTTCTCAATGCTTTGATATAGCACCCACTTTGCTTCTCCATAAGGGACTTGAATTGGAAAAAGTAATCAAATGATTAATCCTTATGCTTTAGAAAGTGGACCCTTGTTTTACCTGTTGAATCAACAATGAATGCAATGGAATAATATCTTCCACCAATTGATGTTATTTGCATAGGACCACATCAATTTGAGTGGACAATCTCTAATGGTGTTGATGCCCTCATTGAATTTCCTATTGGAAATGATTCTCTATGCTATTTTCCAAAAATACAACCTTCACACAACCTTATTGATTTCTCTCTGAGTGGCAATCCCTTCACCATGTTTTTCATATGCAATAGGTTTAAGCCTCCAAAGTTTAGGTGTCAAAATCTTATATGTCATAACCAATTTTCATCCTTAATTTCAGCTTAAAATATTGTTTGTGTGATTGCTGCACCTTTTCCTTTATCCATAAGTTGTTATCTTTGATAAAATTCTATTTTCAAATCTAGCTATATCCTTAGGGGGAACATCCTATTGTTTGTAATTTGAACTTTTTCAATATGTTGATTGTTGGGGTACTTATCTAAGATTGTACATTCCCCATTTTTGAAAAATAATCTATATCCCTTTTGAACAAGTTGCCCAATGCTCATCAAATTGTGTTTTAACCCAAGGACAAAATAGACATCAAAAATAAACTTTTTCTCCCCCTTCTTGGTTATAATATCAATTTTTCCTTTCCCCATAACTGAAACTTCGTTATCATTTCCTAATGTAACATCATATTTTGTATTCTTATCTAAACTAGAAAACAGTTATGCATTCCCTATGATATGATTGTTGCATCCAAAATCTAAAAACCATACATCTTTTTGTTGTTCTTGTGCAACATTACAAGCTAAAAACATACTACCCTGGTTTTCATTTTCTTTTGTAAAATTTTCATTTTGCTACCTAGAATAATATTGTTTCTTTCTACATTCATTCAAATAATGCCCATTTTTTTTGCAATAGTGACATTGGATTTTTGATTTATCATATCTTTGTCCTTGGGGCTGATTTTGATTGGAATTTAGGCCATTGCCTCTTCCACCAAAGTTTGATGGGATGCTTCTTCCACCTCTATACAAATTTCTTCCTCTTCCTCTGTCTTTACCATGGTTGATTGAAGCTTGTGTCTTGAGAGCATGCTCCAATGATGATTTTTCTATTATACTCAACCTATGCTTATGCAAAATGAGAGATGCATGGAGATCATCAACTGAAAATTGAGAGATATTCTTAATCTCTTCTATGGCAACAACAATGGACTCAAACCTTGTAGGTAAACTTCTCAATATTTTCTCAACTACTCTTATTTCTTCAAGTGTCTCACCATGAGACCTGATTTGATTTACCAGTCCAATAATTTGTGTGAAAAATGAATCTATTGATTTAGTATCCTTCATGCATATTTTCTCAAAGTCACTTCTCAACATTTGCAATTTTCTTGTCTTCACCTTGGCCATTCCTTGGTATGTTGGTTGTAAAATATCTCAGGATTGTGGGTATGTGTAGAATCATCATGGAAAAAGCAGGCCCTTAAGTGGCAAAAAATTCAAAAAAATTAGAGTTACGTAACTTGACGTAAAAAATTGAATTATAAGTTATCTATATTATTTCAAAAATATGTAAGAATAGAATCTATAGCAAATTGAATGTAGTTTATAAACTACTAGGTTTATTTTTTTAAAAAAAATCTATTTGCTGGAAATTTGAAATTTCAATGCAGTAGTACTTAAATTTCAGGGAAAAAATAAGAAGTAAGTGTCTATCTAACCACCCTAACCACAATAAAATGATAATATTTTTTTATAAAATGTTAGATATAAGTAGAGGACTCATGTCCCGATGTGATGCATATTTTTTTGTAATTTTTTTCCAAGTACAACTAATTAATTATGAATTTTTTATTAAAACTTTTAAAAAATATAAAAAACTCGTATGTCTAACCACCTTAACTTAGTCAAAAATTCATAAAATTCATTTATTTTAATCTTATAGTATGTGAAGCATAGAATGTGGCACATGTTTCAGATTCAAAATATGTGATACCATTTGAAAACTATAGATTTTTTCAATCAACCTATCAATCAAGAGTTTAGTCATAATTCAAATAGAAAATGAATAATAATTATTTATTAAATTCAAAGTAAAGCACAATTTATATTGGTGGAAAGCTTGGAATCTCCTTTAAAAACCCTTTTCGTTTCATCAATTTTGGGTAAAAAAAAAGTTGTCAACCACATAACCTACACATACCTATCATATCACCACTTTGTGGCCCATCATGGTGCTACACATACCCTTGTTTTGATTTTTTTTCTGTTGCAACTCTTGGAAAGATACTCTCATGCAATGCTAGGAAAATATAGAAAAGTGCTTTAGAATCCTTCTTCTTATCTCTTAAAATTTTTTTTTTTGCTTTTGTAAGTGCATTATATGTTGTTGCATCTCTTGGTTCTAGGTAACCATTTTCAATTAGCTCCCAAATGTCCTGAGAGTAGAATAGTGCCTTCATTGTGATTGACCAATAGTCATAATTTTTTCCATTGAAATGAGGAATTTGTGGGCTTGTCAAACTTGCGCTAGGAGCTACTATTGATGATGGTAAATATTACTTGAGAACCTTCAGCTCTGATACCACATGAAGGAAGATGCAGAGGAAAAATGCAAAACAAAACATAATAAAACAGAGCAAGGAGGAAAATGGATTGAATTCCAAAAATTTAAACACAAAAATAAGCTAAACAGATTCTTCTATTCCATATATTCAAATATTAAAAAATTTGTTACAATAAAAAAATACAAAGTTGTTGCTCTTTTTGTTTATACTCAAAAAATAATAAAATTAACTCCCCTCTTTTAGTTGTTCAAGCCATTGCTACAACAACAAAACTGTCTGCTTCTAGTAACTACTGCTGCAGAAAAATGTTGTTACTACAACAACTGGATGCTCTACCTTTTTCTCACATTCACATCACATAACAAAAAATGACTACTTACTTCTATTAATAAAAACTAAGACTCTCTAGAACCTACGTAAGATTCCAGCAAAGAGAGGGAAAAATAAAAACAATTAATTACATTTTAATTATATAGTTGGGAAATCTGCCTAAGAAGATTGTGCTTTTGAATTTGTATTTAATTTTGTCCTAGACATTTGAATTACAAAATATTATTTGAATAAACTTAGCTAGAGAATGAAATCTCACACATGTGAGAAGATTTGGAAAAAATGTGGGGACAAACAAAAATAAAAGTCTACGATGGCTGAAATAAATGAGGCAATTGGGATTAATTTTTCAACAATTTTTCCTTTTGTGCTTACTAATGCATTAAGAAAATTATGAAATTGATGGAAAATATGTTAAAACCATATTTTATTTATATGATGTTTTCATTTTTTTTAAGATAAAAGAAGATAATTTAATGAAAATTGAATTCATATTACAAAGATCAATACAAGAAAACTTGTTGATAGCTAAATGGAAATGTAATTTTATGAGTATTAGCTAGTGATTTTATGGCTAACTTATAGAAGAGAAATATGTGGTGATAGAATTAAAGAGAGAATTTCACTTAGTGGACATGGAAATTTTAATAGAGGAGATGATGCAAGTATATTGAATAAAGTGAGCAAACAATTATGGTGTGCATGAGAATTTGTAAGTAGAAGAACAAGATAAACCTCAAAATTATTTATTTTTTAAATCTTATGCAATTTAAAAGATGGTGCAAGTAGGTATAGCAGAGGAGTATAAGAAAGATGTTGCATGTTAAAAGAAATAGTAATGAGGATTTTCTTACACATGGAGGAAAAAGAGGATAGGATGCATAGTGTTTCAAGAAGGGAGAATAAAGTTTTATTTTACATCTTGGAGGACACAAAAATGTCAACAAGTAATATAGTTGATAAATACACAAATAGAGAAGGAAACATTGGAAGAAGTACATTAATAAGCTAAATATTTAATTAACATTATTTTTGTTAACTTGTGTGTAGGGTAAAACATATTTTTCCTCTTATTCATACAATATATTTGAAGGAGGTTTATTACATTACACAAGGAGAAGAAATAAGGTATGGTTTAATTGAATCCATCAAATGAGTGGATATAAGAATATAAGAGGATATTACACCCAAAGAAAATGAGAAACTAAATGGATTGTTAGAAAATTGTGTATTTTAAAAATCAGAGAAAGGATGAACAAAGGGAGTGAAATTGGAGTTGGGTAAATAAATGTGGGATAAACCTTTCAAGACGAATGAAAAGAATAAGAAAATTTTGGACTGTCATGAATAAATCTAGCCCCATGAAGGAAAATAAGTTTATGGAAAAAATTGTTAAAGGGATATGGTCTTTGTGGCATGTTAGTGTTAGAAGTGATGATGAATCTTACAACAACAAAAGAAATAGCATTAACGTTCAACCTAATGAAAAGGAGAAATAACTTCTTTTGTAGCCATAAAGAGGAAGAACATGCAATTTTTTCAACTATAAGTTCCCTCATGCCAACTTGAAGAGACTTTATAATTCCACTTGTAACAACTCATAATTTTAAAAAATGAGCATAGGCTCACCTCTTTTCTTTTTAGCATATGAAGGTTGTGAGTAGGGGAAAAAAAATTGTGCCTAAATGGTTTATTAATAGAGAATCTAAAAAAATATATGATTTGTAAGGATTGATGGTATTTTTTGAATTTTGGTTACCACTTGTAGTAATATAGCAATCACTTTTAGCCTTGGAAGGATTCTCTAGAAAATAGTGAGGTTGGTTCATGTAATTTGGTACACTTACAACAACCAAAAATGAGTTTAAGAGAGCATACTTGTAATAATAATAAAATATTTTACATTGTGTCGTGAGAATTAGTAGATGTTGAACTTATTGGTTAGCAATTCAATTCAATTTAATTCTTGATGTTGGTGGTGTTTGACTACTAAATAATTAAGTGGTAACATAATGTTCATTGGGTTACTTTTGATAATAGAGTGTATGAGGTTTTAAGTTATTTGGTTAAAATTTAATGCTTAGGTGCAGTGTGAAAATTCATAGGTTGATATTTTAAACAAGAAAACACACTTGTTTTCTTATGAACCATTTTGAATCTTATAGTAGTGCTTAAATCTCTAGTTCATTCAATGAAATGAAAACATAGTTATAAGTGCACACCTATGTTATGATGACTTTAAGTGTATAAAGTCAACGTGAAGTATATAAATTTTGTGTATTGAGTGTATTGTGGATGCATGAAGTTTGGAAGTCAACGCATCTATTTGTGGTTGAATAATTTTTTAATTTTGATGTTAGGTCATTACCAATGCCAACCGAATATGATATGTGTATTATAGAAGTTAAGAAAGTGTTGATCCATTATAAGGATGCTATTATAGCTCCACCTCAACCTATCTTATGTGTTATGAGTCTAAATTAAGGTGCATGATGTGTGGGTTGAGCTGACAAGTATTTTCCATGATACATCTAATTTGACTGACCTAATTGGTGTTAAAAGGGTTTGCAGATGTAATGGGTATAAGTATAAGATCATTTCATTGTTGGATATGATGGTTAGTGAATATGAAAGTGTAGATGTGATTGTGCAAATGTGATGCAAATGCAAAGTAGAGTAAAGTGTTAGTGCAGATCAATGTGAATTGTATAAAGTATGTGTATTGAACTTCAACGAAACTATAATACATGCATATTGTAGTGAGTCCACCAGGATAGTGATTCCACTAGGATAGTGAGTCATTTAGGATAGGGATTCCACTTGTAGTGAGAATTTATATAATATGTTGTAACTAGTTATAATATATTATGAGCTAATCCTCGTCATGTTTTTTTACCTCTTTGGGTTTGCCATGTAAAAATCTAGTGTTCATGTGTTATGTGCTTTGATGGTTGCTTTCATGCTTTCCTTTCTTACTATAAGCTAAATGCATTATGTGGAATGAATGTTTAAAGTGGTTTCAAAGAATACTGATTCACCCCCCCCACAGTATTTTGGATGTTCAATAATTTGTATTAGAGCTTCATTCCTTGGAAGAAGCTTAACCACTTGGAAAAGATCTTGGAGGTTGAACACATGGCTCTTAGAATATATCTTAGTCCTCTCGAAGAAAATTCTACTATTGGATTAACAAAAGAAGAGTGCATGGTTGACATGAATGGAGAAATTAGAATAGCCCTTGAAGATCTAGAAAGTACTTAAAGTTAGAACAAATACCTAAAGGAAAATGTCAAAGAAGCAGATGAATGCATCAAAAAGTTGAGAGAGAAAATCAAGAAGTTCAAAGAAATACATAAGGAGGTTAATGAGAAGCTAAAGCAAGAAAATGAAATAATTACCAATCTGAAAGTGCAAGTTGAAGAAGGAAAAAGAGTTGAAGAATACCTAAATTCTAAGATGAAAAGAAAACTTGAAGAATACTCAAACTTGAAGAAGAATTTGTGACCTTGAGATCAGATCTTGTAAAAGCAAAGAGTCATGAAGACAATTCAAGATGAGATCTACAAAGCTTGATGAACTGATTGCAAACTAGAAAGGATCTAAAGATAAAGAAGGATTAGGGTTTGAGAAAGGTGAAACATCAAAGATAGATAAAACACCAAATCATGCTAAAAAGAAGATTGAGGAAAAGAAGAGTAATGGAAAGTAGGTATGGAATCGGAGGAAAGACTTCAAAATACCACCAATCAGATAACCAAATGCATAAAGGTACCCATATTTTTAATGGTTTTTGTTATTCCCGCAATAGATTTACACATAAGTCAATGGAATGTAGAAGGAGAATGAATTAGAATATTCAATTTTTTCCCATTCAATGCTTTACATGCAAAATATTCGATCATAAGGCTAGTGAATGCAAAAATAAAATGATGAATAGCTATATACCAATGGTATGAGGTTTCAATCTTTTAATGGATATTGTTATGCTTGCAATGGATTTGAGAATAAATATAATCAATGCAGATCCATAATGAGTGGAAAAGCTTGTTCAAAAATTTGTCATATGTTACAATTGCAATAGACTAGGACACATTTCCAAAATTTTCAGAAGAAGGAATGTGAAGAAGAACAATCTGGTAAAGAAGAATGATCTAGTGAAAAAGGATGATCCAATAGAGATGAAGAAAGAGATGGACAAGATTTGGATAAAGAACGAAGATAGTGAGACTAAGATTGAGTTTGTACTAGCATCTGGTACAGGGGTCAGTGCAGGATCATGGGGGTCCAAACTAGGCCCTTAAGTGGCAATGAAAATTTAAAAAAATAGAGTTAGCCAACTTGACATAAAAATTTGAATAAGTTTATATAAAATTGACTAACCTAAGTAAACTTTCAATGCAGTAGTAATAAATTTTTAGGAAAAAATTGACCAACCTAAGTAAAAGAAAAAAATAATATAGTTTTTTGAGCTTTTAATATAAGTAGAGGGCACATGCCCAGATGTGGTGCACTTTTTTTTTGTAATTTTTTTTCAAGTAAATAATTAGTTATGAATTTTTTCTTAAATTTTTTTTAAAATATTAAAACGTGTTTGTTTGACCACCATAACTTGGTCAAGAATTTATGAAATTCAATTTTTCTTTTTTTTATCCTATAATATGGGAAGCATAGAATGTGACATATTTTTTGGATTCAAAAAATGTGAAATCATTTCAGAATTATAGATGTTTTTCAATCAGCCTATCAATCAGGACTTTAGTTAGAACGTATGTAGAAAATTAACAATAATTATCTATTAAATTCGAAATAGGAAATATCTTATATTTTTGGAAAGTTGACAATTTTCTCTATAAACCCTTTTCATTTCATTAAATTTGGATAAAAAAAGTCATCAACCACTTTTTTTGTCATATCACCACTTTTTGGACCCTCATGATCCTACACTCACCCATAGATGTTTCCTCTAAAAACTAAGAAATTTTTTTTGGCTTAGAGGGAGAATTAATAGAAGACTCTTTATCCCTTGCCAGAGAAATGGTGTTGATGCTTTAGCACATGGATATTAGGAGTGGGTTGACCTGGTTAACCTATTGGTGGAAGAACTGATCAAAAATATTGAGTTACAAAAGATTATAGAGCATTTGAAGTTGATTGTGCATACAATTAGGGTTTGTACTATCTTTTCAAATTGTGTACTCAATACAAATTAGGTTAATGAAAAAGGTTTATAAGTGATTTCATACTCAATCTAAGTGTAAGAGAGGGAGACCAACCACATTCAAGCCCCCAGATCACAGAGAGACAAGAGCGGAAGGCTCGGCTAACTTACCTCAGCTAAAAGGATGTTTAGGAGATGAAGGGAGAGAATGATAAGGACTATAAGGTACCTCAATCAATCTACAGACCCAAAATTTAGAATGGGGCTAGGCGAGATAGTTTTTGAGTTCAACACTACATCTCAGGGAGCTCTATTCCTGAGAATGAATGTGTGGTTCTAGGACGACAACGCAGCGCACTGGCATATCTCGGGTGCACTAGTGTCTGTGTGATTAGAGGACCAATGAGAAAAGGTTAACCGCTAGAAAATAGACTAACAACCTATCTAGTCACTTCAAAGGGGCCAAATCAAAGCTATGAAGTAGGCAAGATATGAATGAATATGATAAAGTAAATACACAAGAGTTAGAGTGGCAAGAATAATCTCACAGAGGTATTCGTTCGCCAACTAGCTCCAAGTAGCATGTCCACCTACACACAATAAAGAGGAAAATTTTTGGCTGACTGTATAGGGTCCTACCTCAGGCAGACCCCTATTTTGGTGTCTCCACCTCCATGAACAGCCAATTTTGCAACAATGGAGAAATGTATGATAAAGAAGGAAATGAAGTAAAGAACACAAAAGCACTACAAAACAGTGTTATGCCACTCAACCAAATCATAGAGGATAGGAGTATAAGTATTACTACCTCCACCAAGAGCTCACAAGCTAATGGAGGAGAAAATGAGAGGACTCAAGCCCCTGCTGCGATGGTGTTGATTCCACATTTGCTCTATGAAGTTGATGGAGTGTTGTTGCTGCTACTATGGAGTGTGAAGTGCTACTTGAAGACTAAAAGTGATTGCTAGAATGCTTGGAGAATGCTTGAAGAATGTGCTAAAGGATGTAAAGAGATGAAGAGCATGTAGGAGTGAATTTGAAGGAGAGAATGAAGAAAATGGCCATATTCAAGTCGGTTAGTCGAAGGGAACGATACAAATTGACCTCCAATGGGAAGTATAACGCCTCTGCAGGCTCCAAACACAAGAATCTGTCAGGGATGTAAGTGCACCACATGGATGTCTGCGCGCCATGTGGGCATCCCCAATAGTTATTCCTCTATCAACACACAAAACAACTACCAAGTGGAATGAAGGAAACGAGCTTATGTTGAATTTATCCTTCAAAATTGGTTTTCTAAAGTGAGGAAGGATAAAAGGGGAATTTGCATAAGGGGTTTAAATTTGCTCCTATACATTTTTTCCCCACTTTAGCAAGCACGAATATCGATGAGTGCTTCATTAAAGTAGATAAAATAAGTAGTAGAGTTAGAAATCTATACCTGAACCATCGAGGAAGTAGACCACGATCTAGCAAAATCGAGAGTGTAGGACAAGCAGAGGACTTCATAGCTGTGCAAAAATATGAAGATAAAGAATGAAAGCATCTTACAGGCCCACAAATCTTCCAGGAGGTAACCCCAAGGATCTCTCACCATGAAGGAAGCCCCGAAAAGAAAGTGCCTCAAAATCCCACGGAACTGCAAGGAAGGTGTCCCCCAAGATCTCTCATATGGAGGATACAAAAAAGTTCCTTATAGACTCGCAGACCTACAAGGAAGCGTCCCCCAAGATCTCTCACATAGAGGAAGCTAGGAAAGCACCCTATAGAACTACAACCCTATAGGGAAGGTGTCCTTCAAGATCTCTCACATGAAGGAAACCCAAAAAAGTGCCCTATAGACCTGCAAATCTACATGGGATCCACCCCCAAGATCTCTCACATGGAGGAAGCTCAAAGGAAGTGTCCTATAGGTCCACAGACTTGCAGGGAGGTATCCCCCAAGATATCTCACATGGAGGAAACCTAGGAAAGCGGACTCCACATAGTCAAAAAGAGGCTTCACAGGCACACTTGCAAAGTGACATGTTTACCTACAGATAGAACGTGTCAAAAAGTGGCCATGTAGGCAAGTAAGTGGACAATATCACAGACCCTCACCAAGTTGGAAAATTCCTAAGGGGTCCCTTGGGAACTCAGTGTGAAGAAAGGGGTCCACTCAAGGGACGCATTGTTTGAAAATGCGAAAGAGATTTCTTCTTTCTCGAATTGATTCATCATCAGGGAATCCTTTTGAAAGATGTTCACTTCATCAAGGAATTTGAAAGGAAGAATATGCTCCCACATGAGGGGCAGATTAAATTTGTTCCCACTTTGGAGGAAGGTTATCAAGTAATTTCCTTATGAAATTGTGATGAAGGAAACACATTCCATTAGGGTTTTAAGTTGAGAATGCAATTTTTTAAAAGTTTGTGAAGATTCTCGAGAAAAGATTTTTTGCCAACGAATGCATTTTTTGGAAATCAAAATGTTGAAGAAGTGGCATTGTTACACATGAGAGGGAAAACTCAAGCAAAGAAGAGAGAAAGATAAAGGAAAAACAAAAGAGAAAAGATAACCCGAACAAAGGCACAGGGGTATCCTTATATTTCATGGTCAGAACTACTCATATATATATATGCATAGTAATAGTATATAAAATGAACTTTCATCAACCCTATACTATATCAAACCATGTGAAGAATGCATGAGAAGAAAAAGTAAAAATTAAAAATTGGATCAACATGGAAGGGAAGCATAAATTCCCCCAATGCTTTGCATCATCCCTAATTTATGAAAAATCAAGTCACATACATAGAAGAATGATGATACAAATAGAAGAAGGCTTATGATACAAAAACCACACCTATATCCAAGCACCAATAGGGATGATGAGGGTCATCCAGGCACACATAGCACGATCATGAGGGAACACATCACAACACACACAAACACACACACATCTAATCTAAAGATCAAGAAGAAGCCTCCTCCTAACACTGATTGACCAAGAGGTCATCCCCTTCCCACTCTATATCATTGTAGGGGGAAGGAGGATGAGCCTGTAGTGGTGGAATGTTAAGAGGAGAAACATTTGACCCTCCCAGAACAAGGGCTAAGGAAGAGGGACCCACAAGGTCCTCTCCGTCGAGCTAAGCTCAATGATTTCACAAAGATCGCCGATAAGGCCGAAATATTTTCCAAAGACTTAAAGATGTAATTCATAGGAGTGCCATGTTTTACCTCAACAGATGGAGAAGGTTGTTCCTAAGATTCACTGCTAGGCTTGTCGAGTGATTCGGGAGCAGTGACAAACTCAGGGGAAGTTGGGACTAGTTTCGTCACTAGGACTGAACAAGTTAGCACAAGACCACCTTTCAAAGAAGGTGGGATCCTATTATGTCCTCTATTTCTAGAAGGACCACTCTCTACTTTCTACTTCGTCAAAGGAGGCAAACTCCCCATAGATGAGGCAAGAGGTGTGGAGGAAAAGGAGGAGGAAAGAACCGAAGTAGATATGACCAAGGTGTTTGTCATATCTACGAGTTTCGGGAAAGGCTAGACATCTATAAGGGACATCAACAGAGGCTGCTCCACCAAAGGAGCGATGAACACCTACACTTTTTTAGGGTCAAGGGAATTCGTACTCACAAGGGAAGCCGAAAGTGATATAGAGTTGGTTTAAATGGAAGTAGAGGGGAGGAGAGAGGAGGATGCAATGGGAGGCCCCGATATAGGGGTGGTCATCTCCTCTTCCTTCCTCTATAAGGTGGCATGCTCATCCATGAGAGCCTTTCACGAGTGCTTACACTCACATGCAAGGAGATTTTTGTGAATCTTTGAACCAGAGGTCAGAGGCTACAAAGGAATAGAAGGCTCCTTCTCAACCATGGGAGTGTCTACTACAATCGTTTCCGGTTAAGGAATAGGTTGAGAAGTAGTGGGAGGAGTTGACTCAAGTGCCTTAGTAGCGAGCATTCTCCCATTTACTACTTTGGGAGCAGAAGCGGTAGCACACCGTGGAGGTTGAGACAAAGAGAATTCTTGATAGGGACCTTTTTACTCTACCATATAGGTAGTACCAAGGTCTAGGAAGTTTAGTAGGGAGGTTTGATATCTTGATCTTGGGTCTACGTCAAGGAGGGATCATTGAAATTAATAGCTAAAAGTTAGGCTTGATCATACAATACTCCTCCCAAGAGAGGGGAGTAGATGAGTCATCTTGAGGGGATGCCACCTTCTCCTTCCCTTTTCAGAAAGAAGAGGCAGTCGACTGCTATGCTACAGGAATGGCCAATTTTGGTTGTCCCTTACCTCTAGTCTTGTACTTTATGCAATTTTTGTAAAGCAGGTCCATTCTTGGAGGAAGCAAGCCAATCAAGGCAGGCCATAAATGGTCTAATGAATATCCCCCATGGGACACCAGAGGCTAGTATCTAGTGTCATTCACCACATGCACGACACCTTCATGAGAGAATTTTAAACATTTATGGATAAGGGAGGCAATTCCATTCATGGAAGCTAGACAAGGTATGCCTAGCTCCATCTTGAACAAATCTAACTCTAGAATGACATCAAAAATTGTGTCGACAACCTTAGGTCCAACTAGGACAGAAAAATTTATTGAGCCATATGGCTTCATAGAAAAACCATCGTGTGTATGGATGGTGGATTTCATTTTTTTCATATTCTTTTCTATGTAATGAGTTAAAACACGTCTCTTCTATGATAACATTCACTCGACTCGTAGGATCTATTAGGACCCCTATCATAATGTTGTCATTGAGGCAAGTGGGAATATAGAGGGGAGAGGGCCCTTTATTCAAGGGCAAGTCCTGCAAAGTGAATGTTACACCCGGTGAACCGGTCATAGGATGTGCGGTAGAAGTAACTGTGGCCATGTTAACATAGGCCTTAGGTTGAGTAAGAGAATTGGTGGGATCAATAATAATGTTGGCAGAATGTGACGGAAATGGGTTCATGTATATCTGTTGTTCACTGTTTACTTTCACCACTGATTTATTTACATTTTGTTTACTAGCATCGAGATGAATAGTATTGTCCTTGATGCAGTCCTGTATCTCATGACACGGGTGCATACAATGTTCAGTATGATGTTCATTAAATCAATGGTATTGACAGTAGGTACTTGCATCATACCAGCCTGGGTATAGTTCCTTAATAGGTTTAGGGTTTGGCAAGGTTACGATCTTATCCTTCAATAATTTTTGCAAGATGGAGGAATAAGATTATGATAACTTTGTGAACTTATGTTTCATCTAAGGCCATTTTCATCTATAGCGGCTACTACATTTTCAATAGCTTTACCTTTTCCATAGATTGATACAATGGAATTTCCTTCAAAATGGGAGGGCGAGGAGGATCCCCTGAGCTAAACCACTGTCTGATGACACTTTCATTGGGTTACACACAAATGCATGAAAGAAGGGTATTTCATAAGGGAAAAATTCTCTTGTCAAGGCCTTTGCAAGTTCCCTATGAATACCTTAAATTGCATGTTAGAATCAGGCAACGAATATGAGATTTGTGAGAAGAGCGCTTGATATCGTGCTATGAAATCAATAATCTTTTTGTTATCACCTTGTTTGCATTAGATGAGATCCAAAAATATCATCTTCAGCCTAATGTTAGCTTGAAATTGTTGTAGGAATTGGTTTACTACAAGTTGATCAAATGAAAAAATGGAATTATCAGGGAACAAACAGTACCATTCAAGTGTTGTATCCTTAAGAGATTGAGGAAATAGTTTTTCCATCAATGCGTCATGATGGAAGAAGTCTATGCACAAGGTGTTAAAGGAAGACACGTTTGTTTGAAGGTCTCTTTGGCCACCATATTTTTTGAATTTGGGAATTATCTCGATTCCTTGAGGGAAGGGAGTATTCAGAATCATGACCAACAATGGGCTATGTGAGAAGAAGGGTTGAAAGATAGGTTGGGCAGAGGCTTGGGAGAGACTCGCTAACTAGCTCTACATCTTACCCATATTCTGAAGAAGAGTGTTCAGAATAGGGTCACTAGAAGATAGAGGGCAAGAGGAACCTCCTCCAGAACCACCATCAGAGCCACCACCAGTGTGACCTCTGCTAGAACCACCACCATTGTCACCGCCACTAGTAGGGCCTCTACCGGAGCCACCACTTCTTCCAAAGCCACCACCATGACCTCTATCAGAACCACTTCCACCAGCACCACCCCCGCTATCAAATCCATTGCCACTACCAAAGCCTCCACCACTCATCCCACCAAAATATCCACCACTAGAGGTGGTAGGAGGGGTGAAGATTAAACCCAAGGGGATCTTGTTCACTTTAGCAGTGTTGGGTCCCTCAGAGGCAGAGGGGATGTTGATTGATGGTATTATATTAGACATGTATACAAACATAGGAGGCATCAACAGTCCTAGTTGTCTCTCATGATCTTCAAAAGTGTCTCCTCGTCTAATATTAGGATTGTTTGGAGGAACACAATAATCAGTCGAACTAGAAAGACTAGCCAATATTTCTATGCATGGTCGGTCTTTTCCCACCGTGTACTTTAGTTCATTGATAACTTGGGTGACTCTTGCCAACTTCAGGTCTCTTTCCAAGTGATGTTCCAAGTCACCCAACCATTTGTTGAGGGAAGAGACATATTTTGAAGGTATTTGAATAGCCTCATGCTCATCTATCGATGATGGTGTAGGAGATTTAGGAGGAGTGGGGACGTGATTAGTCTCGTCAGAGAATCCTATCTCGCCCCTTGACAACTACTCTTCTGCAACTAGACATATGGCAAGACTAGAGAAATGGCCTAAAGAGAAACTAGTAGTGAACTTCATTGTTTCCATCAAAAGGTTTTGTATACTTCTCCTAACAATATACCCAGAGGTTGTGGACTAGGTTGTGATGCTCATAAACCTTCACAACACTTAGGTACACAACAACCACAAGGCACAAGGGGAAAATCCTCAACACCAATGGATGAAGAGATGCTGGTTCACACCAGGTTCACCAAAAAAGTAAGAGAGGGGAACCAACCACATTCAAGGCCCCAGGTCATAGAGATCCAAGAGTGAAAGGCTTCCCTAACTTACCTCAGCTAAAAGGATGTTTAGGAGATGAAGGAAAAGAATGAAGAGGACTATAAGGTTCTTTGATCACTCTATAGACCCAAAAATTAGAATGGGGCTAGGCGAGCTGGTTTTCAAGTTCAACACTGCATCTCAAGGAGCTCTCTACTCGAGAATGAAAGTGTGGTTTTGGGATGATAGCGTAGCATGATGGCATCTCTTAGGTGCGCTAGCATCCATGTGATCAGATGACCAATGAGACAAGGTTAATCACTAGAAAACAGACTAACAACCTACCTAGTCACTTCCAAGGGGCCAAAACAAAGCTATGAAGTAGGCAGGATATGAATGAATATGATAAAGTAAATACATAAGAGTTAAGAGTGGCAATAATAATCTCACAAAGGTATTTTTTCACTAGCTAGCTGCAAGTAGCACATCCACCTACACACAATAAAGAGGAAAATTGTTGGGTTTCTGTATAGGGTCCTACCTCAGTCACACCCCCATTTTTTGTGTTTCCACCTCCACAGACAACCAAGTTTGTAACAATGGAGAAATGTATGATAAAGAAGGAAATGAAGTAAAGAACACAAAACCACTACAAAATGTGTTATGCTACTCAACCAAATCGTAGAGGGGAGGAGTAGAAATCTTACCACCTCCACCAAGAGCTCACAAGATAATGGAGGAGAAAATGATAGGACTCAAGCCCTTGTTTCGATGGTGTTGGTTCCTTACTTGCTCTAAGGATTTGATGAATTGTTGTTACTACTACTATGGAGTGCAAAGTGTTGCTTGAAGGTTGAAAGTGATTGCTTGAAGGCTGAAAGTGATTGCTAGAATGCTTGAAGAGTGTGCTAAAGGATGTACAAAGATGAACAACATGTAGGAGTGAATTTGACTAAGAGAATGAAGAAAATGACCATATTCGGGTCAGTTAGTCGAATGGGGTGTTACAAATCAACCTCCAATGGGAAGTGTAATGCCTCTGCAGGCTCTAGATGCAAGAATCTACCAGGGACGTAAGCACGACGTGTGGACATTTGCATGCTATGCAGGTTTCCCTGATAGTTATTCCTCTGTTGACACACAAAACAACTACCAAGTGAAATGAAGGCAACAAGCTTATGTGGAATTTAGCCTTCAAATTTGGTTTTCTAAAGTGAGGAAGGGTAAAAGGGGAATTTTCATAAGGGGTACAAGTTCACTCCTATACACTAATTCATTTACAAACAAGCATTTGAGAATAGCAGAGTAGTGAAGGAGTGAAGGGAAGGTGATTATTTACAATTTCTATTCACCCTAAGTTTTGAAAGTGGTTTGAATTTTTTGCACAATGTATGCACCACAATTCATAGAGGTAGTGGATTATCCTTGACATAAATTTAAATTCCATCCCAAAAAATCCCTAGTGGATGATCTAGATGGTGCATTTTCGTACATTCCATATGGTGTTCTACACATAGAAGTTGTAAGGGTATACATTCATGCAAAGTTGGAAGAATATGATCATGATAAAATGGGTGATGTGTGGGTTAATGAACTCGCCAGAGATAACTTCAAACTGAAAATAAAATTTGAGAGCTTGGTGGAGAAGAAGCTCAATGTGTGGCACTATTTTCCTCACTTTAGCTGTCATGATGCATGGGAAAGATTTGTCTTGTGTAGAATACATGATAGATTCATCTAGCTTGATATACCTCATTTGATAAAGAAAGAGATGATTATGGTTTTTCCATGTTTATGCTCAATTGCACTAGTTTTAGTACTAAAGTTTTTGAAGAATGAAGTAGTGATGTAGTTAACAAGAGTGGTGTATGAAAAGAGAGCTTTGACAATCAAGGATATTAGAGATCCGGCCGTCAAGTACGCTGCCATGATGATTGTCTACAAAATATATTTCACTAATAGGGAAATCTCTGTATTAGCTACTACAATTAATAAAATATATGAAATGGTTGTGAAGGCTCCACACTATGATTTATGTGAGTTATTAAGGGCACAAGTAATTGAGAACTTGTAGAAGACAAAGGATTGAAAATATCCTTTCAAGTTTGACACATTGGTCGTTTTCTTGCTATTTTACTTCTTGAATGAGGTTCCCAAAATAAAGAACATAGTACATGGTTGAAGGAAAAACTTGTAACACATCAAATCAAAGACCACCTAATAAGATTATGTGATGTGGAGACAAAAGAAGAAGCATTATGGGGGTTTTTCAAGACCTTCCAAAAGAATGTGTAGACCATAGAGAGGATACCATAAAATGTGGTAGAAAAATGCAACAATGACATTATTTTTTTGTTAAGTAAAGGTTGTTGCAAAAATTGAGTTTGTTGAGCCTAAAAATGAGTGGATCCTAGAAATGGGATATGAAGTTGAAGAGAAAGTAATAATTGGTTTGGATGATCTTATGTTGAGTATTTACTTAGGGAAATTTCTTAGGAAGGATATGGCACATACGAAGAGAAGTCCATGCAAGTAAAAATGGGTCAAAGGAGAAAAAATGTAAATAAAATAGTTGATAAAGTGACTGCATAGTTTGTGGAGGAAATGGGCCTTACAAAAGAACAAGTAGAAAAGGCTAAATCCATGTTTGTCTCACTAGGAGGATCATCAAGTGTTAGGAGATCTAGTAGAACAACTACCACCCCTCTGATTTCCTCAAATCCTTTGGGACTAAATATTTCATTGGAGAGAAGAGGAAAGAGTTGACAAGTACTCCAGTGAAGGAGAAAGAACCTCTAGCAAAGCAACAAAAGATGCTTGTGAAAGAAAAGTCCACTTTGACAAAACAAAAAATAGGTCGTGCAAGAAGAAGAGTAAAAAAAAAGCAACAATAGATGTATACTTGGGAGTAAATGTTGTTGATGAAGAATAAGAAGAAGGACCACAATTAGTCTATAAAAGGAAATTAGAAGCTTTGAAAGGAGAAGAAAGTGAAAAGAAAGTAATAACTAATATTGTGGATATAGATGATGAGGCAGAAGTAGCAAAGGAAAAACAAGCCTTTATGATCCACACGAGAGAAAAGAAAACGAAGTTAGTCAAAGAGAAGAATTTAGGGGAAGACAAGAAAAGGAAGAAGAAGACTTCAGTAAGATCACATAGCCCTATGAAATTAGGTGCCTTATTCAATAGGATTTTAGAACATGAAATGTTAGAAGAGACCGCTACATTGTATGCTACTATGGATGATGTTTAGAAGGCAACAATAGAAGAAGCAATTGTAAAATACATTATTGATTTTGAACTGAATATGAAGAATATTGAAAATCAATTGCCTATAGAGTTGAGGGATGTATTGTATGTAAGAAGACAAGAGGCAATTGATGAAGAAGTCAAGTTGAGGTCTTTTTCTTTGGAGAAGATTAGTGCACCCCTTTCAAATGATTTTTTTTTACATTGGCTCAAGTGTACAATAAGGAGTTTTGAAAAAAGAAAACAGTTACTACACTTATGAACAAAGATCATGATGATCTTAAGAGGCAACACATATGAAATAGTTGAAAAGGTTGAAAATTTAGCACAAAGATTAGGTCTACCTTTGGATGGTGCAAAGGAAATGCATGATTATATGTTAGCTCCAAATGTTAATGAAGCGGAAGAATCACAACATGATGATGATCAAAATGAGCATGTTATAGAATAAGAGAATGTGTAGGATGGTACTCTTCCATATGTGGAAGAAAATGTTGCAAAAGGTGTTACTAGTGAAGAGAAAACTATTGGAGAAGGTACTACAAGTGATGCTCCTCTAATACGATAAAATACCACTATAGATGTAAATGCTAAAGAGGCATAGAAGGAGGATACATCTACATATTAGAACTCCTCTCCTCTAAAATAAGAGGTAAATACAAAGGATACACAAGGAAACTCAAAGACGATTATGCTTTTGGATAACACTGATAAATATATGGACATGATGAGAAAAAGGATATGAATGCATCTGGTACTGAAGATAATAATAATGAGGAGACATCGTTCAATATTGAGAGGAAAGATGAAAATGAGGAAGTCAACATTGATGACAAAGTGAAATGAAGAAAAATACAATTTCCCAAAATGGAAAAGTAAGTCCAAAAGTAGGAAATAGACCCTATCTTCCTCAATTCATTAGGAAATGAGATCCCCACCTCAAACTGATTAACAACCCTAAGGTGAATCAACTCAAGGTGAGAGTATTTAAATTTCCTTATGCTTGAAGGACAAGGGTTAAGGCCAAACAACACTTTGGGGAGAAAAACTAAAAATAGAAAATCAACTCCAAAATGCAATCTATCACTTGGATCTTTATGATTAAGCATAAAACTAATAGAAACAATAAAATTTCTAGAAAATATGAGAGGGAATAACACTATGTTCCGATCACAAAATTTTGTTTCTACAAGCCTAATAAGGAAACATTTTCCTAGGGGCATATGGGTTCAGGTAGCTCTTTCTGAAAATTTTTGGATCTAAGATTTGAGTATGAAACCTACACTTCTTCATTGTAACTTTGAACTTTCACTCTGGGATATGGATCTGTGATAAATTTAGAAAAAAAAATTGTTGTTTGGTGGTGAATAGGGGTTTTCCTCATTCAAACCCCAAGTTTGATAATTAATCCTTGATGAAAAGTATAGAACTGAAACATGGAAGTGTGTGCAAGCCCTAATCTTAAGTGTGTAAGATTACAAGAGCTTAAAATTCAAATAAACCCTATTCAAGTGTGTTAGAATAGAATCCCTAAATGAAACATGAATAATGGTGAAGACCTACTTTGGGATATATCAAATCAATCTAATAGATCATAAATCTGATAAGACCTTCCTTTAGGCAGAAGGTAGAATTATAATAGAAGATGGAGCCACATAGGAAATGTATAGCGTGAAAATGGGATCCACCGTAATGTGTTGGAAAAAAGAGATGGCTCACTTATTTTTCAAGGCCCTAAACACCTCGAATTATGCAAAATATGATGCTAATAACAATCAGAAAATGACCCTAAATGTTATAGCAACTATGAGGAATGTTTTTAGAGCATAAAAAGATGTGTACCTATCCAGAAAGTTGTTGTTTTTTAGATATGGAGGACTCATTCGCCTTCAAGGCCAAATGGGTCCCTTTTGGGTTTTGGAAATATGATTTCAGGTTCTTGTACTTTGTTTTCTACACTCTTGAAATTATGGTTACCAAGTTTTTGAAGCCTGTAGCTAATTCTGTAGAGCTCTTTTGGCCATGATCTTGCACTTTGAATGACAACTTTTGCAACTTTGCAACTTTGACAACTTTGCACCAAATCCTACTCAACTCGATCTTCAACCTGTAAATCTGCAACACACACTCAAGGGAAAGAAAATCTTGTTGTTTGTTAGTGAATGGGGGTTTTCCTTAGGAAAACCCATTGTAGGTAATTAAAACAAATGATGAAATAAAGGAATGAAGCATGAAAGTGCAATAATGTAAATGATGTCACCTTGGATTTTGTCTTTTGAATCAAATATGCAAATAGTCATGAGTGGCCATAAAGAATAAAGATATTGGATGTAGGATGATGCTTGTAAATGGATCCTCAATGCAACATTGACTTCTTAGCTCCACACACATGAATGCATTAAACCCTTGACATGATGATAAGACCTTGAATTGCTGCAATAAATCTTTGAAATCTGCCTTGCAATGCCTTATGAATGCTCTTGAAGTGATCTAATGATTGATCACTTGAATGCTTGAAAGCTTGATAAACTTGCTAGATTGTGTTAGTATGAAACTATGTGAATTAACCCCTTATTTATACTATATTTGGAGATTAACCCCTAAATTCAAAGAATTAAGGCTGACACTAGATCTGGGGAGAAAGATAATTAAATTCCTTCCAAAATGAAATTCAAAAATTAGGGTACCATTAAGGGAGGACCCATTCGCCAACAAAGGCGAATGGGTCCTGGTTAAGTTTCTAGGACCAAGCTTCGGGGAGCTAAAAGAAGGAAAAAAATCCATTCTAGATCAACTAAGAAAGGGGGGTCCTATTAAGGGAGGACCCATTCACCATTAAGAGTGAATGGGTCCTCTCTCAGCTTACCAGGACCAAAATTTTCCCAATGAAATATTTTGATATTTAATTTATAATTGTTAGGAGAGATCTTTAGGAGGTGTCAAAATTAAGGCCTAAGTTTGAATCAAAAGAGGGTTAATAAATAAAATGAATTAAGAAGACCTATAATAACACTTTACAACACTTAAACAAGGTACAAATTATGCTTATTTTATTTAGGAAGGGTCTCGTAAGGTTTAATTAAGCAAATAAGTCCTAGAAAAGTGTGAAAGTGTGTTACAAAACTTCACAAAATGCTTGCAAAGGACCAATTAAAGCATGTTTTAGTTAAATAAAGGTCCTAAAATGATGTGAATGTGTACAAGACATTACAACACCACTTCAAGACACCATTATATCAGTTTTAATGTCAATTAGCAAACAAAGTAAGGGAAAAGGTTACTTTTTCCATTACTACATTTTTTCCCCCACTTTAGTGAGAGGATGACCCCATATCAAACTCACACTAAAGTATTCATCCAAAACACTTAAGTATGCAGAAATAATAAAGATACATAATCATGCCCTATCAAAGGCCAAGAAAAATAAACAAAAAACAAAGGATAAAGCACAACTTTTTCAACGTGATGTGAGGTGGTGACTATTTGTCCATAACAAATGTTGCTCACTCTGGGGCCATGGAACTTTAGGTCGTCCACGGGGTAAGTTTGTCCCAAAATATGTGCATACTTACTTTGGGGTAGTGGAACCTCGGTCTGTCCACAATGAGTTGTCCCAATGAAGTGGTTTAGTGAGAAAGGAAAGCCAGTTTGTCAGTTTCCCATATTAGTGTATTGGATTCCCACTGTTTAATTAGAAATTCATGCCATTGTATCATCTTTCCATCATACAAACCATATCAAAGTTATCCTCTAGTTATCTTTAATAAGAAACCACAATGTAAATGTTTTTTTGTAAATGCTTTTGAATGTCATGTAAAATTTTTGATTAAAATGGGATTTTGATTTTTTTGTGCAATATTCTTCCTCTTAGGGAGAATTGTACCTAATGTCTGCAATAGAAGACAATTCAAAAGTTTTAGATCGTATCCCATGGGATGCCTTGTTTGCATCATGCCATGATAGTAGATTGTACACTCTTGGACAACATCAAATCCAATGACACCACCAAGAAGAGGACACATCACAAGAAAAAATAAAAATCACGCCATGAAATTTTCCAAAAGACGTAATCTATGTATGCCCCCACTTTAAAGTGGTTGCTACACCATCACTATGAGCAATTGCTTTAAACTAGCCAATGGTTTTGATCCTAAGACATGAGAAATTTCCTCGAAGAACTTTATGCCAAGTCATATGTTTCTGAATCAAGGTGCATCATGAAGTAGGAAGGAAGGGTTTCCACCACAAACACACAAGGCATCTATGGATTTGGGGTCAGTATGTTTGTGCTACAATTTTTTCATAGAGAATGGAACTGTCATCATTCCCCAAATACACTTAAAACTGGAAGAATGACACAAAGAGAGCAAAAACAAAGAAAAACCTTTTGGGTCAACATGGAAGAAACATGAATGTCTTGATGCCTTGGATAATCCCCAAAAGGAAAACACAAGACAAATGAAAGATAATTATGACATAGAGAAGAATGAAGGTACATATAGAAGAATGCAAAAACGAGAGAAGAACATCAAATGAAACATCACGGGGGATCGCATTATGCACTTGTAATTTACACAAAAACAAAAAGACTATTAAGGCACAGGTGAGTCAATCTAAAGCAGGTTGTTTTCCTCCCAATCTCGGTCAGTATAAATAGAAGGCCGAAAACTAACCAAAGGGACAAGAGCAAGTGTCGAACTAGGACATGCACCAAGTTCAACACTCTTTTTAGGAGATTTTTCATCTAACCTCGTGGAAGAAGAAAACAATGCATTCAACTCATCATGCACTTGTTCATCCATCTTTGTAATTTCAATGTCATCATCTAAGTTAATCATGGCAGGAGGTCAAATAATAATGTCCATGCAATGTTCTTGTTTATGTTGCGGTGAGGGTTTAGAGTCATCATGCATTGCTTCAGGTAGGTTTGGATTTTGATTTTCTATGTTGTTGTTTTCTTGTGTTTGCAATCTACAAGCAGTAGCATGACATCTACATCTATGCTCTCTAGCACTTCGATTTATTTTCAGTTTATTATCAAAAAGAATTTGTGTAAGAGCAGGTTTTTCAACCATAGGTTTCTTCTCTTCCTTGGTAGGACTAGAGGGAACAACAATAGGTTTCCCAACCACTTTCTCTTTGACTTTGTAAACTTGTTTGACTCTAGGAGGGACAACAAGATTGTTTGTGTTATCTCTTTGTCTCTTGTATGAAATTGCATGAGATTGTTTATAGGTTGTTCTTGTATGTTCAAAAGTGTTTTTGGTTCAATCATTGTCTCTTCAAGGATGGTTGGTTTGGTCATAGGTTGAGGCATGTTGCAAAGGGATAGTTCTATTATTTTCTTTTCCTTGAATTTTTATATGATTTGAAAAAGAAATCTTCACAAGGCTTGATAGGTTCCATAGGCTTGGGCCAAAAGTAATCTAGTGAAATATTACCTTTTGTCGAGGCAGAATGAAATCTGCTATGATGCACAGTGAAGATGTTATTTCCAAATGGAAACTTTCTATACATTTATGCACAACTAAAGGGATGAAATTCATGGAGAAAATCCATGGATAACCTAGCTTCAAACGAAATTGGTCTAATTGTGGGATGATGGAGAATGAGAGTGTTAATGTTTTCGGTCCCACTTTTAAATGGAGATCTACCAAGCCTATTGTAGGGAAAGAAAATCCATTATATGTCTTGGTACATGCTTTCATATTGTCATATGTATCTTGATATAGCTCATTCACATATAAGAATTCAAGTCTGTGATCACATTCTCTCCATAGATAGGATCAATCAATATCCCATTAGTGGGCTTATTATTGATTCGGCCAGCTATGTAAAGAGGACCATCACGTGCAAATTTAGGGATTTAATTTTGTGAGAAATAAATGCCAAGAGGTTGTTTAGTCAAGCCCTTCTGAGGTTTAGCTTCAATAAATGCTATCACTTTTGAGATATGTTGTTCAATGTTTTTCGTATGGTCATCATTTGTGTCAACATTCATCACATCGGTCTTTGTTTCACTAGATTTGACAAATGGAATATTATTCTTAGGCATGGGATTTGTAAATATTTTCAAATTTTGTTTAGGAGGAGCTACAAAATTATTTCCTTGATCATTCACACCTCTGATTAGTAAATGATTAGAATCAATAAGGTCTTGCACAAGATGTTTAAGATGCTTACAGTATTTTGTACCATGCTCATTTTTTTTATGGTAATGACAATAATCATTTTTTAGAAAGGCTTTAGGAAATGGTAAAGTAGGGTCACATTCTCTCACATGAGGTAAGGTAAGCATGTTCTTGTCAATGAGCTACAACATGATATTATGAAGGGTGTCAGGTAAAGGAGTGAACTCTCTCTCCCTATCCCTGAAAGGAGTTGTCTATTTTATAGCTACCACTTGATTATTGTTTTGTTGACTTGTCTAAGGAGGATTCAATTGTAAAAATCCCTTATTTTATTTCTTGAATGGTTGATAGCTGTTTCGAGTTGTGGATTCAGTCTTTTCAGGACGACTAGGGGGATTTTTCACATCACAGCCACTAGTCGAGTTTTGATGGTCACGAAGGGTTGTACATAACTATGTGAAGGATGGAAACCTTAAAATTTCAAGATTTATTTGTATTTTATCTTGCAAGTTTTCAATTAACAATATTTGAAGGCTGACATCAAGAATCTTAATGTTGACTAGTGGATAAAGTGTTTGATATCTTCTTATGAAATCAGTCACTTTTTCATCTTCCTTTTTCTTGCATGTCATTAAATCAACAAGGGTCATCTTGGGACTCATGTGAATATGGAATTTTTTGTAAAAGGAATCAATGAATTCATTGAATGAACCAATTGAATTGTTCAGTAAAGATGAAAACTACTCTAAAGCAGTGTCCTTCAAGGATCTAAGGAATAACTTGGCCAACAGTTTATTTTCAAAGATGAAATCACTACACAAGGTTGTGAAGGTAGAAACATAGATTACAGGATCTCCTTTCCCACCATATTTCTCAAAACAAGGGACCTTTATACCTTGTGGCATTTTATCTCTTAATATGTCGAGGGAAAATGAGGTGGACTTGATGTATTGCAAAGGTTGACCATTATTGTTCTATTGTAAGGTTGTTACTTGTTGTTGAAGGGATGTCATGGTTTGCAAAAATGAATTAATGAGAGGGTCATTTTGGTTATAAGGTTGATGGGAATAAGGTGGTGTAGTGTATGTATTCGGAGGGCTAGTGAATTGTAGGTTGTTGTAGGAGGATTCTTGAGGTATTATTGTGTTTGAAGCATTTCCTATGGGAATACCTATGGAAGTGTACACGATGCCAGTAGTTATCAATCTTGTGGTTGGTTGAATGGTAGTTGTGGTTTGAAATGTTATTGTGGGTTGGAATGTAGTTGTGGGTTGGAATGTAGGTTGGAATGTTGTTGTAGGTTGTGTACTAGTGTATGTAGGTATGGAAATTGCTATGATGGAGGATGGGATTGGAATTCCACCTTGATTTTGAGTAGACCCCAAAGTTTTTGTGGAAGTGGTAATGGTAGGGATAGTGTTGGTAATGTTAAGGACATTGGTTGTGGGAGGTGATGCCATGTGTAATGAGGTATGGAAACTATGAGCCATGGAGGGTTGATTCTCAACACTATCAGAAAGAGAGTGAGAGATCACTGGATGAAATGAGACTCAAACTACATCTTATAATAGTATTGAAAATAGGACACCAAGTTATAAATCTCATGCAATTTTACAAACCTAGTGTGCAAACCTTACAATGGAAATGCAATAACCTAGAATGAAATGGAATTTTCAAAATCTAAGCAATGCAATTTACTGATTAAACAATGCAATAAGCTAAAAATGGAATATTTTAATGCAATTTTGAACTTTTAATAATGCACTAAAATGAAGCAATTTAATCTAAATGCAAAGAAATTGATGAAACAAAAAATATGGAAACTAAAACAACAAGATAAATGCACCAAACAAAAGCTAAAAACTGAGATTTTAATGTCCTAAAATTGCAGATATGTAGCTAATAGGGACTCATTCGCCAGTAAGGGTGAATGGATTATGGTTAGGTCTTTCTGGGATCTTTCTGTGGATTTTAGAATCAATTTTAATGTATTTTTAGATTCCAAAAGCTTCAAGTCAAACTTAATTAGGGACTTATTCACTAGTAAAGGTGAATGGGTCCTGGTAAGGTCTTTTAAAACTATTTTTTAATCGTTTGCAAGCTTTTAGATATATATTTTAGTTCTAGGTTGTAGACAGTAAAATGCAATTTCAGATTTTCAAGAAATTCAATGCAAAAATGCAATAGAAAGATGAAATGTAAGACCTAGATTGAAATGCAGTTTTGTTTTGATTTTCAAATGCAATTGAATGAAATCTAAATGAAATGCAAAAAGACTAATTTGTTTTTATTATTTTTAGATTTAAGAAGTACAAAACAATGCAAATCTAAACCCTATATGATATGCAAGATTTAAATGCAAAAGAAGAAACACTAATTCAATGCAAATCTAAATGCAATGAATGCAAGATTTAAACTTAAAATGAAATGAAAAACTCCAAAATTTAGAAAAGTGCAATGTTGAATAAGTCAGGTTCACCAAATAATGTATAGGGTGAAAATAGGATCCACCCTAATGTGTTGGGAAAAAGAGATGGATCACTTATTTATCAAGGCCCTAAACAACACAAATTATGTAAATTATGATGCTAATAACAATTAGAAAATGAGCCTAACTATTATAGCAACTATGAGGAATGTTTTTTAGAGCATAAAAAGTTGTGTACCTATCCAGAAAGTTGTTTTTGAGCTATGGAGGACTCATTCGCCTTCAGGGGTGAATGGGTCCTTTTATGGTTTCAAAAATCTAATTTGAAGATCCTATACTTTGATTTCTACACTCTTGAAATTATGGTTACCAAGTTCTAGAAGCCTGTAGTTAATTTTGTAGAGGTCTTTCCGTGATCTTGCACTTTGAATAACAACTTTTGGAACTTTGCAACTTTGCAACTTTGAAAACTTTGCACCAAATCCTACTCAACTTGAACTTCAACCCATAAATCTACAACCATGCACTCAAGGGAAAGAAAAAAATGTTGTTTGTTACTGAATGGGGGTGTGTCTCAGTCAAAACCCTTGTTGGTAATTAAACCAAATGATGAAATAAATGAATGAAGCATGAAAGTGCAATAATGTAAACTATGTCACCGTGGATTTTTTCTTGTGAATAAAATCTACAAACAATCATGGAGTGGCCATAAAGAATGAAGATCTTTGATGTAGGATGATGCTTGTAAATGGATCCTCAATGCAACATTGAATTCTTAGCTCAACACACATGAATTCATTGAACACTTGACCTGATGAGAAGACTTTGAATTGCTGCAATAAATCTTTGAAATATTCCTTGAAATTCCTTATGAATGCTCTTGAAATGCTCTAATTCTTGATCACTTGAATGCTTGAATGCTTGATAAAATTTCTAGATTGTGTTAGTATGAAACTATGCGAATTAACCCCTTATTTATACTAAATTAGAAGAGTAACCCAAAAAATCAAAGAATTAAGGCTCACACCAGATTTGGGAATAAAGATAATTAAATTCCCAACATAATGAAATTCAAAAAGTAAGGTCTCATTAAGGGAGGATACATTCACCACCAAAGGCGAATGCGTCTTGGATAAGTTTCTAAGATCAAGCTTCTGGCAGCTGAAAGAAGGCCAAAAATCCATTCTAGATCAACTGAGAAAGGGGGGTCCTAGTAAGGGAGGACCCATTCGCCATTAAGGGCGAATGGATTCTAGCTCAGCTCACTCAGACCAAACTTTTCCCAATGAAATAATTTTATATTTAATTTATAATTTTCAGGAGAGATCCTTACGAGGTGTCAAAATTAAGGCCTAAGTTTGAATCTAAAGAGGGTTAATAACTCCAATGAATTAAGACCACCTAGATAAGTGTGAAAACTTGTTTTATAACACTTTACAACACTTAAGCAAGGTACAAATTATGCTTATTTTATTTAGGAAGGGGCCCATAAGGTTTAATTAAGCAAACAAGTCCTAGAAAAGTGTGAAAGTGTATTACAACACTTCACAAAACCCTTGTAAAGGACCAATTAAAGCAATTTTTAATTAAATAAAGGTCCTAAAATTATGTGAATGTGTACAATACATTACAACACCACTTCAAGATACCATTAGTTCATTTTTAATGTCAATTATCAAACAAAGTAAGGGAAAATGATACTTTTTCCATTACTACACAAATTAAGTCATTAGGCTTGGCTAAATGTCTTAGTGCACCTCCCAAAACCTAGAATCCATCATGATCCTCCATAGGCATCTTTCATCAATCTTTGACAATGCTTGATCTTGCTGACAAAAGGAACTTGAAGACCTATAAAAACAAATAGAATGCTACTCCAAGAGTTCACTTTTGAACACTTGAATGATTTCTCCTTCCTCTAGAATGTAAAACCTTGTGATATCATGTGAAATTATCTCTTGTCTAGTAAAAAATGATTAAAAGACAGTTTTGTAGGCTTTCTCTCTAATTTCTTGTTTATTAAATCTTTAAAGCTGGCATTTGAAATTTGAATTTGAGACCTTCAAAATTCCACCAAAAACATGTTTTAAGTTGAGTTTAGGAACTTGAAGGGGAACCATTCACCCATGGGAAAATGGGTCCTACCCTAAAAATTCAGAACCTAATAAAAGTCGGGGCATTAATTTAGTTAATAACATTTATTCAATGCAGAAGAGAGTGTCGAGAAACAAATAAAATAAGCCTTGGGATGCATAATAAAGGGTATTAGGGTCCCAAAAATGAGTTTTGAAAATTCATAAATGAAAGGTCACTAAAATAGATCCAAATTAAGTGTGAAATTATACTCTCTTCGAAAGGAGTACATTTTTTATAGTACATTTAGCCCCCACTATAGTGGCAATATGAAACTACGTGCATATGCAAGCTAAAGGAATTCAAACAATAAAAAGGATACTCATATGGATTCATTCATATGTAGGGAGAATGAAGCCCCCAAATGTAGTCATTCTCAAAGCTACAATGTTAGGAACTACATCCTGCAATACCAATTCATTAGTCCTTAAAAATTCCTCTTATCAAACTTCTATAGTGAATCAAATTTGAGGGTAGATGTATGTCCCCTATATTTTTCTTGCTTTATAGAGGTGGAATCATGGTAGCCTTGAAACCACATCGAATTTATTAAGTCCTATGGGTATGTGTAGGATCATGATGGGCCAAAAAGTTGCAATATGATGGGTATGTGGCTGACGATTTTTTTTTAACCCAAAATTGATGAAACAAAAAGGGTTTTTAAAGGAGATTCTCAGATTTCCACCAATATAAATTATGATTTACTTTGAATTTAATAAGTAATTATTAATCATTTTCTATTCAAATTATGTCTAAAGTCTTGATTGATAGGTTGATTGAAAAACATCTATAGCTTTCAAATAGTATCACAGTTTTTGAATCCAAAACATGAATCGCATTATATGCTTCGTATAGTATAGGATTAAAAAAATAAAAATTGAATTTCATGAATTTTTAACCAAGTTAAGGTGGTCAGACATATGATTTTTATATTTTTAAAATTTGTAATAAAAATCATAATTAATTATTTACTTGGAAAAATTACAAAAAATATGCATCACATGAGACATGGGTCCTCTACTTATATCTAAAATATTATAAAAAAATATTATCATTACATTTGTGGTTAGGGTGGTCAGGACAAACACCTACTTCTTAATTTTTCCACAAATTTAAGTACTCGCATTGAAATTTCAAATTTTCACCAAACAGATTTTTTTAAAAAAAAACTTAGTAGTTTAGAAACTAAATTCAATTTTCTACAGATTCTATTCTTACATATATTTGAAATAATATAGATAACTTATTCAAATTTTTACGTCAAGTTTCCTAACTCTAATTTTTTTTAACTTTTTGCCACTTAAGGGCCTATTTTTTCCACGATGATCCCGCACATACCCCTATCATATGTTATTTCAAGTACAATACCACATAGTGATAAACAAAAAATTAGATTGAGGGTGGAATTATGAAACTAACGCAACAAACCACATCAAAAATAGAGTTCTCTAGCCCCCAATATGTTGATTTGAATGAAATAAAATATGCCTCTTTTAATGAAATTAGGTATATATGAATGAAAATGACACTTTTACTTATCATTTTGACATTTAACATTCTTCAATTTACCTTGGTGTAGAGTGATTGAAAATTTCAAGCAAACATGCATACAAGCCTCCCAAACTCGAGATTCTTCTTGAAGAGGTGGCACAGGGCATGCTCCGACATATGGTGAGTGGGTTCTTCTCTACTTAATCTTTGCATTCATATATTTATAGTACTTTTTTTATGAATTTTTAGAATTTTTAGTATCATAGAAAAGAAAGACATAAAGCATCCCCCTTTCTCGAAAATCATCCATCTTTGTTGTGCAAAGTGTCCCTTTTGGTTGCAAAGTGTCCCACTTAGTTGTAAAGTGTCCAAGACCCCCCATCTAATAATGGCCCATATGTTCAAGTTGGTCACAAAGTGTCCTAGAGCAACTTTAGTGTACTTTTTGAATATATGTAGGATTTATTTTTCTTATTTTATTATTTAGGTCCCTCCCCAAGCCCAACAATGTCTAGGAGGAAAATAATTATGTTTCCTCCAAAAGCTAATCACACAACTACCAAAGGATGAGATTAGTATTTGAAAATTGGACTATTTTGGGTATACCTCATGCCATCCATGAGGTATCTTGATGCTATGTTGATGGCCCTGATAGAGAGATGGGATGTTGATACATGTACCTTTCATCTTCCTATCGAGGAGATGACTGTCACCTTAGAGGACATTCACCACATCTTGTGGTTACCCATTCAGGGTGAGATTATTCACTCTGTAAATGAGCGCACACCTGAGTAGATGTGAGATGAAATTCAATACTGTCTAGGGTGCCCTATCTGAGAGGTGAGTGTTGGGCCTCACATTGAGCTTAGATGGTTGCTACATGCACGGTCATTGCCACACTAGCACATTATGTTTTTTACCACAACACTCACACTGGTTCCTGGTGGGAATGACATTCACTTAGATGGAGAGTTAGTTCATATCATTTGGGACATAGATCAACATAGGACCATTTATTCTTGGGGTTGCAGTATGCTAGCACATAGACACATGCACTAGGCCTATAGGATATCCCACCATAGTGGTCGTGTAGTACCCATGGGCCTACAACTATACATTGAGATGAGCTTGGTGGGAGGGTGATTTGTTACACTAGTGGGACTCGACCACTTGGATGAGGATGATATAGTATGGAGAACTTAGCTCATGATACCCTGGTGGGAAAATGAGAGACACGATCTAGTCAGATTTTAGTAGGGTTGATTTGTATTGGGATGACATGATTACATAGTGATACCCTTCTACTATCATCATGTCATGCACCAGTTTGGATATATTCAGGTTCCACCACAACCAAAACCTATGTATCGATGATTAACATGGAGTTCCCCCAAGCATGGAGACACTCGTCACTTTACTAATGATAAAATTTACCTTAATGACTCATAGGATGAGGACCACAACATTCCCTCATTCTTTAATGTTGTTGAAGTATGTAACACACTAGCCTAATTATAGTGGTGGGATAGAGCACGACCAACACATGTGTTTCCTATACATCATCTTGCAAGCCATGTTGGACCTCTTCCAAATCACCGAGATTACAAGGAGGAGGAGGAGATCAATATAGATTTAGATGATGAGGGCTTAGTCCTGAATATATTCCCTGATGAGGAGAAGAATTTACAGCCAATGAGAGATGAGTCAAACAAAGTAGGTGAGTCCCCAATTGCCCTCGAGATTCGATTCACCTCCTACCCAAGTCACTAGAGCATGTACAATGGACATAGCTAGAATCAACACTCATGAGCATGGGGAGACTTGTGATAGTAGGCCATCCACACTTCCTACATAGTAAGGATCCATTATTACACAACTATACCCTAACTAGCAAGTTGGAGATTCAGGTGATGATTTGCAAGTATTTATACTTTCATTATGCTTTCACACTTATGTGTATTCTCTATATATATCATGATGTTTACTAATATCTTTTATAATTTCCATCTTGCAAGGTCCACACTAGGGTGGCATGCGCTCTACCACCAAGTGACAATGATATACGTTCAAACTACATGCCCCCGCCTTCCACAAGGCAATATGCAGATCTCTTTGAGCTAGTTACGAGGTTGATGGAAGCATATGAGAGTGCCACCAAATGTGTTGATCGAGCTCTAGCAGAGCTTTCAGTACTACATGTAGTATACGACAACCTTCAAGCATCTCAAGCATCAATTGATAGTGGGACAAAGACTTCCTTATGATCAAAATTTTGAGGCTATAGAGGAGCTAACTAGATTGTAGGATGATAGAGACCACATGGATTAGGAGCACGTCGAGGCACTTATACGAGAGGTTGCAGTGGTTGGAGAGGTGTGGGGCCTACAAGTAGCAATGATATCCATGAGTAGATCAAGATGAAATTCTCTAGTCTCACGACGGATGCCACCACCAGGCCTTGAGGGGTATAACATTCATAGGCCCTACTAACTTTGTATTTTTTATTATATGTTCTTGAAATATTTATGCATAATATAGAACATTTATGTTTTTTTATGAGGTTATGTTGGATTAGACGTCGATGTGATTTATTAAATAATTTAAGTAAGAGTATTTAATAAATATATCCATGATCTAATGTTATATGATCTAATTAAAACACATTTAGTTTACATTAGATGCTACATTGTGATTGAGTATGTTATGTTAAATTAAATTCACCCATGATATAAATTCAAGAACATTAAATGAATATAAGGATCTAATCTAACACAACACAAAAAATGGATTTGAATATTTTGAAAACTAAAGTAATAATTTAAAATAACTTGAATAATCACTCTAGACTCTAAGAAACACCAAGATCATTTGTTAAATAATGAAGAAATGTGAGATAAAAATAAAACACTATCTACTTAAATCTAACAACACTACTTCAACATACATACTATTCAAAAGGGGTGTTATGTGTAATTCTGATGTAAATGCATGACATTTATATGTTCTTTGAGAGGTGTACCATCCATTTCCATTAATGTATAGGCACCAGACCCATAATTTTCTTCAATTACATAAGGTCCTATCCAGTTAGGTCTAAATTTTATTTTTTCATTTAGAGGGGAATTTACGTTACATTGATTCTCATATAATGCTAAATTCCCTTTACTAAATGCATAAAAGATGTGTGATCATTATAACTACATTGCATTCATTGGGAATAAACTTGGAGATGCTTGAGAGCATTTATACGTCGTTCATCAAGGATTTCAAGTTGATGCAATTGGTGTTCCTTATAGGTAGTGTCATCAGGAACCCCTCTAAGAGAAATTTTCAATGAAGGAATTTCTAACTCTAAGGGAATTATCACCCAGAAGCACCATAAACAAGATTATAATAGGGAGTGTTTACTATATATTTTCTAATTTTCTTGTACGATAGGCCCAAAATACATAATTTAATTGAGTATGCCAATATTTATTATTCTTTTTTTACCATTTTCCTTAAGATTTGTTCAAGAGTTTTGTTAGTTGATTCTACTTGACCATTTGATTCTGAGTAATATGGTGTCGAAAATGATGTTGTTTATGAAATGTTTCCAAGAATTTCTTCACATCATTGTTCTTAAATGGGGTTCCATTGTACAAAACTAATGCAGAAGGAAGACCAAATAAAGTAATAATATGTTCCAATATGAAAAGAAATATCAAGCATTAGCTATCATGGAATGAAGAGGGATACATTTTACCCATTTTGTTAAATAATCCGTTGTAGTAATTATAAAGGTATGTCTAGCGGAAGAGGGTGGTGATATTTTTCCAATATGATCTAGACCCCACATCGAGAATGGCCAAATAGGAACTTGGGCATGAAGCTCGAAAGCAAGAGCATGAATCAAATTGTTGTGTTCTTGACTTTTATGACATTTCTTAATGTGAGAAAAATAATCTTGTTCCATTGTCTCCAATAATATCCTATATGGATTAAATTTTTCACTAATGATCTTCCTCCAAAATTTCCTCCACAAGCACCTACATGAGCTTCTTCAAGTGCTATAGAAATTTTTGATTTTTTAAGAAATCTAAGCAAGAGACCATCAATTGATTGTCTATATACAACATCCATGAGAACTATGTATTTATATGCAGTTTTTCAAAGATGAGCTCAAGTGTTCTTAGTTGTAGGCTTAGGAAAGGTACCTTCTTTTAGGTAGTTGAATATTATTGTGTACCAATCATTAGAGTTTTCAACATTGGTCAATTACACTTCTTTAACTTTGTCATCTATCAAAAGTTTTAGGATCATGTGGATTGTAAATGTGAAATTGACAAAAGGATCTTCAGGAGATACAAGGGAAGTAGTGCTTGCCATTGCATCTACATGTTGATTATCCTTTCGTGGTATGTTGTCAATGGTATATTATTCAAAACATTCTAATAATGTCATTGTAAGGTCTTTATACTTAGAAAACTTGTCATGTTTCACTTGATATGAACCACTTATTTTCTTAACGATTAATTAAGAATCACCAAATATCCCAATGTCTTTAACACCAAGGGCTAAAGTTGCACGTAATCCAACAATTAAAGGTTCATACTTTGCAGTGTTATTTGTACATGTATAGGAAGTCTAATCGATAAGGTAAGGGAATAGGGTTTCCAGAAGGAAGAATTATTATAACTCCCACTCTAGAGCTAACTCTACACTTAAATCCATCAAAGTATAATTCTCATGTTTCTTTTTTGTTAGTGAACACACTTTTGTTAGGGAATGAGTCAGTATTAGGTAATGCTAAGGGAGAAGGTGCATTAGCTAAATGGTCAGTTAAGGATTTTCCTTTAATTTCCTTTTGAGAGATAAATTTAAGATCAAACTCAGTTAAAAACATAACCCATTTAGCTAAATGTCTCGATAAATCAGTTTTAGCAAAAAGGTGTTTTAAAGGATCAAACTTTGTCATCACATGAATTTTCACATTTAATAAGTAATGTCTCAATTTACTAGTAGAAAATACAAGATCCAAACTTTGTTTTCCTATCATTGTATATTGTGTCTCATAGTCAATCAAAGTTTGGCTAATGTAGTAAATAGGATGTTATTTAGCATTATCATCTTGTTGATCCAACAATGCTGCTAGAGCATGTGTTGATTCTGTCAAGTATAAAGGATAAATGGTCTTTCTTGCATGGCAGGTTGTGAAATAGGAGGAGAAGCTAAGTATTCCTTTAGATTTTCAAATGCTTGCTTACAATCCTCATTCCAATTAAATTGTGAGTCTTTCTTATGAAGTTGTGTAAAGGGGAGGGTCCTATCCACCAAGGATCCTACAAAACAAAAGATAGCATAAATCCTTCCTTATAACGTACATAATTGAGAAATATTCTTCGGGGGTGGCATATTAATGATAGCATCAATTTTCTTTGTTTCCACCTCAATGCCTTTGGAAGATACTATAAAACCTAAAAAAATTCCACTATCCACACTAAAGAGACACTTTTTCAAATTCAATCTCATGTTATACTTACACATTCTTTCAAATACTTTCCCTAAGGATATTCACATTATCTTGTCAAGTTAAAGATTTGGCTAGGATATCATCAACATAATCTTCCAAAATCTTATGTATGTAATCATGAAATATCAATGTCATATCTCATTGATATGTTGTGCTTGTGTTCTTTAATCCAAAAGTCATAACCACCCAACAAAATGTCCCCCAAGCTATAGTAAATGTTGTCTTGTATTGATTTTGAGGGTTGATAAAGATTTGATTATATCTCGAGAATCCATCCATGAATGAAAAAAAATCATGTCTCACAATTGAATCTACTATCATGTCAATATTAGGAGGGGGAAAGTCTTCATTTAAAGATGTTTTATTCAAGTCTCAAAAATTTGTACACATCCTAATACAATTATCAAGTTTTTCAACTGTTGCAGTGTTTGAGATCCATGGAGAATAGTCAATAGGTAAAATATAGCTAGCTTCAAGGAGTTTCTCAGTCTCAGATTTAACCAATAAAGCTATTGTGGGATTCATCTTGTGTATCTTTTGTCTTATTGGTTTAGCATCTTCTGCAAGGACTATGTTATGTGTCACTATATTAGCATCAATACCCAACATGTCTGAATAAGTCCAAGCAAAGAGTTCATGAAATTCATGAAATAATTTGTTGAATGATCTTATTCATCCTCATCAAGGAACTTTCCCATTTCAATCACTATTTCTTCATTAGATGTGTCCATTAGTGCATGTTGAATGTATCTCCTATAGGGAGTGCATTTTGTCTCAAAATTTTAGGAGTGTATTCTTCTTTGTCTTGTTCAATGTCATTAATTTCCTTATCTTCATCCACATGCTTAGTACTAACCATAGCACAAGTTACTCCTCATTTGTGATGAGAAGTTTGTGACTTTTTATAAGATCCTAAAATTTCTTTCAGGGCTTCATCATCTTCAAAGTATTCCAATGACTCATTACTTGTATCAATTAATTTTATATTCTTTAAAGTGAGGGTTATCTTAGAAGAGTTACACATGATGGTGTTGATGTTGAGTGTCAGATTTTATGTAGCTTTTGCTATCTCAGAAGGAAAATATCGAAGACCTTTATTTGTTTCTTTTGTGTTATGCTCTATAGGAACACAAATGTGTTATTATTTTCTACCACATCCTTTTCCACGATAACCAATTTTTTTCAAGAGATCATAACCTATTTCATAAATTCTTTCCATTTCTTTTAGACTCGATGGTTGTTTGAATAATCAACTTCATCAAAACTTGTTGTATAACTTGTGTCTTCTTCTCTAGTGAATGAATTAGATGCTTGTGATGGTTCTTCATATTTTTCTATTGACATTACCATTGGTTCTTTTCCCTTTTCAGGTCCTTCTATTGTGATCTTGTATTCTCCCATGAATGTTGGTGTGAAATATAAGGAACCCCAATCATCTTACATTAACTTTGTGGCTTCTTCAATATGTTTTTTATTTTTCTTGTTCTTGCATGATTTTGAATTTTCAAGTTAGTATCAATATTTTCAAAGGACTTTGCTTATGTTTCTTAGTGTGTAAACAACTTTCAGGTTCAGGGTCAACCTTTATTGTGGAAACTTTATTATTATCGACATACTTTATTAAACGTTGAAAAGTCGAAGGCACCACATGCATTTCATGAATCCATAGTCCACCTAAAAGAAGATTATATAAAATATCTTGTGGCATAATATGGACAGTAGTTTGCAATGTGGCCTTTCCAAATGTAATAGGTAATGTGATCATGCCAAGCGGTTGTTGTAGACACTTAAAAATGACCTAGGCCTGCAAGCTCTATTTTTTAACCACTTTCATCCTAGTATAATTATGACATTTAATTATGTCCTTGGTCCACATTCGACTATTAATTAAATAATTCATAATTATTTAATTAATTCATGTCATTTTATTCTTCATGATTATTAAATAAATAAATATTATTTATTTATTCAATCGTCTTTAATTGTCTAAAGTCTTCCTTTAATTAAATAAATTTGTTAATGTTAATTACCTTTATCCATTTATTCTTCTGATTATTAAATAAATAAATTTTATTTATTTATTCAATATGTCACTAATTTCCATAATTAAATGAATTTGTGAATTTATTTAATTATCAGTCATAATCCTCTAAAATTAAATAATTATCTTTAATTATTTAATTGCTCAATTTAACATTTCCATCATTTTTAATCAATTTATTATTTAAAATGATTTTGTTTTATTGACTGTCAATTCATTTTAGTAAATAATCTAAAAAAGATTATTTATTGTGTCACAAAATCCATATTTTGAGATGATTTAATTCAAATTGGTAGCTTTCTTCCAAAAATCAAATAAAGCAAGCAGATTCTTGATTTTTCAAATTTTCTTTTCAGTCCACCTCTTATCTTCCTGATTTTTCAAATCTCATAAATCAGGCAGTCTTTATCTTCTTGATTTTTGAAAATCTTTATTTTTCTAATTAATTATCTCATCTTTTCTCCACCGCTGATTCGATTCTCTCACATGACATCTCAACCACTTGTCTAAGGATTTTTCCCTAACCCTAATTAGGATTATCAAATTAAATCTCATCCTCTGATTTTAGGTTTCTGTCAAGAGTCGATCTCATCCGTCCATTCAAAATTACGTTTTCTATAAAATGTCAATTTTGCTCATAATTTAGGGACCACTTCATGATTATAGGCATTATAGTCATTTATCATTTGTTATAGTCATTTATCATTGGCATAGGCATAATTTTACTTAAATCCTTCAAAACTTGCATAGGACATTGTCATAGTCAAATTGCTCACACACTTGATCTAAGCATCAATCATACGCTGCAAGCTAGGAGGTGCTATGGAGGTGAATCATGGAAGCTTCAACGAATATCTGGTATAATTCTTCTTGTTATTTGCTTTCTCTGTGCTTCATAACTTTTTTGGGTTTATATTGTTGATCTAATCATTGCTAAGCTGAAACCTTAGAAATTTACCCATTGATACATTTGGTGAACCCCACATGAATCCTTTGATCTAGCTTTCCTTTTACAGGTTTTATTGACTTTTTGTTGCAGATCTGTCAATTTTTGGACAAAACCCAGGTTTTACCAATTTCTTCATATATTCTACACAGTTGTGAATTTTTCTACAATATTTTTACAAAATCTTGTGCATCATATCAAGAGGCTACAGTAAACGAATCAAGGGTTTATCATCATTTTTGTAGGAGTTATTATGATTTTATTTTTTTCATAAAATTGATCTGTTGGACGAAAATTGACAAATTTTTCAAAAAAATTTACACTTTTGGAAAGATCTTTAAATCATAATGTGGGTCTATGTTTTACAGATTTAATTTGGAAGTCAAATACAATGCGAAAAAATCCGATCTTTTTTATTTGTATGGTTTTCACAAATCCGCATTTTTGGGTGCAAAACAGGGAATTTTTTTGACTTCTTTACATTTCTGGAAAGATCTCAAAAAATTAGTAGGGATCTCCTCTTTGAGTTTTTATTTTTTAGATAAATAAAATCATCAAATAATAAAATCTAATTCAGCTATGTCAAAAACATGTATCTGAAATTGCAATTTTCTGATGAGCTTGTTTTTTTCTTTGGCTGCATTATAATATTATTTTTTGATCTTGTAGGTGATCATAAGGAGATATAGTAGCAGAAATATCAGTCATATATAACAGAATGGAAAGCAAAAAATTTTGGGTTTGCATAAACATACGTTTTTCGAAGACTAAAAATCAAAGAAACTCCTAACTTGTGGTCTTGCAGGTTCAAGTGTCGAAGACTGAATACTATACCTTGGGCTTTTCTTTTTTAGATTAGTACACATTTATGTTGGTGCACATAAAATGAACATGTTTTACTATTTTTTCTGATTTTGTTTGCAAATGGTAGGTGATTATGCTCTCACCTTGTGAAAACTTGGTGATCAGAAAACTGGACCCATTCTATCTGTTATACACCCTCACGATTTAGTAATCGAAGTATCCTCTCCCCTTGCACTTTTGGGTGATCCTCAGTGTAAGAGAAATGGTTACTAACTCTAGAACTTGGGCCTATTCTGGTGGGAAAAAGTACTCACCCCAGGACGACTTAAACTGGTAGCACCCTGACACCGAGGGACTTCCAGCCGGTATATAAAAGTGGATTCTTGCGGAAAGCCCAAGAATCACGCGTATGGTTCCAATGAGATGGATCTGAAAGGGGCCTCTCGCCGCATGGATCATGCCCTACGAACAGAATGCCCGCATCAAACACCTTTTGTCTTAGAGTCCAACCTTTTTTGGTCGTTGCTTGATATAGTGTAGGGTACAGTATCATGCGCGAAGACACTCACTACTAATACCCTTGAGTAGAGATAGCAATTCTTGGGAAGTCACTACCCAAGAATTCAAATTTGGTGTGCTCAAATGACGTTAATGAGTCGTGGAGGGGAGCCAATGCCACCAAGATTCTAAGCTATCTGCTCTTGAGAAGGAAAGGTGTTTATCACCAATCTGAGGTATAAAGGTGGGCTATATCATGTATACAAACCCTTGGCCTATTGGCCTTTTAGGATTGTACTTGTCTTATGTGTGCTTGCTTACACTAAAATATCATGCTTGTCAAGTGTTTTCTAGATTTTCAAACAATATACACAACATTCACAAATCTAGACACAAATAATTGACCTTAGACAACTTAGACTTTTCAACAGAACATCAAAAAAACAATCTCAATCCTCATTTTGAACCTTAGACTTTGCATTGTTCATCTTAGTCCTCATTTTGAACCTTAGACTTTGCATTGTTCATCTTAGCCATCATTTTGAACCTAGACCTTGCCTTTATAACATTAAGTCCTTATTAAAACATCATCATCTTAGTCCTTAGTTGAAATTTTGGCTTTGAACACCTTGTCATCTTACATCAATCATTTCCTTAGGCAAACATTATCATCACCTAGTCATCCTAGTCGACATTTTAGGAAACATAGTCTTGTATTTTCATCCTTATAGAAAATCCAAAAACATAGGTTGTCATCATCCTCACATTTAGTTGTCATTCTCGTCATCCTTATCTGAGCAATCCCATTTTATTGTTGAGACTAGGCTTCAAAGACAGAGAGGACAAATGGAAAAATTTGGACAATATTTCAATCCCAACATCGATAATAACACTTATGACACAAACCAACATTGGACTTTTTTCGAACCATTTCACAATATGGACATGCAATCTTCCATGAACATGCCATCTTCATCACAAAACCCTTCTGAACCATTCATACAAAGAGACCAAAATGGATGAGTATATGAAGAAGACTTAGAAGTTGCAGCGCAAAATCCTGATATAGTCTCCTTCATAGAAAACTTAGTCTTACGCGACCCTCAAAGGTATCTAGCCATGCTTTTGGACCAAGGGGCTAAGTTACCATGAGGCTTTGACATAAATACTTTTCCACCTCCATTATTCTACCCTCACCATCAAAAATCACTTGACATAAATCCTACCAGTAATTCACAACAAGCGTTCACTTATCACCCTTATCCTAACCTTGACAAGGGAAACCAACTATCCACTAGTCCATACCAAGTCTCCATGTCATATGCTAGTCCTTCAGCTATTAATCTCATCCAAGTCTACATGCTTTATCAAATATCTACCAACTCATGTCACGTCCCCACATCATACCATATCAATCTGGCCCAAGTCTCCATGTCCCATTTTAGTCAACCTTATTGCAATCCAGTCCAGGTCCCTATGTCATATCCTATTTCATTACCAACTAATACAGTCAAAGTCTCCATGTCATATCCTATGTCGTCACCAACTAGTGCAGTCCAAGTCCCCAGTACTTCCCATACCAATCTAGTCCAAGTACCCATGTCCTATCCTACCCCTTCACATACTAGTCTCATCCAAGTCCCCACGTCTTCTCCTAATCCTTTTCAAATCACCCCCTCACAAGCCACATCTAGTCATGAAAATTTTGTCATTACTCAAAGTCAAATCCCATTTAATAAACTTGAGGATACATGTCAAAATGAAAGCCCAAAGCATGACCTTATAATGTCACCCTCATGTCAAGAACAAGGTATTCCATCCCATGACCCTATCTTTCAGTCCATCCATGGAGTCCTTCAAGACAATCACGACATCCAAAACACACCTCTCCTTGACAACGACTCTATTTCTGAATGTATCATCCATGAAAAACCCATCTTTGACCAAGACCCCATCATTGACCAAGAAGTCCAAATCCATGACAACCCCATCTTTGACCAAGACCCCATCATTGAGCAAGAAATCCAAAACGATCCACTCCTTGACCTTTACACCATTCATGATCAAACACTTGCTGACCTTATAAAGACCTTGACTATTGACACTTCCCACGATGAGACACTTGCCTCCATGGGACACATAGACGATATTCCTCCAGAACAAGAATCTTCCACTAGGGACATGCTTGCATATGATCAAGTTATAGCTAAAATCATTGGACTCTATGACACTAAACATAATGATGGATTTGACATTGCCTTGGAAGCACCAACAGAATCATCTGAACCTGACATGTCACACAATCAAACCAAAGATATCAGTCAGAAATATGTCCAACATGACAATGAAGCTAAGACACTTTATCAACTAGGGTCATCTATCTTTGTCTGAGTAGGCTTTCTTGTAGACGGAAATATTACAAGTGACAATATCCACATACCTAATGATGGGTTAGCATCTTGCTTTCAAAACAATAAATACACCATCATGAACAAAATCTGTCAAAGCATGCAATATCAAGGCAAAGGACTAGGCATACATGAGCAAGGCATTCTAGAACCAATACAACTTCTGAAAAATTACAGACATCAAGGTCTTGGCTATTCCTCAATTAGTAAATCAAACGATGTCAGTGGTACCTCCTCGATATTGGGGGAAAATTTCTAAGATAAAAATGTCAAAAATGGAGTCCATGAGAAATCCTTGTCATAATATTGTTGCCAACACCCCCTCCACCCACACCATGAACCGTCATTCCATCATAAATAAACCTTCCCTTTGGAACAAACAAAAACAAAATTCTTACAAGTCAAAAGATCAAAATCAAATGTCAAATGCCATTGAATCAAACAAAAGGACAAGTGGACAAATGAAATTAAAATGGATCCCAAAGAAAGATGGATCAAACAAAGACACCATGTCAAATACAAAAGTCAATCACAATGTGGAGCCACAAGACAAGAGGACTCCCACATATAACACATGTCCACCTCCTTCAAAATGGTCATCAATCAAGGCATATAAAAGTGTTGGTTCCAAACACCATCCCTCCAAAATCCATCATCCACCATCCCAAGTTTGGAAAATAAAAAGTCATTCATTCAAACATCCAAACAATCTTTCCACGTCTACCATCATTTGTCATAATCCTACATCTTATCTAAAGTCCAAAAATCCCACGTCACACATCCGTCACATCTTGGCAACAACTCTTTACCATAAGGACTCTCATGGCACTCTATCGCGATGTGTGTATTCTGATAAGGCCAACTCTAGTATTAGAAAGGATCACAATGACATCGATCAGTTGTATGCAAGCGCTATGATCCTGACAAGACAACTCTTTCAGCAAGGTCATTATTGGCATATCATGGCACCAGTCTCTACATCAGCACCATTAGTGGATTCAGAACAGTCAGTGGTTATCTAAAGCATCCAGGCTATCCACAAAATCAAAAAAATAAAATCAAATAAAATAAAAAATTGGATAATGTAAAACATCGTCACCCTGATGAAAACCTGACAAACATGCGTCTTGGTGACACCAAAAAAATCAAAAAGTCAAGAAAATAGTAAAGAGAAAAATTTCATCCAATGGTGAAAACCTGGCAAACAAGCGCCTTGGATAAGTACCATGATGAAAACCTGGCAAATAGGTGTCATGTGTAAAATAAATCATCTATGTGGAATTTTATACTTGGGGGAAAGTCGTCTCACTTTCCCATGCCTTGCTCATGACATTGACGTCCATCTAAGCCCTATCATTTCCACACATTTTTCCCACTTACCTCAGTCTTGACATAAAACTGGCACACATAAATCATACTTTGTGAAAACTCTTGACATGTCTATCCTTCGATCATACACGATTCACAAAACATCATGTCATTGACCATCATAGTCTTATTGTCCTTATACAACATAGTCCTTGAAAATCATATGACAATTCCATTGGTCTCATGTCTCCCATCTTTTACCAAGGCCACCCCCTATCCTTTCATTCCTATCACCTATCTTGGCTTTCTCTTGTCAAACGGTCTAAGGATAATCATCATCCCATCTAGTCCTAACCAAGTCATTCCAAATGCAACGAGTCTAATCCATACAAGCACATTATCCAAAATTTTACGTGACTGCATTCCTGGCCTAGCTGTAGACCTCCATACTTTTGTCACATTATCATCATCGTCCTCACTTTGTTTCGAGATGTGTCCTTCCCACATCAAACAACGTTGTCATCACCTATCAATTGGTATTCAGCTTGACTAGGGGCACAATCATGTTTGTCCTTGGATTCTCATGTGTAGGCACTATTCATATGCATTTGTCATGATCCTCTTAAACATCAAAATCCAAAAACATCATAAAATGTCCTGAAAAAAGACAAAAACATCATAAAATGTCCAGAAGAAAGACCAAAAACATCAAAAAATGTCCTGAAGAAAGACCTAAAAATTGAAAAACGTCCTGAAGAAAAACATAAAAACATCCAAATCAATGTCAAAATCCTAAAAATGGAGTCAAATTCAGTCATATCAGTTAGTCCATGTCATTGTCGAACTACATTGTTTCTGTGCATTTGCTACGTAGGCAAGGCCATCAGTCGATGAGTCCCCGAGACATTAGGTCAGTCCTTTTAGGTTGGTCCAAATAAAATCATGGCATTTTTCACAATTGTCACATCGGTCAAATAAGTCAAACATTATCAAACTCAGACACAAGACAGTCATTTGAAATGTCAATGTCAAAATTGGTCAAAATCAGACAACACAGTCCAATCAATCATACAGTCAACTTGCCAAAACATATTAGTCAAAACAATGTCAGTCTCATCACTCTTTGGTCCTCTTCAAGATGTGTCCTCGGATTTGGACCTCGTCAAAATGTCCTTTTCCTTTTTCAGGATGTGTCCTTCCTGACAATAGGCCTCGTCAAACTGTCAACACCGTCAAATTGGAAAAACTCTTAAACTGTCAAAACTGTCAAACTGACAAGAAATCAATCTTTGGGAAACAAACATTGGCAAACAAAATAAAATGGTTGTTAATCTTTCTGGTCTATCTTGTCATATCTTTTGACTATCTTTGCTATTTTGTCTTATATTTTTACTATCTTGTCTTTTTGGTCATGTTACTAGCTACCTCAAGGATGTCCCATGAAGGATTTAGAGATGCAATGACGTCTCCTGGCCTATTTTATTTTCTTTGACTGTTGTCTGTGGATTGTCTCGACAAAAAGACTGGGGCAACTTCACCCTTAGTATGAGTTAGGACATTCCTTGTCTGTGACTGTCTGTTTTTCAAGTGGATGACCTTGCACACCTTGGTCTATGTCATATCATGGTGTTTGTTGTCCATTTGTGTCATTTTTACTGCCCAATGATGATTCGAGCAATGTCTATTAGTTCTTTGGCAAGTTTTGAAGGATTCTTTCATCTAGTCTGCATCTTCATCATCCATATCTTTTGAACTAACATTTTTTTTGTCTCTTCATATTCTAATCTTCTCGTCCATTTTGAGAGCACACCCATGTTCTTGGAACCTGTCTTTCCTCTCGAGGGGGCATACCGCTACCCTCCTCGTCATTCTTCCTCATCATATTTTGCACTAGGGCATATTTTTGATTTATTTTCTTTGTCACAATGCAACATGCTACATTATGACAAAGAGGGGAAAAATGTAGACACTTAAAAATGACCTAGGCCTGCAAGCTCTATTTTTTAACCACTTTCATCCTAGCATAATTATGACATTTAATTATGTCCTTGGTCCACATTCAAATATTAATTAAATAATTCATAATTATTTAATTAATTCATGTCATTTTATTCTTCATGATTATTAAATAAATAAATATTATTTATTTATTTAATATGTCTTTAATTGTCTAAAGTCTTCCTTTAATTAAATAAATTTGTTAATGTGTTTAATTACCTTTATCCATTTATTCTTCCTGATTATTAAATAAATAAATTTTATTTATTTATTCAATATGTCACTAATTTCCATAATTAAATGAATTTGTGAATTTATTTAATTATTAGTCATAATCGTCTAAAATTAAATAATTATCTTTAATTATTTAATTGCTCAATTTAACATTTCCATCATTTTTAAATCAATTTATTATTTAAAATGATTTCGTTTTATTGACTGTCAGTTCATTTTAGTAAATAATCTAAAAAGATTATTTATTGTATCACAAAATCCATATTTTGAGATGATTTAATTCAAATTGGTAGCTTTCTTCCAAAAATCAAATAAAGCAAGGAGATTCTTGATTTTTCAAATTTACTTTTCAGTCCACCTCTTATCTTCCTGATTTTTCAAATCTCATAAATCAAGCAGTCTTTATCTTCTTGATTTTTGAAAATCTTTATTTTTCTAATTAATTATCTCATATTTTCTCCACTGCCGATTCGATTCTCTCACATGACATTTGAACCACTTGTCTAAGGATTTTTCCCTAACCCTGATTAGGGATTATCAAATTAAATCTCATCCTCTGATTTTAGGTTTCTGTCAAGAGCCGATCTCATCTGTCCATTCAAAATTACGTTTTCTATAAATGTCAATTTTGCTCATAATTTAGGGACCAATTCATGATTATAGGCATTATAATCATTTATCATTTGTTATAGTCATTTATCATTGGCATAGGCATAATTTTACTTAAATCCTTCAAAACTTGCATTGGACATTGTCATAGTCAAACTGCTCACACACTCGATCTGAGGGCATCAATCATACGCTGCAAGCTAGGACGTGCTATGGAGGTGAATCATGGAAGCTTCAACGAATATCTGGTATAATTATTCTTGTTATTTGCTTTCTTTGTGCTTCATAGCTTCTTTGGGTTTATATTGTTGATCTAATCATTGCTAATCTCAAACCTTAGAAATTTACCCATTGATACAGTTGTTTTCCTATGCTATGAAATCCATGAATGGAAAAAGAATTAGGTTCAATCTTTCTCTTATCCATTCCAATCTTATCGAAAAGGTTTGCACTACACACATTAAGGATTGAGCCATTTCGCTTTATTCCTCTTCTATTAAGAATGGCTATGATGATAGAAGCTTCATGTTGTTTTTGAACTTCTGAAAAGAGTAACTCTCTATGGTGAAAAAAATGTCTATATTAACCTCATTCATTCCTTGAATTAGAGTTTCCAAATCATTTTAATTTGCATTCTAAGGAACCAAAACTTTCTGTAAGGCTATTTGAAGCATACTATGGTAATAAGGCGAGTCTTGAATAAGATCCCATAAGGATATCTAAGTAGGAGTATTCTTAATTTGTTCAAAAAGATCATACTCCTTTCCACTATGTAAAGGAAATCGAGGAGCACTAGGAAAGATAGTTTGAGATAATAGTAATGAAATTGGAGTGATTTGTTGTTGCCTATTTTCCCTTGTATTATATGCGTGAGCAACGGTACTGTAACCCGATTGTTGTGAACCATTATTACTATCAAGTTTCCTTGTAAAGTTCTAGATATCTCCTAGTTTTAATTATTTATTTTTAGGTGGTTGCAAGATAAGCATAGGTTAGTTTTATACTTGAGGTTGATGTGAGGGTGGGTAAAGGATAAGTTGAGGTGTGATTACATTAACATCTCTTTGTTTCATTTTTTCATGACAAGACTTAGTGGATGAACCTTGTGAGATGAAATCCTCAAGGGCTTCATCTAACATATCAAAGTCATCACTACTAAATGGTTGGAGGGATAGGTTTACTTGGAAAAAGACATTTGATATGATCAAATTACTATTATTTTTTCAAGAGTTTCATTGATTTGTTTTGTTTTATTTGATGTTTTTGGTTTTTTGTTTAGATTTTCTAATGATTACAAAATGTAAACTAATCTTTTTAATCTATGAAATGATGATGAAAGTAAAGGAAAAATACAAAAATATAATGTTATATTTAATTGAAATATGCAAGAAATGTTTTTCAAAATGTTATAAAATATAACTAAATAAGAAATAACTTGAATGCATAGATAGACTGTCTCGGAAAGGTATTACTCAATCTGAAAAATAAAAACATAAAGCCAAAAAAGAAGCCAAATTTCACTCAGAAACTTGTCTAAAATTCTTGTACAAGTACGAATTCGCCCATGGGTGAATGTGTCCTTACTCAAGGTTTTTGAAAATGAACTTTTACAAGGCCTAAGTTATTACATGCAATTTCTAGTTATGATCTGTAATAGGGGATTTTGTAAAAGATTTTCCAAATCAGGGTATGTAAATGCAAGTTTAACTAAGGTCAAATGATGAACTAGGTGACTATTTTTAGAATGAAATTTCAACCTAAATAGGAATTTAGATGACTGAATAATGATCTTGATGATAGTATAATGCAAAATGAATGCAAACTTAATGGAATTTTTCTATTTTTTTTAATGAATTTAAGTGATGCAAACATGCAAATTTAACCCTAAAATGAAATGTTCACTAATGCAAGATTAAATAACCCTAAATTTAATGCAACTAATGTAAATCTAATGTAAGATAGTGCAAAACTTAGATCTAGGGTGAAATAGACTCCAATTTTCATAAATTTTTCATACAATGTCAGGTTCACTGAAATGAAATGAAGAAAAATAGGGTTTCCCAAAATGGAAAAGTAAGTCCAAAAGGAGGAAGTAGGCCCTATCTTCCTCAATTCATGAGGAAATGAGATCCCCACCTCAAATTTATTAACAACACTTAGGTGAATCAACTCAAGGTGAGAATCTTTAGATTTCCTTATGCTTGAAGGACAGGGGCTAAGGGTAAACAACACTTTGGGGAGAAAAACTAAAAATAGAAAATCAACTCCAAAATGAAATCTATCAATTGGATATTGAAGATTAAGCATAAAACTAATAGAAACAATAAGATTTCTAGAAAATATGAGAGGGAATAACACTGGCACCTATCACAAAATGTTGTTTCTGCAAGCCTAATGGGGACTCATTGACGCATGGGAAAATGGGTCCAAGTAGCACTTTCTAGAAAATTATAGATATGAGACTTGTTTGTGATAAATATGCAAAACAAGATTGTTGTTTGGTGGTGAATGGGGGTTTTCCTCAATCAAACCCTTAGTTTAGTAATCAAACCTTCATGGAAAGTATAGATTTAAAATGTGAAAGTGTGTGCAAGCCCTAATCTTAAGCATTTCTAAGATTACAAGAGATTAAAATGCAAAGAAACCCTATTCAAATGTGCTAGAATATAATCCCTAAATGAAACATGAGTTCAATGGTGAAGAACTACTTTTTGAGTTATCAAATCACCCTAATAAATAATAAATTTGATAATACTTTCCTTTAGGTAGAAAGAAGAATAATAATAGAAGATGAAACCACTTAGGAAAAAATTCATTAGGCTTGGTTTAATGTCTTAGTGTGCCTCCCAAAACCTAGAATCCATCATGATCCTCAATAGGTATCTAAATCATCAATCTTTGAAAATGCTTGATCTTGTTGACAATATGAGCTTGAAGACTAGCAAAAACAAATAGAATGTTGCTCCAAGACTTCACTTTTAAATGCCTGACTAGTTTCTCCTTGCTCTTGAATGTAAAACCTTGTGATATTGTGTGAATTTATCTCATCTAGTGAAAAATGATGAAAATAATTAGTTTTATAGGCTTCCTTTCTAAGTTCTCATTTATTAAATCCAAAAATCCTACACTTGAAATTTAAATTTGAGACCATAAAATGCTGCCAAAAACATTTTTTAAGTTGAGTTTAGGCACTTAAGAGGGACCCACTCGCCTATGGGTTAATGGGTCATGACCTAAAACTTCAAGACCTAATAAATTTTGGGGCATTAATTTAGTTAATAGCATTTATTCAATGTAGGAGATAGTGTCAAGAAATAATGGGATGCATAATAAAGGGTATTAGGGGCCCAAAAATGAGGTTTAAAATTTCATAAATTGAAGGTCACTAAAATAGGTTCAAATTAAGTGTGACATTGTACTTTATGTTAGAAAGGAGTACAATTTTCTACACTACACAAATAAAAGGCTTTAGAGAAGAAGATTGTGGAAGATGATGCAAAGAGAGTTCGAGAATCTTTTGGTACCTCTGTAGATTAATTGAATAATTTTTTAAGTATGCAACTTCAATTTCAACCGATAGTATGTACCCAGTTACTTCAGTTTCCAATGCAACAAGAGCAAGTTGAGATGGATAAGATCTCTTCATTACACAAACTTCAACTAGGTGATGTGTTTCATACCTTTGCTCAGAAGGAAATATTGCAAACTTATCAGAAAACTGTAGAACTTATTGATGAAGTTGTGAAGATTCTATAAGAGAGAATACTCATTGTGAGAATTGATAATTCTTTATCCGCTATGGAGAATTTAAAGTTTTTTTTTTATTCATTTAAAGAATATTCCATTAGTTTGAAAGAAAAACTAGAGAAAGAGATAGATAAAAAAGTGAATGATAAGAGATTAATGGATATAACAAAGAAGTGTGCCTCCACACAGAATAAATTTCAGAATAATCTCAACTATGTACAAGATTGCATGGTGGAATCAAAAATGTTATTCCAATTTTGCATTAAATGACCTAGCTCTATCAGAATAATAAAGAATGGGATGGACTCCATTGAGTCCCAAATTGATAAGGAATTTGGTGCCTATGATCTAGCATAGGACATTTATGGGAGAACTAGAACTATGATTGAGAATTTGAACAAGAAATTTTTCCAATTGCAAGTACAAAAGGAGAAGATAATTATACAATTTGGTAATCTCAAGAATCTGGTGAATGAAAAATTCACACCTATCTCCAGTGCCCTGATGAGTGCAGAGAAGTTAGATTCGATACCCACCACTTTGGATGATGTTGAAGAACTTCTTATGGATTTCAAGACTTAGAGCCATATTCTTGGCCTAGCCAAGAAGGGTTGGGAAGAAGGGAAGAAGTACTAGCAAGGACACCTTGAAAAGTTGTAAGTGTCAAATACATCTTTCAGTTAATAATATTTAACAATGTATATTGATTTCTTATTATGAATTTACTTTCGTAGTCAAATTTCATTGTTATATGTGAATGGTAGAGATAAGAGGAGTTGGTCAAATTTTTATTGCTCTCATTCCTACATGTATATATTAGTTAGGGGGTGTATGTATGTAATCCGGAAAAAAAAAATTGAGTGATGTCAAAAGGGGGAAAAAGAACAAAACATATATGTGCCCTTTTCCCTTGATGTCAAAGGGGGGGAGGAATTTTCGAGAAGTGTTTTTCGAGAGAAATTTTTTCATGTTTCCATCAATGACAAAGGGGGAGATTGTTTGAAGTTTGAGGAGTTTTTCCTTGATATGTCTACTAGGAACATGAGTATGAGTATGAGTTGTATAGTATGGATTTTTGTCATTTATGTCAATATTTTATGAAGATTGATGTGTAGATAATTTGGAACTAAAGTATGAGTATGTATATAGATGATAATCCAATGTATATAGATGAAAATTGGAAAAGTGTCAAAATAGTGTTTTTAGTATATAGGACATCTGATATTTTGGTCTGCATTTTTCTGCCTTGAGGAATCTTTCTCTTCAGTTCTAAGACAATTTTTTTGGATGTTAGTGGAGTTTAAATCCATGTTTTCACATAGTTTTGTCCTTTGGTGAAGAAGTTATAAATAATAAAACATTGGGTCTATCACTGACAACTATTACCACTATAGAATGTATGTTTTATTGAATCCACACTCCACCATAAATTGGTATTTGGTCTTGTGGATCTATGGGAGTGTTGATAGGTGTTAGTGTATCTTAATCTCAAGTGTCATGAATTTTAGAAGTTTGCATGTCTATTTGTGGTTGAACAATTAGTGAATTTTGATGTAAGGTCATTACAGATGTTGACCTAATATGATATGTGTATTGTGGAGGTTAAGAAAGTGTTGATCCATTATAAGGATGCTATTATAGTTCTATCTTGACCTATCTTATGTGTTACTAGTTTGAATTAAGGTACATGATGTGTGGGTTGAGCTGACAAGTTATATTTTGCATGATACATCTAATTTGGCCAACCTAATTGGTGTTAAAAAAATTTGTGGATGTAATGGGTATAAGTATAAGATTTTTTTCAATGTTGGATATGATGGTCAATGAATATGAAATTTTAGTTGATGTGAATTATGTGAATTTTATGTGAATGCAAAGTAAAGTATAGTGTCAGTGTAGATCAATATAAGTTGTATAAAGTTTGTGTATTGAGCTTCAATGGAACTATAATCCATGCATATTGTAGATATACAATTGTAACAATTTATTTTGGTTGTGTCACCCCTCTCTTCTATCTTTACTTATTTTTTTCAGAAGTTTTCATCTATTAAGATAATGAATCCACTTGTAGTGAGATTTTTTGTAATATGTTGTAACTAGTTATAATATATTGAGAGCTAATCCTCACCATAATTTTTCCCTCTTTGGGTTTTCCACGTAAAAATCCAGTGTTCATGTGTTATGTGCTTTGATGGTTGCTTTCATGCTTTCCTTTCTTACTGCAAGTTGAATATGTTATGTGGAATGAATGTTTAAAGTGGTTTTAGATAATACTAATTCAAACCCTTCTCAATATTCTTGGTGTTCAACATTGGGTGCTCAATTAGGTGGTTTAGGATTCAAACACCCTATTTTTCTACTAAAAACATATAGGGTAAGGAATTAATATTGTCAATTTTAGGTATAATTTGGAGGTGATTTTTTGACAAGTTGCTTAGTGCCTCACATGAAAAAAATTATAGAAAGGTGGTTGTGTTGTAAGGGTGAAAAAGTCCCAAAATTTAACATGAGCATATGAGTGAATGAGAGAATTAGTGAACCAAGGTGTGAAAGACATTCATTTGGTAGATAAAATTAAAGAGGTAAAATATGAGGAAACAAAGATGTGGAAGAAAAATGAAGAAAGTATTGGTTATTTCCATGTGGGAGAAACAAGAATAAAAGGAAGAATTTTCAAAAGAAATATAGTTGTCTCTCCTCCTTTTATGGAATAACCATTTGTTCTTCATGTTTATGGAAAATAATAGAAGAGGGCTATGTAAGGAGTATGAAGATCTAGATTTTATAAAAGAGAATAAAAGTGAGTGTTACATGTATAAGAAGAGATACGTATAAAGGAAAGGGAATTTTTTTTCATATGTAGATCTACAAATTTAAGGAAATAGATTTTTACCAAGAAAGAATAAAGGAAGGTATACAAAATAATTGTATGTTACTAAAATAATTTAAAGTATAAAACTAAAGTATTACTAGGTATTAAATGAATTAAATTTATTCTAAATGTTGTTCCTCATAATTTTTATAGGTTATTTGAGTGTACATGTGTGTCGCCAAAAAATGTATAGTTGACATTTTTATGCTCACTAGAATCTCTTTTATGTACTTTGGCTTGATTTTACCTAGATTTAATGTTGTAATGTGGTCAACACGTTCACATTAGGTCTTGGACCCTTGAGAATCATTAAGACTTATAGGTTGTCTTGTAAAAGTGTTGTGAAGTGTTGTAACCCACTTCCACACTTTCTAGAACCCTTTCATCATAATTCACCTAAATAACTCCTTTTTATCACCTACCAAATCTTATTTTAAAGTGTTGTAAAGTTTTGTAACCCACTTTCACGCTTTTCTAGACTTGTCATCACTAATTCAACCCTTTCTCATGTTTTAAATGACCCCTTAATACACTTTTCAAGTGTTTTTGAGGATATTCCCATTGGATAACATTTAATGCCCTATAATTCCCGACACCCACTTAATTTTCTTAAGTGGGACTAAGTTTCCAATAGGGTCAATTTAGTCCATTTTGGCACAAAACTCAAAATTATTTTAAATTTTTGGCGAGATTTTGTCCTCTAACCCTTGAGGTCGGCCTGTGATGTGTTATTTTCAGGAAATTTAGTAAGAAAAAGTATAAATAAGGGATTTTCCCCTCATTTTCTATCTCCAAATCTCATACAATCTTATAACTCATTAAGCATTCAATTATCAAGCATTCAAGCACTCTAAGCACAATCAAGTCATCCATTGGAGCACTTCATTGCATATCTTCAAATTTACACATCAAAGGTTTTGGTAAGTTTATGACATTTGCATGTTATCTATTTATCATTATTTTTCCATTTCATTTCATTTTTTAGGGTTTGATTACTAAAGTGGGGTTTGACCAAGGAAAACCCCTATTCTCTAACCCTCAACCATTTTTCCCTCTTTGCATGTGTGTTTACAAACTTTGTAGGTAGATTTGTCAAAGAAATGTGTGTTGAAAAGTGGTCAAGAAGTCCGCAAATCTATTAAATTCAACATAGCCCTAATTCAAGCTTGGGGACACTTTTTATTTCATTTTATGTAGAATCAAGAGCAGACACCTATCAGAAAAGCAAGTGCAGACCTAAGGCAACAAGATCCTACCCCAATATTATTGAAATCTGTAGGTGGACTAAGTTTCCACTACTGGAGTATTAGTTCCACTTCCAAGTCTAAAAAGTGGTTTCTGCTTTTTTGGATACCCATTTGGTAGATTCTTGTTCTGAAAAGTTTTCCAGAAATTGGGACTAAGTCGCCCAGCTTAGCCTAAGTGTCCCAGTCAACATTTTCATTCAAATTTCCAAGATTCTAGAATCTCCCCACATCATATTTCATATTCTAGGTGCACCTCTCAAGTTATATTCAATTATTTCATTATTTACTTGCATTTTTTAGGAATTTGCATATCACAATGTGTTTTCTATCACTTTGTATTTCTTAGGTTTAGCTTCATTAAGTCATTTTATTTTCAGATCATTGTATTATTACATTATAATTAGCCATATTACATATCATTTAAATTAATCTTGAGTGTATACATTTGCATTTTGGACCCCATTTCTCTCTTTTTAGGTGAGAAACCCTAGAAGGAGCAAAAGCAGTGTGGGCAATCCAAAATCATTGTCCACATTTTGGTGAACCTGACTTTTGAACATCTTTCCTTATTATTTTAAGTTCATCCTAGGTTTCATTTGCATTGCTTTAGATATTCCATGATTAAATTGCATCCTAGGTTTTTCAAAATTTCATTAGTGAAAAGCTAAAGTAGCTTACATTTTTTGCATCATTTTTACATTGAAAAACAACAAAATTTCTGCATTTAATACTGTAGTTGCATCTGTGCATCTGAAAGACATAAAATTGCATTCAATTTTTTTGAAAAATCACAAAAAAATCGTCACTGGGTCTAAATCGCCACACTGGGCGATCTAGTCCTTCTGTACATTTTACATTGTAATTTTTGGTATTTTTTGGGTATTTCCTGGATTTATGTTTTCTAGTATTACATCCCTGTTTCAGTTTACAGGACTTTTGTTATTTTCATTTTATTCTTCCTAGATTGTATTGTATTTGCATCCACCGCACCTCTTTTGGTATTTGTATGAGTGTTTGGTGCCCTATTGATAATACTTTAGTGAGGCAAAGTTCTTGACTCATGGCATCCCACGATAACACACTCACTGGGGACCTTAGATTGTCTCGAGCTTCTACTCCTAGTATGGACAATGGTGAATTATGCATGAATACTATCACTAGTACACCTTTACCTTCACATACAATGCATGTTGGCACAAACATTAATTCCCTCCCACAAGATAAAGTCATTAACATTCATGAGGATTTAGCACATTTGCAAAAAAACTTGTGTCTTGAAAACATTTCCACCACTATAATTATTCCTATAGAAAACATCTATCAAATGCTTGAAAGTGATGAGGGCTCAGATGTTATGATACAAATTGTTGAAATATACCAAAAAAATGCTTCTTCCACCTCTAGCACATCTCAACCAGCAACCACTATGGTTAGAGAAGGAGGATCTCACATTCCTCCTCCTTCAATTATAGCATCTATACCTACCTATACCACTCCTCGAGTTACAACAACCATGCAACTAGTTAGTCATGTGACTCCTTTCGCTATTCCAACTAGCACTTCTAGTTCTTTTGTGGCATCGAATGTTCCATCCTCCACCACCTTCACCCCCATTAGTGTCCCCTTCACTTGTCCCAACATTACATATACTCCATCACCTTTCTCTCTTCCACCTCATACCACTTACACTGACCCTCTCATTACACAACTCTTCCAAACGATTTCTTCCATGCGACAAAAAATATCTACCATAAACCAAAACCAACCTACATCACCCACCTACTACGTCCGTAGTAGCCCATTATATTTGGACATCTTAAGAACACCGATGCCACAAGGAATTGAGATGCCTTGGTTTGATAAATATGGAGGTAAAGGAGACCCTACTAATCATTTCAATGCTTATACAACCTTATGCAGTGATTTTGTCCTTGACAATAAACTGTTAGCTAAACTATTTTCTAGGGCTTTAAAGGATACTACTTTGGAGTGGTTTTCCTCTTTACCCAATCATTCAATTTGATCATTGAATGAAATTTTTGATGCATTTATAAGTCATTTCTAATTCCATGACTCCCAAAAAGAAAATGGATGATTTAATGAGATGTAAACAAAATACAGATGAAAAAGTAATTGATTTCATTTCATGTTATCAGTCATCATATTCTCAAGTAGATGTCAAGGTTCCTAATTCACATCTCCAAAAGATATTTATCAAAAACTTACAAACCCAAATTCAGGATAAATTGACCATGATGAAATTTCCTTCTTTTGAATGCATTCATGCATAGCCCTTTCTAACTATCACAACTCAGTTACTCTTCATGATTCAAAATCCACTTCTAACCGAGCTGTGAAGTCTAAACAAAGCAACCGAAACAACTCACAAAACTTCAAAAAACCAAACAAAGGCTTTTTACAGTTGAACCCCCCTCCTCAACAACCACCTCAACCTGTCAACAACTAAGTCATAGCTATTAAATCCACAGTCCCTTATAGTTATGGAGATCCAAAATGATAGTTTACACGATTACCCGACACTCTTCATAACGCCATGACCCAACTTATACATAAACAAATGATTTCTTTACCTCATGTTAAACCATTAGACACAACTAAGCCTTTACCCCTCACTTTCAACCAACTACCTATTGTCATTTTCGTAGACAAAATGGACATGACACAAAATAATGTAAGCATCTTAAACACATAGTACAAGACCTCATTGATTCTGGTTGTCTATCCATTTCAAATGTTAATGCAAAAGGAAATACGTATGTTTCCCCACCCAACGAAAATTTTCAAATTTTTACCAATCCTATGCCTAAACATAACGTGTCATTCGTCAACGCCAGTGAAACTCAAAATAGTTATGTGATGATTGTTCGTAAAGAGACTGAGCATCCTAATCCTATCCCACATACACCCTCTATTAATCCTATGGAAGAAATGGTAGGAGTGATAGATGTCATCCCTCATAAGGGCCCAACTAAGAAGAATCTTTATATTACTTTCTCTTCTAAAGATATTCTTCCAAATCTTCTCGATTATCCTCCTCTTTACATAGCCGAATGTATTTATGATAAGCCCACTAATGGGATACTCATAGATCCCGCTTGTGGTGAGAATGTGATCATGGAGGATTTTTGGTATTACATGAAATTTATCAAGATAACTATGACAAACCAAGAGCATGGATCAAAACAAATAATGGTTAAATTGTGTGCCCTACAATCTGATTGATCGTTCTCCCATTACAAATAGGACCTAAGATACTGGATGTTACATTCTCTATCATTCCACAATCATATTAGTTTTGTCTATGGCTAGGCCATCCATGGCTTTGCTTGATGAAATTTGTTCCTTTAGTCATACACAAATGTTTAAAGTTTCCGCATGACAATGAAATATTCACTGTTAACTATAGTGGATTTAACCCGTTGTATTCTAAAGGAAATTTCACCTTAGAAGCCTTTTGGCCAGAACCCATGGAGCCCATAATTCCTCACAAAGACTTATTTTCATTTCTTATCAAAAGTTTAAAGCAATGGAAATTTCCAACTTGTCCCTTCGCAATCAATCCCTATCTACTTTCACTATCCCAATCCTTAACGAGACAATGCTTCAACCTGAACGTGAACCAGAAAATTTAGATCAACCACCTCTAAACACTTCACCTTCTTCTTCCAAATGTCCACAAGATAATGAAACCAACCTCATCATGCCTCCTCACATAAAACATGTTTATAAATCAAAAAAGAAAGTGATTGACCTATCTCCTTTGGTTCCTTTCGTTCCTCCCCCTCAGGAAGAAAAGGAGCCTATGGTGGATCAACCCACTCTTACACCCACACAACTTCAAAATAGAATCAAAATAAACTATGGTGCTAGGGAGTGTAGGCGTCGACATTGTTTCCTTGCTTGTCAATTGCACACTGAAGAAAACATAGAAAATCAACCTTCGCCTTTGAAAAATACATAAATAATGACCCTCCTCCTGAATCACAACAAAATGACCAAATAAAACAACCAAAACTCCTTATACATCCTTCATTAGAAATTACCATCCATCCTCCCATCGTGATTAATCTTGATAATGATGATGAAGAGGAGATCTCTAAAATAGATGAAGAGGTGCATAATGATTTGAATTCTTTATTTTCCTCTTCAATGAGCTTAAATGAAAAAATTCCTACACCAAATGAAGAACCTGGTACTTCCCCTAGTTTGGCACTTGCAATTCCTCCTTTGGAAAGTTAACTGCCCTCACAATACACTGAACATGATTGGGAGGCAAATGACTTGTTAGATGGTGGAATTGCATTCGTCTTGCTAGCCTTTTGCATTTTTCTTTTATTTATTTTTTGTTCTTTTGTATGTGTGTATCATGTTCCCTCATAACGTGTGTTTGATATTCTATCTCTCTTTGTGCACTTCCTCTTTTTGTACCTCCATTCTTCTATCTT
>VDFB02086081.1:214022753-214150423 GCA_007258455.2 Sequoia sempervirens | reverse complement strand
ACAAAACATAGAGACACCTATATCTCTTCATGTTGTTAAAAGGTCCTTATCTTTTTTTGTTTTGTGTTTTCCTTTTGGTGATGACACAAGGCATCGAGACCGAAATGTCTCCTTGATGTTGACCCAAAATCTTTTTCATTTTCTTTCACCTTTTCATTTTCTTTCGTTTCGCTTGTGTTTTCCTTTTGGGGATGATACAAGGGATTAAGACTGCAATGTCTCTTCCATGTTGACCCAAAACGGACTTTATTTTTCCTTCATTTTCGCTCTTTGTGCCATTCTTCTAGTTCTATGTGCTTTGGGGAATGATGACAATTCTGAGCTTTTTCATAAAAAACACATTACAGCAACGAAAATACTGACCCAAAATCCATAGATCCCTTATGTATTTGGTGTGCTCTCTTTTCTGGGGGGCAACTCCCTTTCTTTTTTTCTCCTTATCTATGACATGATGCAGCCTAGCTTCAAAACATATGACTTGGCATAGGGATTTCCAAGTTGGCTCTCATGTCTTTTTTTCTTTTATCTTTTTCTTTCCTTCATTACTTTAAAGTAATTGCTCATAGAACAATGTGTCACAATTCCTTTAAAGTGGGGGACATATATTACCACTAATTCATTTTCATTCTTGGTGTTTCCTTGTCATTTATATGATGTGTTCATCACTTTGTGGATGACATTGGGTGTGATGTCCTTCATAATTGTGATCTATCTCAGCATACTACATTCCTCTTGGCGGCCTAATGCAACACACTACATCCCCTAAGTTGTGAATATACTATTCTTTTATTGGTCCTCTCTTGGAGACATTAGACACAATGTTCCCTAAGTGACTGACCTTGCATGAACTTAACAAGACTCCTTTGAAGATCTTTCACATTTTACACTTAACATTTTATATTTTTACATTTTTCCACCTTTTTCCAGCTTGCATAATGCAACTTTCATGACTATGGTACATTTCTTTTTTTCATGACATTTTTCCTTATGGAACCTTGTTAAAGTTATCAGGAAGTATAACTTTAATATGGTTGAGCGAGAAGCCCACCTAGCAGCATGACTTTTCCCCATAGCCACCTTTGTGTTTGTGAGTGCATACCAACTAGTGTATGTATCTTACTTTTTTGGGCTTTCTCACCTTGCAGATAGCCAAAAGTTTTGTGGCCCCAGAGTGAGTACATTTGGGCCTTCTCACCTGGTACACCTTCATGTGTTCTATCACCCCAGAGTGAGTATGCATTCTCTTTTTTCAAACAATCAACCTAGATCTAATCCAATTTAACTAGTTGGGAAAACGATTGAAGCTTCATCTAATTATTCTCAAACTTGTGTGTTTTTGAAAAGGAAAAAATAGGTTTTACAAGGACCTAAAACCACAAAGTTTAAACATACAAAGATAGAGCAATAAAAGTTTGAACAAATAGACAGCTATCCCAAAAAGGAAACGACAGCAAAAAAAGAGACAACAAGGTCCAAAAAAGGACCACCAAAAAGCCAGAAACAACCACAACTACACTAATCCAAGAAGTTCATCAGCTCCTCGGCCTCCTTTTCAACTTCACTCATATCCTGTAATCCCTACTTGAGGATTTGAACCATATGTGGAGAAGCAGGGGCCTTCCTCTTCGTGTTAGCCCGGGTGCGCGTTGAAATCCCTTCAACAACAACACTGCTACAACCCCTATCTGCATCCAAGTCCATGACCAGTGAGCCCTTTTGATTTTTTTCCAACTTTTCCACCATAGCATTAATGATAATGGTGTTGTGCCTGGAAATTTTATGATTATGTGCCATAGTGGCCCTGATATTTTTGCCTATCTTGGACATATTGCTCTCCAGCCTAGTCAATCTTTCCTCCTGCAATTATTGTCTTTTCTCCGTTAAGGGGGTGTCCTATCCATCATTCTCATTATGGCTCCAACTAACCTTCTACTCCAACTCCATAACTTTGTTGCTGAGATCTCTATTACGGCCATTCAAATCACAAACTTCCTTCTGGGCCCACTTAAGAATAGTGAAAAGGCCATCAGTACTTTTTTCCGCTACACTCATAATGTCCTCAGGCCTGAAGTTACTCGGGGCAAAATTAATTTCATCTTGATTAGGGGATCTCTTAGGGGTATTCACAAATCTTCCAGATGCAAGGGCACTAGGGGCCGACTCTTTACTGGCCATAGGTTTTCAGAATGAATTTCCAAAGAATTCCCAGAGTACGAAACCAATTTCAAAACTGAGGTTCCTTTAAACCCAGAGACTAAACCCGGGGTAGGGCAACCAGGTGAAGGCTGGGGATTAAAACAAGACGGCAGAGCAAAACCCAGAATATGGCAACCAGGCGTAGACTGGGGATTAAGACAAGAAGGCGGAGAAGAATCCACAAGGATATTTCGACAAGGGAATAGTGGTTTTAGTACCAACAAAAGCAAAAGCAAGAGGGGCCAGAGGATCGTTCTCCCTGCTACTTTCCATATCCTCATCATCCAAATCCCCAATAGCAACATTTTTAGGCAGAGCGGGTAAATTTTGGAAATGCTCAAAGATGAGCCTGACAAGACCAGGGTGAATAATAGAAATCTGCCTAGGGTTTCTTTCAACTTCATCAAGGCAATTCTTCAGAGAAGAGAATAAATAAAAAAGGCAAAGAGATATGAACCTTTTGACGAAAGTGCTTCAAAATGGCAAAGTGATAACCATACGCCCTAGTGAAGCGCCCATCAACCATGATGTACTCCATAATGACTCTCAAAACTTTCCTCCAGATCAATTTAATGGACTCCACATCAAAGTAGCTATTGGAAACCTTAACAAGCTTAGCCTTCTCCTTATCTTTTTTTGGAAATCTGATAACTGCTTCATCAAAGAACCGGCAGTCCCGATAAAATTTCACACCCTCAGTCGAAAGACCAGTAATCTCACCAATGATTTGCTCATTTAACTTAACACTCCTGCCAAACAACACAATCTCACCATTTTTCTAGTTTTTGGCGAAATAGTCCAGCATCTTCTCATTAGTTCCATGGAGCTTTTCCAAAAACGGAACTAAACCTCCCTTTTCAATTTTTTCCCAAGCTTTAACATTCTTTCTATGCTCTTGAGAGCAGCTTGGCTCAACACATTTTCTCTCTCCTCCCATCTTCAAAGCTCTGCTATACCATACCCTACAGTTGCTCTGGGTCTCATTTAAGCATATTTTCCCAGACACCCAGAAAGCGTGCCGAAAATGCTTCTTGAAAAGAAAAATAACATCGGTCCCATCAAATCTAATGAGATCAACGTACTTAATCTCTATCCGCTTCATCATGGTGAAGACAAACTTCTCTTCCATGGGATCTTCATCCTGGGGGCTTGATCATCCCTCTTGGTCATTGTCATTCCATCTCGCTAACGTAAGTGCATTTGAACCCTCTTCTTGATGTTCATGGCTACTTTAGTGTGACTTTGAAGCAGGTTCATCCTCTCACTAAAGTGGGGGTTAAATGTGCCCTAGAAAAATGGCCCCTTGTCATTTTCATGGCCTTTTAGGTCTTGTTTCATGGTACTTGATCTATTTTTCTTTGATTTTATCTTGTAACATGGCTTGAACATGCCTATTTAGGTACTAAAATTCAAATAATGACATCTTATGAAGGTGTTGTGAAGTCTTGTAAGAAATTTCTACACTCTTCTTGACTCTATTCATTACAATTCACCTAAAAATCACCTTTTCATCCCTTATCAAGTCCTCTTTTGAAGTGTTGTAAAGTCTTGTGACAAGATTTCATGCTTTTCTAGGCATAACTTCACTATTTATCGCTTTCTCATGCTTTATTTGGTCCCTTTATGCCCTCATTTGTCTTAATTAAGTGCATTTTTGAATGTTAACCCCATAAACAACATTAAATACAACTTAATTCTTGACACCCATTTTCAAGTCCTAGGTGGGAACCATTCACCATGGGTGGCAAATGAGTCCCCCTTGGCTCCAAAGTCAAAATTTTAAAATTTCCTTTTGGGTTTTTATTCAAAAACACTTGATGTCGGCCTATGATGAGGTATGAATAGGTAACTAAGGCACAAGATTGTATAAATAAGTGAATTTCACCTAATTTCATATCTCCCATAATCTCCTACTATTCTCCAACATTCACACATCATATTCAAGCAATCTTAAGCATTCAATCATCTTACAACATTAATTCAAGCAATTACTCAAGCACTTTGGAGCATCCATTGACACTACTTCAGATTTGCATTATCAAGAGTTTGGTAAGTCGATAGCAATTGCATGTTTTTAATTTATCATTCTCTTTCATTTCCTTGTTTCATTAAGGGTTTGATTAGCAAAAGTGGGGTTTGACCAAGGCAAACCCCTATTTTCTAACCCTCAACCATTTTTCCCCTATTGCATGTGTGTTTGCAAAAATTTGTATGCAGATTTAACAAGGATTTTGGTGTTGAAGATTGGTAAACAAGTCAACTAGGTGCTTCAAGTCAACTGATTCATATTTCAATCTTGGACAAGGTTTTTTGTTTGTTTCCTATAGAATTGACTTCGACAACCTGACAATCAAATATTTCCAAATCCAGTGTTGCAAAGTTGTGTCCTAATTTTTGAAAATTTTGGGAGAGGACTAATTCACCACCAATGGCGAATAAGTCCCACCTGAGGAATGAAATTTTTAATTTTTTTAGATTCTAGTTCTTGACAATCAGAAACCTGTTTCTGACACTTTTTCACCAGTAGGAGGACTAATTCGCCACCCTGGGCAAATGAGTCCCACTGTTGATCTTTCACTAATTCTAGTCAACATCCACAACATTTTATATTCATCAAACATTACCCATGTGCATTCTGTTTCATCCTATTTCTTTCGGTTCTGCATTATTTCATTATTTAGTTCACTGTTTGCATATCACAGCGTGTTTTCAAACATAGTTTAAATCTTAATTTTGCATTCATATTTCATCTTTCTAAATCATTAATTTTACTTCATTAAGCTTATACAACATCATACATAAAATAATTTGAATGATCCCTTACCATTTTTGGGCCCTATCTCTCTCCTTTTAGTTGAAAAACCCTAGAAGAGTTAGAGAAGCACATAAGAAACCCAAAAATCTATGGTTCAAATCTCAAGAGCATTTGACCTACCCATGACCCTTGGTATTATAGTCTGAATGATGTACTTCATAATTTTTTAATTTCTTCTCCAAAATTCTATTTCAAGGTTTTCTTTGCATCCCTTTTCTTTATACCTTATTCTTTTATGATTTAGGGTTTTTAAATGGATGCTTTGGAAAACATTGTTATTTTAATAGAAGATTTGAGTTTTTAATAGTATTTTGTTAATTTAATAATTTTATTTTATGGTATAAACCATGTTTAGTGCTAAGGTTTTTATTTCTTCATTCAAATATTGAAATAGTAACATTCCAAGCTTCCCTTCAACCCTTGGACCCCTTCTAAGTCAAGTTTTTTACCTAAATTACATGTCAACTATAAAATTTCCACCCAATCTTGAGACCATAAGGTTTTATCATACTATCCACTCAATTAAAAACTATATCTACTCTTTTACAAACCTTGAATCCCTAGAAGTCTTATCTTAAATAAAAATTATGACCAAATTGCACATATGCACCTATGCACTTTTTTTTTGAAAATTTGAATCTCTTATAATGCTATAATTTCAAGTCAAAGTTGTATGCATAAGATTTATAATAAAGTCCTAAAACCTTGAAGCTCTTATCATATCAAGCTTCTTGATCCAAATTGCATGTGTGTAAACTTGCAAATCAACCTTCAAACCTTAAAGCTTTTTCATTAAAATTTTTATAGTTTTGAAGGAAACCATAAAGTCCTAAAATACATTTAAATTTAGACTTTCTAATCAAATTTTCTTACCTTCAAATATGCGAACAAACCCCTAAACCCTAAAAATGTTTTAGTTTTACATTAAATTCCATATTTTGTGTTGTCAATTTGAATACATGTGTAGTTTAGAATTGAATTTTATTCAACATCTCTACTATGAAAATCCTTTCTCTAACTCAAATCACAAGTCAAGTTGTTGTGGTTATTTAGATTAATGAATCCATTTTTAAATTATTGTCATAATTGAACATTACAAAGAAACAACAGCATACTTTTTAGATAAAGAATAATTTTTAAAAATATTTTAGATTCATTAATATGAATAATTTATATAGAAAAAAGAGAGAAAAATATTATTAATTGAATAATCAATAACTTAATAATTACTATATTAAGTGACTAATTTATCAACATAATTATAACTATATTAGACACCCTTAATATTGTAAATAAGTAATATACCTCTAATTATACAGTACCAAACTAGAGACAATTCGAATACAATGCTAAGAATTTTAATCATTTTAACTATTGCAAGCTTTGTGCTACTTCATTTATATACTGACATTCAAAGAAAATGTGAAAAATGGGAGGTTGGGTTGCTTCGGTGCCTCTGTGAATTCAAGCCATTACTCATCACCTACTCCTTGAATTTCTATTTGTAAACCATACTAATTGAATTTCTCTCCTCCAGGATGCAAATTTAAGACCACAAACAATCAATCAAAACAAAATACTTAACCATTTACTACCTTAAGGGGGAACAATTGGAGAGTCTACACCGCTTCATTTCTATCTTGGTGTTCGCTAGATTGCATACTCTGGGAAGTCCAGGCTGCTTCAACCCTTGTGCTGATTCGAGCCACTACCCATCCTCTTTTCCTTAGATTCTTGTTTATACGCCACGGTAATTGAACGTTCTCGAAATTATAATCATCATTATTATTTCCCTTGAATATGTTCTCTTCAATGCTGCAATTCTCCTTTGTTTTTGCTTTTATCTCCTGTTGGGCGACGACTGTCAAAACAAAAGAAAACAAGATAATAGAGTGATGATAACGACATTATAGTTAACAGATCAGAATCAAGGATATCATCTTTGGCGATGGCCTTTCAATCGTACCCTTGACTAGAAAATGTAAATTGCTGTAATAAAAAAGCAAAAGTAATTCTGATTCAAATTTGTAGAAATTATATCAAAGCTCGTAGCATACTATTTTAAAATAGTGAAAGCATTCAATGTGAAGGTACTCGAAACGACGTACATAGGGTGATGTAAGTTCCATTTTCGTTTGGGAATTTCTTTCTATTTCCTGTCTTCCAATAAGCTGGTAATTTTTTTCATTTTGAGGATAGAAACTAAACCATTGACAACGAGCAAGCAAGCTAGAGATAGTGAGAGGTAGTGCAGAGCAGTTTGAGAGATCTCATAAAATATATTTCTATTGAGAGGCTAAAGCTATTGAAGCTATGCCGTATTGTATTTGTGAATAAATAAAATGAATTTTGTATTATTATTTTTAGACTGCAGAAATTGGGTAGCATGACCCCTATAAACTAGGGTGTGCCACCTGGTAAAATTTTTAACGTGACCGGCAGCGCTAGTGCGACACACCCTCCAGTACCATGGGGGTGGGGGAGACTAGACCTCGTGACCAACCTCCTGCAACAAGAAATTTTTAGCCTACCGAGCTAGGGCCCCAACCCCAATTTTGTATTATTATTATTTAAATATGGTTAGTATTATTAGTTGTATATAGTTATATAGTGTTTAGCTAAACCTTTTAAAAATATTATGTTAGAAGTTTTTATATATTTTTCTAAATAGTCAATAGTTATTCTCATATTACAATGAAGGGGAATATGAATAGAATACAATCAAAAGGATTGTATGAATGGTTGGTTTTTGAAGGAAGAGGTAGAGGAAAAATACAAAACAAAACAAAACAAAACAGATCAGAGAGGAAACAAGATTGAAGTCCAAAAATTTAAACACAAAAATAAGCCAAACAGATTCTTCTATTCCATATATATTCAAATCTTACAAAAAATTTTACCATAAAACAAAATACAGAGCTACTGCTCTTTCTGTTTGTACTCAGAAAATAACAAAATTAACTCCCATGTTTTAGTTGTTCAAGTTGTTTCTACAACAATAAAACTAAATGCTTCTAGTAACTGATGCTGCGGAAAAATGTTGTTACTACAACAACTGGTTGCTCTGCCTTTTTCTCACATTCACATCACATAACAAAAATTGATTACTTACTTTTATTAACAAAAACTAAGACTCTCTAGAACCTTCATAAGATCCCAACAAAGAGAGGGAAAAATAAAAACAATTAATTACATATTAATTATCATAGTTGGGAAATCTGGCTAAGAAGATTGTGCTTTTGAATTTGTATTTAATTTTGTCCTACACATTTGAATTATAAAATATTATTTGAATAAACTTAGCTAGAGAATGACATCTCACACATATGTGAAGATTTGGAAAAAATGTGGGGACAAACAAAAATAGAAGTCTGCAGTGGTTGAAATAAATGAGGTAGTTGGGATTAATTTTCCAACACTCCCCCTTAATCACAACTGTTGCCATCAATGATGCCCAAGCTATCTCTTTGATGCACAAAAATTTCCTTTCCCAATGACTTTGTAAAAATATCTGCATATTGTTCTTTAGACCTACAATGCTCCAAAATAATTTCTCCATCATAGATTAGTTCCCTTATGTAGTGATACCTTGTGTCAATATGTTTGCTTCTCCTATGGAAGACTGTGTTCTTGGATAGTGCAATTGTTGAATTTTTGTCACAATAGATTGTAGTTTCCCCTTCTTGTTCATGCCTTAAATATTTTAAAATTCTTCTCATCTATATGGCTTGACATGCTACCCTTCTTGCTACTACATACTCGGATTCAACTATAGATAGACAAACAATTGGTTGTTTCTTGGAAGCCCATGAAATGACTCCTAAACCCAAATGAAATGCATACCTTGATGTGCTTTTTCTATCATCTAAACTTCCTATCCAATCACTATCCATGTATCCAACCAACTTAAGATCATTTGTTGCATTATATAAAATGCCATATCCTTTTCTTCCATTCACATACCTTAAGATTCTTTTAGCTTCTAGCCAATGTGTCTCCTTTGGAGTCTCCATAAACCTTGAAATTAAACTCACTACATACATTATATCAGGTCTTGTTGTAGTCAAATACATTAGACTTCCAACCATGCTTTTGTATAGGGTTGGATTTACATTGTTGCTACAATCATCCTTGCTCAATTTCAGACCTATTACTATTGGTGTTGGATAAGACTCATTGTTTTTCATTTTAAACCTCTTCAAGATATAAGTTGCATAATTTGATTGACAAATAAAAATACTAGTCTTCTTTTGATGCATTTCTATGCCTAGAAAGTATCTTAACAACCCCAGATCAGTCATCTCATTTTTTTTTTCATAGTTTCTTTGAAATCAACAATGAGGATATCATCATTTCTCATGAATATTAAGTCATCTACATACAAAATAACAATCAAGATCTTACCATAACTTTCTTTGATGTAGAGAGTAGGTTCACCATCACTCTTGCTAAAGTCATTGCTCAAGAAATATGTGTCAATTTTGTTGAACCATGCCCATGGTGCTTGCTTCAAACCATAAAGTGTCTTTTTCAGCCTATACACTTTGTCTTCTTTCCCTTGAACCTCATATCTAGATGGTTATTCTAAATACATCTCCTCTTTCAATACTCCATTTAAGAAATTTGACTTTATGTGGACATTTGGTATCCCTTCCATTGGTGTTTAGCTGCTATTTCTAAGACTGCCCTTACTATTTCCATTCTTGCAACTCGAGCATATGTTTCATCATAGTCTCTTCTAGGTTGTTGTTTGTATCCTTTAACAACTAGCCTTGCTTTATGTCTTTCAATCCTTCCTTCTACATTACATTTTTTCTTATACAACCACTTTACTCCTATAACTTATTTTCCTTTTGGAAGACTCACTAACTCCCATATTCCATTCTTTTCTATAGCATATATTTCTTCATCCATTGCATTTATCCATTTTTCATATTTAATTGCATCTTCAAAATGAATAGGATCATCAACATGTCAATATAATGCAAAAAGAGAATTCAAACATGTGTTGTTCTCACATTCATTTTTTCTCATAAACATCTCTTATACTTCTTATTTTTTATCTTCTTAAGCTTTCCAAAGTTGAATTGGACATGTCACTTGATGTTGGACTTGTAGAATGTGGACTTGATGGGCCTGCACTATGAGTTCCTATTGAACTGATGGTGTATGTTGTCAACTTGAAGGCATGTTTGCTTGAATTCCTGAGGTTTTCCTTGTGCTTGTTGAAGGTGTCACTTGAGGACCACTTTGTTGAGCTTGAATGGGAGTAGTCAGAGTCACATTTGAATGAATACTTGCTAGTATTATTTCCTCTCTATCTTCTTGTTGTATGCTTTCTATTACATTCATTATTTTCTCTAAGCTGTCATCCCATGCTTCCTCTTTAATAAATTGAACATCTTTGTCGATTATTACCTTTTTGGTTATTAGATTGTATACCTTATATTCCTTTGATTCTTCACTATATCCCACAAATATACATCTTCCTCCCTTGTTGTCCAATTTCTTTCTCAACTCATTCGAGACATGTGCATATGCCACACATCCAAATACTCTCATGCGAGCAACATTATGTTTTCTTCCACCCCATGCTTCTTCCAGAATAATATTCTTTAACCTATTGGTTGGACATCTATTCATTATATGGAGTTCACATGAAACAACTTCAGCCCAATACTCATTTGATAAGTTTTTTTCCTTTAACATGCTCCTTGCCATTTCCATAATTGTTCTATTTTTCCTTTCAGCTACACCATTTTGATGAGGTGTGTACCTTGTAGTGAATTGTTTGTGAATACCATTATCTTTGCAAAATCATATGAAGTCATTTGAGATGTACTCACCTTCTCTATCTATTCTCAATGCTTTGATATAGTTCCCACATTGCTTCTCCATAAGGGACTTGAATTGGAGAAAGTAATCAAATGATTCATTCTTATGCTTTAGAAAGTGGACCCTTGTTTTACTTGTTGAATCATCAATGAATGCAATGAAATAATATCTTCCACCAATTGATGTTGTTTGCATAGTACCACATCAATCTGAGTGGACAATCTCTAATGGTGTTGATGACCTCATTGACTTTCCTATTGGAAATGATTCTATATGCTATTTTCCAAAAATACAACCTTCACGCAACCTTGTCGGTTTCTCTCTGAGTAGCAATCCCTTTACCATGTTTTTCCTATGCAATAGGTTTAAGCCTCCAAAGTTTAGGTGTCAAAATATTATATGTCATAAGCAACTTTCATCCTTAATTTCAGCTTAAAATATTGTTTGTGTGATTTTTGCACCTTTTCCTTTATCCATAAGTTGTTATGTTTGAGAAAATTCTATTTTCACATCTAGCTATATCCTTAGGGGGAACATCCTATTGTTTGGGATTTGAAATTTTTCAATATGTTGATTGTTGGGGTACTTATCTAAGATTGTGCATTCACCATTTTTGAAAAATAATCTATATCCCTTTTGAATGAGTTGCCCAATGCTCATCAAATTGTGTTTTAACCCAGGGACAAAATACACATCAGAAATAAACTTTTTCTCCCCCTTGTTGGTTAGAATATCAAATTTTCCTTTCCCCATAACTGAAACTTTGCTATCATTTCCTAATGTAACATCATATTTTGCATTCTCATCTAAACTAGAAAATAGTTATGCATTCCCCGTGATATGATTGTTGCATCCAAAATCTAAAAACCATACATCTTTTTGTTGTTCTTGTGCAACATTACAGGCTAAAAACATACTACCCTAGTTTTCATTTTCTTTTGTAAAATTTTCATTTTGCTACCTAGAATAATATTGTTTCTTTCTACATTCATTCAAATAATGCCCATATTTTTTTGTAATAATGACATTGGACTTTTGATTTATCATATCTTTGTTCTTGGGGTTGATTTTGATTGGAATTTAGGTGGTTGTCTCTTCCACCAGAGTTTGATGGGTTGCTTCTTCCACCTCTATACCAATTTCTTCCTCTTCCTCTGTCTTTTCCATGGCTGATTGAAGCTTGTGTCTTGAGAGCATGCTCCAATGATGAATTTTCTATTCTACTCAGCCTATGCTCATGCGAAATGAGAGATGCATGGAGATCATCAACTGAAAATTGAGAGATATTCTTAGTCTCTTCTATGGCCCCAACAATGGAATCAAACCTTGTAGGTAAACTTCTCAAGATTTTCTCAACTACTCTTATTTCTTCTAGTGTCTCACTATGAGACCTGATTTGATTTACCAGTCCAATAATTTATGTGAAAAATGAATCTATTGATTCAATATTATTCATGCATATTTTCTCAAATTCACTTCTCAACATTTGTAGTTTTGTTGTCTTCACCTTGTCCATTCCTTGGTATGCTAGTTGTAGAATATCTCAGGCTTGTGGGTATGTGTAGGATCATCATGGAAAAAGCAGCCCTTAAGTGGCGAAAAATTCAAAAAAATCAGAGTTAGGAAACTTGACGTAAAAATTTGAATTATAAGTTATCTATATTATTTCAAAAATATGTAAGAATAGAATCTACAGAAAATTGAATGTAGTTTCTAAACTACTAGGTTTTTTTTTTTTTTTTAAATGTATTTGGTGAAAATTTGAAATTTCAATGCGGTAGTACTTAAATGTTATGGAAAAAATAAGAAGTAGGTGTCTATCTAACCACCCTAACCACAATAAAAAGATAATATATTTTTGTAAGATTTTAGATATAAGTAGAGGACTCATGTCCCGATGTGATGCATTTTTTTTTGTAATTTTTTTCCAAGTAAATAATTAATTATTAATTTTTTATTACAACTTTTAAAAATATAAAAAATCGTATGTTTGACCACCTTAACTTGGTCAAAACTTCATGAAATTCATTTTTTAAAATCTTATAGTATGTGAAGCATAGAATGTGATGCATGTTTTAGATTCAAAAAATGTGATATCGTTTGAAAGCTATAAATGTTTTTCAATTAGCCTATCAATCAAGACTTTAGTCGTAATTCAAATAGAAAATGAATAATAATTATTTATTAAATTCAAAGTAAAGCATAATTTATATTGGTGGAAATATTAGAATCTCCTTTAAAAACCCTTTTCGTTTCATCAATTTTGGGTAAAAAAAAGTCGTCAGCCACATACCCATCACATCACCACTTTGTGGCCCATCATGATCCTACACATACCCATGTTTTAATTTTTTTGATGTTGCAAATCTTGGAAAGATGCTCTCATACATTGCTTGGAAAATATAGAAAAGTGCTTTAGAATCCTTCTTCTTGTTGTCTCTTAACAAATATTTTTCTGCTTTTGTAAGTGCATTATATGTTGTTGCATCTATTTGTTCTAGGTAACCATTTTCAATTAGCTCCCAAATGTCCTGAGAGTAGAATAGTGTCTTCATTGTGATTGACCAGTAGTCATAATTTTTTCCATTGAAATGAGGAATTTGTGGGCTTGTCAAACATGTGCTAGGAGCTACCATGGATGATGGTAAGTATTACTTGAAAACCTTTTCTGAGAACCTTTAGCTCTGATACCATGTGAAGGAAGAGGCAGAGGAAAAATACAAAACAAAACATAATAGAACAGAGCAAAGAGGAAACTGGATTGAATTCCAAAAAATTAAACACAAAAATAAGCTAAACAGATTCTTCTATTCCATATATTCAAATATTACAAAATTTGTTACAATAAAAAAAAAATACAAAGTTGTTGCTCTTTTTGTTTATACTCAAAAAATAATAAAATTAACTCCCCTCTTTTAGTTGTTCAAGCTATTGCTACAACAATAAAACTGCCTGCTTCTATTAACTGTTGTTGCAGAAAAATGTTGTTACTACAACAACTAGATGCTCTACCATTTTCTCACATTCACATCACATAATTAAAAATGATTACTTACTTCTATTAATAAAAACTATGACTCTCTAGAACCTACGTAAGATTCCAGCAAAGAGAGGGGAAAGTAAAAAACAATTAATTACATATTAATTATATAGTTGGGAAATCTGCCTAAGAAGATTGTGCTTTTGAATTTGTATTTAATTTTGTCCTGCACATTTGAATTACAAAATATTATTTGAATAAACTTAGCTGGAGAATGAAATCTCACACATGTGAGAAGATTTTGCAAAAATGCGGATACAAACAAAAATAAGTCTACGGTGGCTGAAATAAATGAGGCAGTTGGGATTAATTTTTCAACAATTTTTCCTTTTGCGCTTACTAATGCATTAAGAAAATTATGAAATTGATGGAAAATATGTTAAAACCATATTTCATTTATATGATTAACTTTCATTTTTTTAAGATAAAGGAAGATAATTTAATGAAAATTGAATTCATATTACAAAGATCAATACAAGAAAACTTGTTGATAGCTAATTGGAAATGTAATTTTATGAGTATTAGTTAGTGATTTTATGGCTAACCTATAGAAGAGAAATATGTGGTGATAGAATTAAAGAGAGAATGTCACTTAGTGGACATGGAGATTTTAATAGAGGAGATGATGCAAGTATATTGAATAAAGTGAGCAAACAATTATGGTGTGTATGAGAAGTTGTATGTAGAAGAACAAGATGAACCTCAAAATAATGTTTTTTCTACATCTTATTCAATTTAAAAGATGGTGCAAGTAGGTATAGTAGAGGAGTATAAGAAAGATGTTGCATGTTAAAAAAATAGTAATGGGGATTTTCTTACACATGGAGGAAAAAGAGGATATGATGCATAGTGTTTCAAGAAGGGAGAATAAAGTTTTATTTTACACCTTGGAGGACACAAAAATGTCAAAAAGTAATATAGTTGATAAATACACAAATAGAGAAGGAAACATTGGAAGAAGTACATTAATAAGTTAAATATTTAATTAGCATTATTTTTGTTAACTTGTTTGTAGTGTAAAAAATATTTTTTCCTCTTATTCATACAATATATTTGAAGGAGGTTTATTACATTACACAAGGAGAAGAAATAAGGTATGATTTAATTGAATCCATCAAATGAGTGGATATAAGAATATAAGAGGATATCACACCCAAAGAAAATTAGATACTAAATGGATTGTTAGAAAATTGTGTATTTTAAAAATCAGAGAAAGGATGAACAAAGGGAGTGAAATTAGAGTTGGGTAAATAAATGTGGGATAAACCTTTCAAGATGAATGAAAAGAATAAGAAAATTTTGGACTATCATGGATAACTCTAGCCCCATGAAGGAAAATAAGCTTATGGAAAAAATTGTTAAAGGGATATGGTCTTTGTGGTATGTTAGTGCTAGAAGTGATGATGAATCTTACAACAAAAAAAAATAGCATTAACGTTCAACCTAATGAAAAGGAGAAATAACTTGTTTTGTAGCCATAAAGAGGAAGAAAATGTAATTTTTTCAACTATAAGTTCCCTCATGCCAACTAGAAGAGAATCCATAATTCCACTTGTAACTAACTCATAATTTTTAAAAATGAGCATAGGCTCACCTTTTTTTTTTTAGCATATGAAGGTTGTGAGTAGGGAAAAAAATTGTGCCTAAATGGTTTAATAATAGAAAATCGCAAAAAAATATGATTTGTAAGGATTGATGGTGTTTTTTGAATTTTGGTTACCACTTGTAGTAATATAGCAATCATTTTTAGCCTTGGAAGGATTCTCTAGAAAATCGTGAGGTTGGTTCATGTAATTTGGTACACTTACAACAACCAAAAATGAGTTTAAGAGAGCATACTTGTAATAATAAAAGAATATTTTACATTGTGTCATGAGAATTAGTGGATGTTGGACTTATTGGTTAGCAATTCAATTCAATTTAATTCTTGATGTTGGTGGTGTTTGACTGCTAAATAATTAAGTGGTAACATACTGTTCATTGGGTTACTTATGATAATAAAGTGTGTGACATTTTAAGTTATTTGGTTTAAATTTAATGCTTAGGTGTAGTGTGAAAATTCATAGGCTAATATTTTAAACAAGAAAACACACTTTTTTTCTTATGAACCATTTTGAATCTTATAGTAGTGCTTAAATCTCTAGTTCATTCAATGAAATGAAAACATAGTTATAAGTGCACACCTATGTTAGGATGAATTGAAGTGTATAAAGTCAACGTGAAGTGTATAAAGTCTGTGTATTGAGTGTATTGTGGATGCATGAAGTTTGGAAGTCAATGTGTCTATTTGTGGTTGAATAATTGTTGAATTTTGATGTTAAGTCATTACCAATGCCAACCAAATATGGGGTATGTGCAGGATCATGATGGGCCAAAAAGTGGCAATATTATAGGTATTTGTAGGGCATGTGGTTGATGACTTTTTTTAACCCAAAATTGATGAAACAAAAAGGGTTTTTAGAGGAGATTCTCAGATTTCCACCAATATAAATTATGCTTTAATTTGAATTTAGTAAATAATTATTATTCATTTTCTATTAGAATTACGACTAAAGTCCTAATCGATAGGCTGATTGAAAAACATCTATAACTTTCAAACGGTATCATATTTTTTGAATCTGAAACATGCGTCACATTCTATGCTTCACATACTATAGGATTAAAAAAAAGAAAAATTAAATTTCATGAATTTTTGACCAAGTTAAGGTGGTTAGACATACGAGTTTTATATTTTTAAAATTTGTAATAAAAATTCATAATTAATTATTTACTTGGAAAAAAGTTACAAAAAATATGCATCACATCCAGACATGAGTCCTCTATTTATATATGAAATCTTATAAAAATATATTATCATTTTATTATGGTTAGGGTGGTCAGATAGACACCTACTTACTTTTTCCCTAAAATTTAAGTACTATTGCATTGAAATTTCAAATTTTCACCAAATAGATTTTATTTAAATTTTTAAATAAACCTAGTAGTTTAGAAACTACATTCAATTTTTTATAGATTCTATTCTTACATATTTTTGAAATAATATAGATAACTTATTCAAATTTTTATGTCAAGTTGCCTAACACTAATTTTTCTGAATTTTTTGCCACTTAAGGGCTTGTTTTTTCCATGATGATCCTGCACATACCCTATGATATGTGTATTATAGAAGTTAAGAAAGTGTTGATCCATTATAAGGATGCTATTATAGTTCCATCTTGACCTATCTTATATGTTACAAGTTTGAATTCAGATACATGATGTGTGGGTTGAGCTGACAAGTTGTATTTTTCATGATACATCTAATTTGACTAACCTAATTAGTGTTAAAAAGGTTCACAGATGTAATGGGTATAAGTATAAGATCATTTCAATGTTGGATATGATGGTTAGTGAATATGAAATGTAGATGTGACTGTGCAAATGTGATGCAAATGCAAAGTAGAGTAAAGTGTTAGTGCATATCAATGTGAAGTGTGTAAAGTATGTGTATTGAGCTTCAATGAAACTGTAATACATGCATATTTTAGTGAGTCCACCAGGATAGTGAGTCCACTAGGATAGTGAGTCATTTAGGATAGGGAGTCCACTTGTAGTGAGCATTTATATAATATGTTGTAACCAGTTATAATATATTATGAGCTAATCCTCATCGTATTTTTTTTACCTCTTTGGGTTTTCCATGTAAAAATCTAGTGTTCATGTGTTAAGTGCTTTGATGGTTTCTTTCGTGTTTTCCTTTCTTACTATAAGTAGAATGCATTATGTGGAATGAATGTTTAAAGTGGTTTCAAAGAATACTGATTCACCCCCCCCATAGTATTTTGTATGTTCAATAATTTGTATCAGAGCTTCATTCCTTGGAAGAAGCTTAACCGCTTGGAAAAGATCTTGGAGGTTGAACACATGGCTCTTAGAAGATATCGTAGTCCTCTCAAGAAAATTCTATTGTTGGATTAACAAAAGAAGAGTGCATGGTTGACATGAATGGAGAACTCAGAATAGCCCTTGAAGATCTAGAAAGGACTGAAAGTTAAAACAAATACCTAAAGGAAAATGTCAAAGAAGCAGATGAATGCATCAAAAAGTTGAGAGAGAAAATCAAGAAGTTCAAAGAAAGACATAAGGAGGTTAATGAGAAGCTAAAGCAAGAAAATGAAACAATTACCAATCTGAAAGTGCAAGTTGAAGAAGGAAAAAGAGTTGAAGAATGCCTAAATGCTAAGATGAAAAGAAAACTTGAAGAAGAATTTGTGACCTTCAGATCATATCTTGTAAAAGAAAAGAGTCATGAAGACAATCCAAGATGAGATCTACAAAGCTTGATGAACTGATTGCAAACTAGAAAGGATCTAAAGACAAAGAAGGATTAGAGTTTGAGAAAGGTGAAATATCAAAGATAGATAAAACACCAAATCATGCTAAAAAGAAGATTGAGGACAAGAAGAGTAGGAAAGTATGTATGGAATCAGAGGAAAGACTTCAAAATACCACCAATTAGATAACCAAATGCATAAAGGTACCCATATTTTAATTTTTTTTTATTCCTGCAATAGATTTACACATAAGTCAATGGAATGTAGAAGGAGAATGAATTAGAATATTCAATGTTTTCCCATTCAATGCTTTACATGCAAAATATTCAATCATAAGGCTAGTGAATGCAAAAATAAAATGATGAATGGATATATAACAATGGTATGAGGTTTCAATATTTTAATGGATATTGTTATGCTTGTAATGGATTTGAGAATAGAGATAATCAATGAAGGTCCAGAATGAGTGGAAGTAAGCTTGTTCAAAAAATTGTCATATGTTACAATTACAATAGACTAGGACACATTTCCAAATTTTGCAGAAGAAGGAATGTGAAGAAGAACAATCTGGTAAAGAAGAATGATCTTGTAAAAAGGATGATCCAATAGAGATGAAGAAAGAGATGGACAAGATTTGGATAAAGAAAAAAGATAGTGAGACTAAGCCTGAGTCTGTACCAGCATCTGGTACAAGGGTCAGGGTCATTGGGGTCCAAAATAGGCCCTTAAGTGGCAATGAAAATATAGAAAAATAGAGTTAGCCAACTTGACATAAAATTTTGAATAAATTTGTATAAAATTGACCAACCTAAGTAAAATTTCAATGTAGTAGTAATAAATTTTTAGGGAAAAATTGACCAACCTAAGTAAAAGAAAAAAATAATATATTTTTTGAACTTTCAATATAAGTAGAGGACACATGCCTAGATGTGCTACATTTTTTTTTGTAATTTTTTTTCAAGTAAATAATTAGTTATGAGTTTTTTGTTAATTTTTAAAAAAAATTAAAACGTGTTTTTTTTACCACCATAACTTGGTCAAGAATTTATGAAATTCAATTTTTATTTTTTTTATCCTATAATATGGGAAGCATAGAATGTGACACATTTTTTGGATTCAAAAAATGTGAAATCATTTAAGAATTATAGATGTTTTTCAATCAGCCTATCAATCAGGACTTTAGTTAGAACGTATGTAGAAAATTAATAATAATTATCTATTTAGTTCGAAATAGGCAATATCTTATATTTTTGGAAAGTTGACAATTTTCTCTATAAACCCTTTTCATTTCATTAAATTTGGATTAAAAATTCATCAACCACTTTTTTTTGTCATATCACCACTTTTTGGACCCTCATGATCCTACACTCACCCATAGATGTTTCCTCTGAAAACTAAGAAAAAAAATTGGCTTAGGGGGAGAATTAATAGAAGATTCTTTATCCCTTGCCCAAGAAATGGTGTCGATGCTTTACCACATGGATATTAGGAGTAGGTTGACCTGGTTAACCTATTGGTGGAATAACTAATTGAAAATATTGAGTTACGAAATATTATAGAGCATTTGAAGTTGATTCTGCATATAATTAGGGTTTGTACTGTCTTTTCAAATTGTGTACTCAATACAAATTAGGTTAATGCAAAAAGGTTTATAAGTGATTTCATACAAAATCTAAGTGTAAGAGAGGGGGACCAACCACGTTTGAGCCCCCAAATCATGGAGAGCCAAGAGCAGAAGGTTGGCCTTACTTACCTCAGCTAAAAGGATGTTTAGGAGATGAAGGAAGAGAATGATAAGGACTATAAGGTCCCTCGATCACTCTACAGACCTGAAACTCAAAATGGGGCTTGGTGAGCTGGTTTTTGAGTTCAACACTGCATCTCAGGGATCTCTCTTCTTGAGAATGAAAGCATGGTTCTGGGATGACAATGCGACACACTAGCGTATCTCAGGTGTGCTGGTGTCTGTGTGACCAGAGGACCAATGAGAAAAGGTTAACCGCTAGAAAACAAACTAACAACCTATCTAGTCACTTCCAAGGGACCAAAACAAAGCTATGAAGTAGGCAAGATATGAACGAATATGATAAAGTAAATACACAAGAGTTAGAGTGGCAAGAATAATCTCACAAAGGTATTTGTTCACCAACTAGCTCCAAGTAGCATGTCCACCTACACACAATAAAGAGGAAAATTGTTGGATGGCTGTATAGGGGCCTGCCTCAAGAAGACCCCTATTTTGGTGTTTCCACCTCCATGGACAACCAAGTTTACAACAATGGAGAAATGTATGATAAAGAAGGAAATGAAGTAAAGAACACAAAAGCACTACAAAACAGTGTTATGCCACTCAACCAAATTGTAGAGGATAGGAGTAGAAAGATTACCACCTCCACCAAGAGCTCACAAGCTAATGGAGGAGAAAATGAGAGGACTCAATCCCCTGCTATGATGGTGTTGATTCCACACTTTCTCTACAGATTTGATAGAGTGTTGTTGATGCTACTATGGAGTGAAAAGTGCTACTTGAAGACTAAAAGTGATTGCTAGAATACTTGGAGAATGCTTGAAGAATGTGCTAAAGGATGTAAAGAGATGAAGAGCATGTAGAAGGGGTGAATTTGATGGAGAGAATGAAGAAAATGGCCATATTCAGGTCAGTTAGTCGAAGGGAGAATTAAAAATTGACCCCCAAGGGGAAGTATAATGCCTCTATAGGCTCCAAACACAAGAATCTGTCAGGGACGTTGTGCACCACGTTGACGTCTGCACGCTGCGCAGGAATCCCCAATAGTTATTCCTCTGTTGACACACAAAACAACTACCAAGTGGAATGAAGGTAATAGGCTTATGTGGAATTTATCCTTCGAATTTGGTTTTCTAAAGTGAGGAAGGATAAAAGGGTAATTTGCATAAGGGGTGCAAATTCGCTCCTATACATTTTTCCCCCACTTTAGAGAGCACAAATATTAATGAGTGCTTTGGTAAAGTAGATCAAAGAAGTAGTAGAGTTAGAAATGTATACTTGAACCATTGAGGAAGTAGACCATGATCTGGCGAACTCGAGAGTGGAGGACAAGTAAAGGACTTCATAGCCATGCAGAACTATGAAGATAAAGAATGAAAGTGTCTTACAGGCCTGCAAACTTTCCAGGGGCAACCCCCAAGATCTCTCACATGAAGGAAGCCCTGAAAAGAAAGTGCCTCAGAAGCCCATGGAACTGCAAGGAAGGTGTCCCCCAAGATCTCTCACATGGAGGATACCTATAAAAGTGTCTTATAGACCCACATACCTACAAGGAAGTGCCCCCCAAGATCTCTCATATGGATGAAGCTAGGAAAGTTCCCTATAGACCCACAACCCTATAGGGAAGGTGTCCTTCAAGATCTCTCACATGAAGGAAACCCAAAAAAGTGCCCTATAGACTCGCAAACCTACATGGGATCCACCCCCAAGATCTCTCACATGGATGAAGCTCAAAGGAAGCATCCTATAGGTCCGTAGACTTGTAGGGAGGTATCCCCCAAGATATCTCACATGGAGGAAACCCAGGAAAGCAGACTCTGCAGAGTCAAAAAGAGGCTTCACAGGCACACTTGCAAAGCGACATGTTTACCTATAGATAGAATGTGTCAAAAAGCGGCCATGTAGGAAAGTAGGTGGACAATCTCACAAACCGTCAACAAGTTGGAAACTTCAAAAGGGGTCCCTTGGGAACCCGACATGAAGAAAGGGGTCCACTCAAGGGACGCATTGTTTGAAAGTGCAGAAGAAATGTCTTCTTTCTCGAATCGGTTCATCATCAGGGAATCCTTTTGAAGGATGTTCACTTCATCAAGGAATTCGAAAGGAAGATTATGCCCCCACGTGAGGGGCAGATTAAATTTGTTCCCACTTTGGAGGAAGGTTCTCAAGTTATTTCCTTATGAACTTGTGATGAAGGAAATGCTTTCCATTAGGGTTTCAAATTGAGAATGCAATTCTTGAAAAGAAGTTTGTGAAGATTCTCGAGAAAAGATTCATCGGCAATGAATGCATTTTCTAGAAATCAAAATGTTGAAGAAGTGGCATTGTCACACATGAGAGGGAAAACTCAAGAAAAGAAGAGAGAACTTAGATAAAGGAAAAACAAAAGAGAAAAGATAGCATGAACAAAGGCACAAGGGTAGCCTGATATTTCACAGTTAGAACTACTCATATATATATATATGCATAGTAATAGTATATAAAATGAACTATCATCAACCCCATACTATATCAGACCATGTGAAGAATGCACGAGAAGACAAAGTAAAAATTAAAAATTGGGTTAACATGGAAGGGAAGCCTAAATTCCCCCTGTGTGAACCCCAACCTTGGTACCTACAAAAAAATAAGAATAAACGAGTTAAACAAGGAATTGCAAGCCAAAACAAGGATTCCCCATGAAATCCATTTACAACATTCAAATTAGGAAGAAAATAGTGAAGAACACAATGCAAATGATAAAACAAAGATTGAATCCTAATTAGATGTGAAAACTCATGATCCCATGGGGGAATTGGTGCCAATTTGATGTGAAAATTGGCCCTTTCCCAATTCCTAAGATGCAAGCTTGATATGTTGATGAAGATTTGATCCACTTTGTTGATGTTGAAGAGTACTCCAAGCCAAAATCTTCAAAAGACCTAACTATAATTCAAGAATGATTGATGAATTTTGATAGATATTTGAGCATGGTAACTTTGCATAAATTGTCTCTTGTCAAATGAGGATATGAGCATTTTATTTATAGAATTTCAAGATGGATGAATGTCCAAATTTGAGCAATGTGGGACTAACATTCATCCAATGGCATGATGCCACTTGTCAAGCTATGAATGGATGAAGGATGTGCAAGATTTGGGGTTTGTGCCAATAAATGCATAATTTTGAATTTCAAATTTGTTGAAATGACATGTAAGAGGGAAGAGAAAATGCAATAAATGCCACTTGGCTCAAGGAAAAGACATGTAAGATGAATTTATTGCCTCGTTGGATGTACAAGTTGACTTGGAATTTTTGAATTCAAATTGAGAGAATATTCCAAAAGATGCCTTGTGAGGAAAATAGAGGTTTAATAAATGAATTAAATCTATTTTCATGTGCAACTTGCATTATTTAGAGGATGAGACAAGAGATGAGATTAAATTAATCAAGGATTAATTAATTTAATGAGAGAGGTTAGATGATGTGACCTATTTGACTCAAATGTATGGATTTATTTAAATCAAATAAGAGAGGAATATGATAAGAGGTTAATTAAATAAGGATTTTGATTCATTTAATTAAAAGAGATGGTGTTAGATTAAATCAAATAATGTTTTAATTTATTTAATTTAATAGATAGACTTTAGAGATTTAATCAAATAAATTGATTATTTAATTAAATAGGGATAATTAGATCAGGTGGATTGATTTAATTAATGATAGAGATTGACTTAATTAGATAAAATGATTTATTTAATTAAGGGATGAAAGTTGATGAATTTAATCAAATAAGGGAATTTGATTAAATGGTTAGACCGAGGGATGATTCAAGAAGAAACGATGTTAGTAAGTCAGGATCAGATGCACAATGTCAATCAGTATATTTTACGTGTCTACACTCCCAATGCATTATCCCCAATTTATCAAAAATCAAGTCACAAACATGGAAGAATGATGATACAAATAGAAGAAGGTTTACGACACAAAAACCACACCTATATCCAAGCACCAATAGGGATGATGAGGGCCATCCAAGCACACATAGCATGATCATGAGGGAACACATCAAAACACACAAAAACACACACACACCTAATCTAAAGATCAAGAAGAGGAATCCTCCTAACACTGATCGAATAAGAGGTCATCCCCTTCCCACTCTAGATCATCATAGCAAGAAGGAGGATGAGCTTGTAGTGGTGGAATGTTAAGAGGAACAGCATTTGACCCTCCCACAAAAAGGGCTAAGGAAGAGGGCCCCGCAAGGTCCTCTTCGTCAAGCTAAGGTTAGTGATTTTGCAAAGATCATTGACAAGGCCAAAACCTTGTCCAAAGAGTTAAGCATGTACCTCATAGGAGTGCCATGTTTTTCCTCAATAGACAAAGAAGGTTGTGTCTGAGATTCATTGCTAGGCTTGCCGAGTGATTCGAGAGTGGTGACAATCTCAGGGGAAGCCTAGACTGGTTCTGTCACTAGGACAGGACAAGTTAGTAGGAGACCACCTTTCAAAGAAGGTGGGATCCTCTTATGTCATCCATTGTTGGAAGGACCACTCTCTACTTTCTACTTCGTCGGAGGAGGAAAACTCCCCATAGACGAGGCAAGAGGTGTGGAGGAAGAGGAGGAGGAAAGAACCGAAGTAGATACGACCGAGGTGTTCATCATATCTATAGGTTTCAGGAAAGGCTGGACATCCGAAAGGGACATCAACAAAGGCTGCTCCATCGAAGGAGTGATGAACACCTGCACTTTTTTAGGGTCAAGGGCATTCATACTCATAGTGGAAGTTAGAAGCAATATAGAGCTGGTTCAAATAGAAGTAGAGGGGAGGAGAGAGGAGGATGCAATGGGAGGCCCCAACACAGGGGCGATCATCTCCTCTTCCTTCCTCTGTAAGGTGACCTACTTAGCCATGAGAGCCTTTTACCAGTGCTTACACTTGCACACAAGGAGATTTTTGTGACTCTTTGAACCAGAGGCCAAAGGCTGCAAAGGAACAAAAGGCTCTTGCTCAACCATGGGAGTGTCTACTATAGCGATTTCTGACGGAGGAATAGGTTGAGAAGTAGTGAGGGGAGTTGACTCAAGTGCCTTGGCAGCGAGCCTCTTCCCCTTTACTGCTTTGGGAGCAGAAGCGGTAGCATGCCGTGGAGTTTGAGACAAATTGGATTCTCCACGGGTACCTTTTTCCTCTACCATGTAGGTAGTACCAAGGTCCAAGCAGTTTAGTAGGGAGGTTCGATATCTTGATCTTGGGTCTACACCAAGGAGGGATCATCGGACTTAATGGGTAAAAGTTAGGCTTGCTCATCCAATACTCCTCCCAAGAGAGGGGAGGCCACCTTCTCCTTCCCTTTTTGGAAAGAAGAGGCGGTTAGTTGTTATGCTATAGGAATAGCCAATTTTGGCTGTCCCTTGCACCCGGTCTTCTACTTTACGTAGTTTTTGTAAAGTAGGTCCATTCTTGGAGGAAGTGGACCAATCGAGGTAGGCCACAAATGGTCTAATGAATATCCCCCATGGGACACTAGAGGCTGGTATCCAGTGTCATGCACCACATGCATGACACCTTCATGAGAGAATTTTAAACATTTATGGATAAGGGAGGTGATTCCATTCATGGAAGATAGCCAAGGTATGCCTAGCTCCATCTTGAACAAATCCGACTCCAAAATGACATCGAAAACTATGTCGACAGCCCTAGGTCCAACTAGGATGGAAAAATTTATTGAGCCATATGGCTTTAAAGAAAAACCATCATGTGTACGGATGGTGGATTTCATTTCTTCATATTATTTTCTATGTAATGAGTTAAGCCACAACGTCTCTTCTACGATAACATTCACTCAACTCACGAGATCTACTAGGACCCCTGTCACAATGTTTCCATTGAGGCGAGTGTGAATATAGAGGGGAGAGGGCTTGTTATTCAAGGGCAGGTCATGTAAAGTGAATGTTACATCTAGCGAACCGGTCATAGGTTGTGTGGTAGAAGTAATCGTGACCATGTTAACATAGGCCTCAGGCTGAGTAAGAGAATCAGTGGGATCGACAATCATGTTAGCAGAATGTGATGGAAATGGGTTTGTGTATATCTATAGTTCACTATTCTCTTTCACCACCAATTTATTTACATTTTGTTTATTACCATAAAGATGAATAGTACCATCCTCGACATAGTTCTGTATCTCATGACGCAGGTGCATACAACATTTAGTATGATTTTTTTTAAATTTATGGTATTGATAGTAGGTACTTGAATCATACTAGCCTGGGTATGGTTCCTTAAGAGGTTTAGGGTTTGGCAAGGTTACGATCTTATCCTTCAATAAATTTTACAAGATGCAGGAATAAGATTCTAATAACTTTGTGAACTTTCAGTTGCATCTGAGGCCATTGTCATCTGTAGCAACTACTACATTTGCAATAGCTTTACCTTTCCCAGAGATTGATACAATGGAATTTCCTTCAAAATGGGAGGGCGAGGAGGATCCCCTGAACTAAACCACCATTTGCTAATACTCTCGTAGGGTTGCACACAAATGCGTGAAAGAAGGGTATTTCATAAGGGAAAACTTCTCCTACCAAGTCCTTTGCAAGTTCCCTATGAATACCTTCTACACATCAAAATTGGGTAGCGAATACAAGATTTTTGAGAAGAGCGCTTGATATCACGCTATGAAATCAGTAATCTTTTTGTTATCACCTTGTTTGCATCAGAGGAGATCCAAAAATATCATCTTCGGCCCGATGTTAGCTTGAAATTGTTGTAGGAATTGGTTTACTACAAGTCGATCAAATGAGAAAATGGAATTATCGGGCAACAAATAGTACCATTCAATTGTTGTATCCTTAAGAGATCGAGGAAATAGTTTTTCCATCAATGCATCATGATGGAAGAAATCTATGCACAAGGTGTTAAAGGCGGACATGTGTGCTTGTGGGTCCTCTTGGCCACCATATTTTTGAATTTAGGAATCTCCATTCCTTGAGGGAAGGGAGTATTCAGAATCATGACCAACAATGGGCTATGTCAAAAGAAGGGTTGGAAGATAGGTTGGGCAGAGGCTTGGGAGAGACTCGCTAACTCGCTCTGCATCTTACCCATATTTTGAAGAAGAGTGTTTAGAATAGGGTCATTAGAAGATAGAGGGCTAGAGGAACTACCATCGGAGCCACCACTAGAGCCACCAGTGTGACCTCTGTCGGAACCACCACCATTGTCACCGCCGCTTCCAAAGCCACCATCATGACCTCTGTCGGAACCACTTCCACTAGCAGCACCCCCACTATCGAAGCCACTTCCACTACCAAATCCTCCACCACTCATCCCACCAAAACCTCCACCACTAGAGGTTGTAGGAGGGGTGAAGCTAAAAACCAAGGGGATCTTGTTCACTTTGGCAGTGTTGGGTCCCTTAGAGGCAGAGGGGATGTTGGTTGATGGTATGGTATAGGTCATGTATACAGACATAGGAGGCATAGACATTCCTAGATGTCTCTCATGATCTTCAAAAGTATCTCCTTGTAAAATATTAGGATTGTTTGGAGGATCACAAGCATCAGTCAAACTAGAGAGACTAGCCAAGAGTTATATGCATGTTCGGTCTTTTCCCACCATGTACTTTAGTTTGCTGATAACCTGGGTGACTCTTGCAAACTTCAAGTCTCTTTCCAAGTGATGTTCCAAGTCACCCAACCCTTTGCTGAGGGTAGAGACATATTTTGTAGGTATGTGAACAACCTCATGCTCATCTATCGACGATGATGTAGGAGATGCAGGAGGAGTGGGCACATGATCAATCTTGTCAGAGAATCCTATCTCGCCCCTTGACAACTACTCTTGTGCAACCAAACATATGGAAAGACCAGAGAAAAGGTCTGTAGAAAAACCAGTAGTGACCTTCGTCTTCTCCATCAGAAGGTATTGTATACTTCTCCTAACAATATACCTAGAGGTTGTGGACCAGGTTGTGATGCTTATAAACCTTCACAACACTTAGGTACACAACAACCACAAGGAACAAGGGGAAAATCCTCAACACCAATGGATGAACAAATGTTGGTTCATGTTAGGTTCACCAAAAAGGTAAGAGAGGGGGACCAACCATGTTCAAGGCCCTAGGTCATAGAGAGCCAAGAGTGAAAGGCTTCCCTAACTTACCTCAGCTAAAAGGATGTTTAGGAGATGAAGGAAAAGAATGAAGAGGACTATAAGGTTCTTCAATCACTTTACAAACCCAAAACTTAGAATGGGGCTAGCTGAGCCAATTTTTAGGTTCAACACTATGTCTCAGGGAGCTCTCTACCTGAGAACGAAAGCATGGTTTTGAGATGATAGTGTGGCATGTTGGCATCTCTCAAGTGTGCTAGCATCCGTGTGATCAGATGACCAATGAGACAGGGTTAATCGCTAGAAAATAGACTAACATCCTAGCTAGTCACTTCCAAGGGGCCAAAACAAAGCTATGAAGTAGGAAATATATGAATGAATATGATAAAGTAAATACACAAGAGTTAGAGTGGCAATAATAATTTCACAAAGGTATTTTTTCGCTAGCTAGCTCCAAGTAGCACATCCACCTACACATAATAAAGAGGAAAATTTTTGGGTTTTTGTATAGGGGTCTACCTCAATCACGCCCCCACCTTGGTGTTTCCACCTCCATGGACAACCAAGTTTGCAACAATGGATAAATGTATGATAAAGAAGGAAATGAAGTAAAGAACACAAAAACACTACAAAACAGTGTTATGCTACTCAACCAAATCATAGAGGAGAGGAGTAGAAAGCTTACCACCTCCACCAAGAGCTCACAAGCTAATGGAGGAGAAAATGATAGGAGTCTTGAGCCCCTATTGCGATGGTGTTGGTTTCATACTTGCTCTATGGATTTGATGAATTATTGTTGGTACTGCTATGGAGTGCAAAGTATTTCTTGAAGGTTGAAAGTGATTGCTAGAATGCTTGAAGAGTTTGCTAAAATATGTAAAGAGATGAACAATATTTAGGAGTGAATTTGAAGAAGAGAATGAAGAAAATGGCCATATTCGGGTTGGTTAGTCGAAGGGGCCTTTACAAATCAGCCTCCAATGGGAAGTGTAATGCCTCTGCAGGCTCTAGATGCAGGAATCTGCCAGGGAAGTAAGCGCAATGCATGGATGTCTGCATGCTGCATGGGCATCCCCAATAGTTATTCCTCTGCTGAAACACAAAAAAACTACCAAGTGAAATGAAGGCAGCAAGCTTGTGTGGAATTTAGCCTTCAAATTTGGATTTCTATAGTGAGAAAGGGTAAAAGGGGAATTTTCATAAGGGGTAAAAGTTCACTCCTATACACTAAGTTATTTACAAACAAGTATTTGAGAAGAGTGGAGCAGTGAAGGAGTGAAGTGAAGGTGATTATTTACAATTTCTATTCACCCTAAGTTTTGAAAGTGGTTTGAATTTGTTGTACAATGTATCCACCACAAGTCATAGAGGTAGTGGATTATCCTTGACCTAAATTTAAACACCATCCCAACAAATCCCTAGTGGATGATCTGGATGGTGCAATTTCACATATTCCATATGGTGTTCTACAAATAGAAGATGTAAGGGTATACATTCATGCAAAGTTGGAAGAATATGATCACGGTAAAATGGGTGATGTGTGGGTTAATGAACTCACCAAAGATAACTTCAAACTGAAAATAAAATTTGAGAGCTTGGTGGAGAAGAAGCTCAATGTGTGGCACTATTTTCCTAACTTTAGCTATGATGACGCATGGGAAAGATTCATCTTGAGTAGAATACATGATAGATTCATCTAGCTTCATATACCTCATTTGGACTAGTTCTAGTACTAAAGTTTGTGAAGAATGAAGTAGTGATATAGTTAATAAGAGCAATGTATGAAAAAAGAGCTTTGACAATCAAGGATATTAGAGATTTGACTCTCAAGTACGCTGCCATGATGATTGTCTACAAAATATATTTCACTATCAGGGAAATCTCAGTATCAGCTACTACAATTAATAAAATATATGAAATGGCTGTGAAGGCTCCACACTATGATTTATGTGAGCTATTGAGGGCACAATTAATTGAGAACTTGTAGAAGACAAAGGATTGAAAATATCCTTTCAAGTTTGACACATTGGTCATTTGCTTGCTATTTTACTTCTTGAATGAGCTTCCCAGAATAAAGAATATAGTACATGGTTGAAGGAAAAATTGGTAACACATCAAATAAGAGACAACCTAATAAGATTATGCAATGTGGCGACAAAAGAAGCAGCATTATGGGGATTTTTCAAAACCTTCCAAATGAATGTGTAGACCATAGAGAGGATACCATAAAATGTGGTAGAAAAATACAAGAATGACATTATTTTTTTGGTAAGTAAAGGTTGTTACAAAAATGGAGTTTGTTGAGCCTAAAAATGTGTGGATCCCAGAAATGTGATATGAAATTGAAGAGAAAGTAATAATTGGTTTGGCTGATCTTATGTTGAGTATTTACCTAGGGAAAATTCTTAGGAAGGATATGGCACATACGAAGAGAAGTCCATGCAAGTAAAAATGGGTCAAAAGAAAAAAAAAGGTAAATAAAATAGTTGATAAAGTGACTACATAGTTTGTGGAGGAAATGGGCCTTACAAAAGAACAAGTAGAAAAGGCTAAATACATGTTTTTCTCACTAGGAGGATCGTCAAGTGTTAGGAGATCTAGTAGAACAACTACGACCCCTCTGATTACCTCAAAGTCCTTTGGGACTAAATATGTCATTGGAGAGAAGAGGAAAGAGTTTACAAGTACTCCAGTGAAGGAGAAAGCACCTCTAGCAAAGCAACAAAATATGCTTGTGAAAGAAAATTCCACTTTGACAACATAAAAAATAGGTTGTGTAGGAAGAAGAGTGAAAAAAAAGCAACAATAGATGTATACTTGGGAGTAAATTTTGTTGATGAAGAATAAGAAGAAGGACCACAATTAGTCTATAAAAGGAAATTAGAAGCTTCAAAAGGATAAGAAAGTTAAAAGAAAGTAATAACTAATATTGTGGATATAGATGATGAGGTAGAAGTAGCAAAGGAAAAACAAGCCTTTATGATCCACACAAGAGAAAAGAAAACAAAGTTCATCAAAGAGAAGAGTTTAGTGGAAGATAAGAAAAGGAAGAAGAAGACTTCGGTAAGATCACATAGCCCTATTCAATTAGGTACCTTATTCAATAGGATTGTAGAACATGAAATGTTAGAAGAGACTGCTACATTGTATGCTACTGTGGATGATGTTTAGAAGGCAACAATAGAAGAAGCAATTGTAAAATACATTATTGATTTTGAAGTGAATATGAAGAATATTGAAAATCAATTGCCTATAGAGTTGAGGGATGTATTGTATGTAAGAAGACAAGAGGAAATTGATTAAGAAGCAAAGTTGAGGTCTTTTTCTTTGGAGAAGATTAGTGCACCCCTTTCAAATGAAAAAAAATTACATTGGCTCAAGTGTACAATAAGGATTTTTGAACAAAGAAAAGGGTTACTACAATTATGAGAAAAGATCGGGATGATCTTAAGAGGCTCCGAATATGAAACAATTGAAAAGGTTGCACATTTAGCACAAAGATTAGGTCTACCTCTGGATGGTGCAGAGGAAATGCATGATTATATGTTAGCTCTAGATGTTAATGAAGTGAAAGAATCACAACATGATGATGCTCGACATAAGAATGTTATAGAAGAAGAGAATGTGTAGGATGACACTCTTCCATATGTGGAAGAAAATGTTGCAAAATGTTTTACTGGTGAAGAGAAAACTATTGGAGAAGGTACTACAAGTGATGCTCCTCTAATAGGAGAAATTACCACTATAGATGTAAATGTTACAGATGCACAGAAGGAGGATACATCTACATATTATAACTCCTATCCTCTGCAATAAGAGGTAAATACAAAGGATGCACAAGGAAACTCAGAGATGATTATGCTTTTGGATAACACTGATAAATATATGGATGATGAGAAAAAGGATGTGAATGCATCTAGTACTGAAGATAAGAAGGATGAGGAGAGATCGATCAATGTTGAGAGGAAAGATGAAAATGAGGAAGTCATCATTGATGACAAAGTGAAATGAAGAAAAATACGATTTCCCAAAATGGAAAAGTAAGTCCAAAAGTGGGAAATATACCCTATCTTCCTCAATTCATTAGGAAATGAGATCCCCACCTCAAACTGATTAACAACCCTTAGGTGAATCAAATCAATGTGAGAATATTCAAATTTCCTTATGCTTGAAGGACAGGGGTTAAAGCCAAACAACACTTTGGGGAGAAAAACTAAAAATAGCAAATCAACTCCAAAATACAATCTATCACTTGGATCTTTATGATTAAGCATAAAACTAACAGAAACAATAAACTTTATAGAAAATATGAAAGGGAATAACACTATGTTCCTATCACAAAATTTTGTTTCTACAAGCCTAATAGGGATACATTTTCCCATGGGAATATGGGTCCAACTAGCCCTTTCTAAAAAAATTTGGATCTGAGATTTGAGTATGAAACCTATACTTCATCCTTGTAACTTTGAAATTTCACTCTGGGATATGGATCTGTGATAAATTTGGAAAAAACAATTGTTGTTTGGTGGTGAATGGGGGTATTCCTTAGTCAAACCCCAAGTTTGATAATTAATCCTTGATGAAAAGTATAGATCTGAAACATGGAAGTGTGTGCAAGCCCTAATCTTAAGTGTGTAAGATTACAAGAGCTTAAAATTCAAATAAACCCTATTCAAGTGTGTTAGAATAGAATCCCTAAATGAAACATGAGAAATGGTGAAGACCTACTTTGGGAGATATGAAATCAATCTAATAGATCATAAATCTGATAATACCTTCCTTTAGGTAGAAGGTAGAATTATAATAGAAGATGGAACCATATACGAAATGTATAGGGTGAAAATGGGATCCGCCCTAATGTGTTGGGAAAACGAGATGGATCACTTATTTTTAAAGGCCCTAAACACCTCAAATTATGCAAAATGTGATGCTAATAACAATCAAAGAATGACCCTAACTATTATAGCAACTATGAGGAATTTTTTTAAAGCATAAGAAGATGTGTACCTATCCAGAAAGTTATTGTTTTTGAGCTATGGAGGACTCATTCGCCTTCAAGGACGAATGGTTCCTTTTTGGGTTTTGGAAATATGATTTCAAGATCTTGTACTTTGATTTATACACTCTTGAAATTATGGTTACCAAGTTTTGGAAGCCTGTAGTTAATTTTGTAGAGCTCTTTCCATGATCTTGCACTTTGAATGACAACTTTTGCAACTTTACAACTTTGACAACTTTGCACCAAATCCTACTCAACTCGATCTTCAACCTGTAAATCTACAATCACACACTCAAGGGAAAGAAAAAAATCTTGTTTGTTAGTGAATGGGGGTTTGCCTTAGGAAAACCCCTTGTAGGTAATGAAACCAAATGATGAAATAAAGGAATGAAGCATGAAAGTGCAATAATGTAAATGATGTCACCTTGGATTTTGTCTTTTCAAAAAATATGCAAACAATCATGAGTGGCCATGAAGAATAAAGATATTGGATGTAGTATTATGCTTGTAAATGGATCCTCAATGCAACATTGACTTCTTAGCTCCACACACATGAATGCATTAAACCCTTGACATGATGATAAGACCTTGAATTGCTGCAATAAATCTTTGAAATCTGCCTTGAAATGCCTTATGAATGCTCTTGACATGATCTAATGATTGATGACTTGAATGCTTGAAAGCTTGATAAACTTGCTAGATTGTGTTAGTACGAAACTGTGTGAATTAACCCCTTATTTATACTAAATTTGGAGATTAACCCCAAAATTCAAAGAATTAAGGCTGACACCAAATCTGGGAAGAAAGATAATTAAATTCCTGCCAAAATGAAATTCAAAATTTAGGGTATCATTAAGGGAGGACCCATTCACTAGCAAAGGTGAATGGGTCCTGGTTAAGTTTCCAAGACCAAGCTTTAGGGAGCTCAAAGAAGGCCGAAAATCCATTCTAGATCAACTAAGAAAGGGGGGTCCTATTAAGGGAGGACCCAGTTGCCATTAAGGGTGAATGGGTCCTTGCTCAGCTTACCAGGACCAAACTTTTCCCAATGAAATAATTTGATATTTAATTTATAATTGTAAGGAGAGATCCTCAAGAGGTGTCAAAATTAAGGCCTAAGTTTGAATCAAAAGAGGGTTAATAAATTCAATTAATTAAGATGACCTAGATAAGTGTGAAAGTTTTTAATAACACTTAAACAAGGTACAAATTATGCTTATTTTATTTAGGAAGGGTCCTGTAAGGTTTAATTAAGAAAATAAGTCATAGACAAGTGTGAAAGTGTGTTACAACACTTCACAAAATGCTTGCAAAGGACCAATTAAAGCATGTTTTAGTTAAATAAAGGTTCTAAAATGATGTGAATATGTACAAGAAATTACAACACCACTTCAAGACACCATTAGTTTAGTTTTAATGTCAATTATCAAACAAAGTAAGGGAAAAGGTTACTTTTTCCATTACTACATTTTTTCCCCCACTTTAGTGAGAGGATGACCCCATGTCAAACTCACACTAAAGTATTCATCCAAGACACTTAAGTATGCAACAATAACAAAGATACATGATCATACCCTTTCAAAGGACAAGAAAAATAAACAAAAACAAAGGATCAAGCACAACTGTTTCAACGTGATGTGAGGCGGTGACTATTTGTCCATAACAAATGTTGCTCACTTTGGGGCCATGGAACTTTAGGTCATCCACGAGGTGAATTTGTCCCAAAATATGTACATGCTTACTCTGGGATAGTGGAACCTCGGTCTATCCACTATGTGAGTTGTCCCAACGAAGTGGCTTAGTGAGAAAGGAAAGCCAGTTTGTCAACTTCCCATATCAGTGTATCGGCTTCCCACTATTTAATCAGAAATTCATGCCATTGTATCATCTTCCCATCATACAAACCATATCAAATTTTTCCTCATGTTATCTTTAATTAGGCACCACAATGTAAATTTTTTTTGTAAATGCTTTTGAATATCATGTAAAAAAATTTCTTAAAAGGGGATTTTGATTTGTTCGTGCAATAGTCTTTCTCTTAGGGAGCATTGTGCCCAATGTCTCCAATAGAGGACAATTCAAAAGTTTTAGATCATCTCCCATGGGATGCCTTGTTTGCATCATAGCATGATAGTAGATTGTACACTCTTGGACAACATAAAAAACAATGACACCACCAAGAAGAGGACGCATAACAAGAAAAAATAAAAATCACACCATGAAAATTTCCAAAAGATGTCATCTATGTATGCCCCCACTTTAAAGCGGTTGCTACACCATCACTCTGAGCAATTGCTTTAAACTAGCCAATGATTTTGATCCTAAGAAATGAGATCTTTCCTCGGAGAACTATATGCCAAGTCATATGTTTCTGAAGCAAGGTGCGTCATGAAGTAGGAAGGAAGGGTTTCCCCCACAAACACACAAGGGATCTATAGATTTGGGCTCAGTGTGTCTGTTCTACAACTTTTTTATAGAGAATGGAACTTTCAACATTCCCCAAATACACTTAGAACTGGAAGAATGAAAAAAAGAGAGCAAAAACAAAGAAAAACCTTTTGGGTCAACATGGAAGAAACATGAATGTCTTGAAACCTTGCGTAATCCCCAAAAGGAAAACAAAAGACAAATGAAAAATGATAATGACATAGAGAAGAATGAAGGTACATATAGAAGAATGAAAAAAAGAGAGAGGAACATCAAACAAAACATCACGGGGGATCGCATTATGCACTTGTAATTTACACAGAAAGAAAAAGACTATTAAGGCATAGGCAAGTCAATCTAAAGTAGGTTGTCTGCCTCTCAATATCGGTCGATATAAACAAAAGGTGGGAAACTAACCAAAGGGACAAGAGCAAGTGTCGAACTAGGACACACACCAAGTTCAACACTCTTCTTAGGATATTTTTCATCAAAGCTCGTGGAAGAAGAAAATAATGCATTCAACTCATCATGCACTTGTTCATCCATCTTTGTAATGTCAATGTCATCATCTAAGTTAATCATGGCAGGAGGTCAAATAACAATGTCCATGCAATGTTCTTGTTTATGTTGTGGTGAGGGTTTAGAGTCATCATGCATTGCTTTAGGTAGGTTTGGATTTTGATTTTCTATGTTGTTGTTTTCTTGTGTTTGCAATCTATGAGCAATAGCATGACATCTACATCTACACTCTATAGCACTTTGATTTATTTTCAGTTTATTGTCAATTTTTTTTTGTGTAAGAGTAGGTTTTCCAACCATAGGTTTTTTCTCTTCCTTGGGAGGACTAGAGGCAACAACAATAGGTTTCCCAACCACTTTCTCTTTGACTTTGTAAACTTGTTTGACTCTAGGAGGGACAACATAATTGTTTGTGTTATCTCATGGTCTCTTGTATGAAATTGCATTAGGTTGTTCTATAGGTTGTTGTTGTGTGTTCTGAAGTGTTTTTGGTTCAATCATTATCCCTTCAAGGATGGTTGGTTTGGTCATAGGTTGAGGCATGTTGCAAAGGGATAAAACTACTATTTTCTTTGCCTTGAATTTTTGATATGATTTGAAAAAGAAATCTTCATGAGGCTTGATAGGTTCCATAGGCTTGGGCCAAAAGTAATCTAGTGAAAAATTACCTTTTGTAGAGGCAAGATGGAATCTGCTATGATGCACAATGAAGATGTTATTACCAAATGGAAACTTTCTATACATTTATGCACAACTGAAGGAACGACATTCATGGAGTGAAGCCATGGATAACCTAGCTTCACACGAAATTGGTCTGATTGTGGGATGATGGAGAATGAGAGTGTTATGGTTTTGGTCCCAAATTTAAAGGGAGATCTATTGAGCCTAACATAGGGAAAGAAAATCCATTATGTGTCTTGGTCCCTGCTTTCAGATTGTCATATGTATCTTGATATAGCTCATTCACATATAAAAATTCAAGTATGTGATCACATGCTCTCCATAGATAGGATCAATCAATATCCCATTAGTGGGCTTATTATTGATTCAGCCAACTATGTAAAGAGGACCATCAGGTGCACATTTAACGATGTAATTTTGTGAGAAAGCAATGTCAAGAGGTTGTTTAGTCAATCACTTTTGAGGTTTAGCTTCAATAAATGCTATCACTTTCACGGTATGTTGTTCAATGTTTTTTGTATTGTCATCATTTGTGTCAACATTCATCACATTGGTCTTTGTTTCACTAGATTTGACAAATGAAATATTGTGCTTAGGCATGGGATTTGTAAATATTTGCAAATTTTGATTATGAGGAGCTACAAACTTATTTCCTTGATCATTCACACCTCCAATTAGTAAATGATTAGAATCAATAAGGTCTTGCACAAGATGTTTAAGATGCTTACAATATTTTGTACTATTCTCATTTGTTTGATGGTAATGACAATAAGCATTTTTTAGAAAGGCTTTAGGAAATGGTAAAGTAGGGTCACATTCTCTAACAGGAGGTAAGGTAAGCATGTTCTTGTCAATGAGCTGCAACATGATATTATGAAAGGTGTCGGGTAAAGGTGTGAACTCTCTCTCCCTATCCCCAAAAGGAGTTTTTGGTTTTATAGCCACCACTTGATTATTTTTTTGTTGACTTGTCTAAGGAGGATTCTGTAAAAATCCCTTATTTTGTTTCTTGAATGGTTGATAGCTATTTTGAGTTGTGGATTCAATATTTTCAGGATGACTAGGGCGATTTTTTACATCACAGCCACTAGTCTAGTTTTGATGGTCACAAAGGGTTGTACATAACTATGTGAAGGATGGAAACCTTAAAATTTCAAGTTTTCTTTGGATTTTATCTTGTAAGTTTTCAATGAACATTATTTGAAGGCCAACATCAGGAATATTAATGTTGACTGGTGAATAAAGTGTTTGATATCTTCCTATGAAATCAATCACTTTTTCATCTTCCTTTTGCTTGCATGTCATTAAATCAACAAGGGTCATCTTGGGACTCATGTGAATATGGAATTGGTTGTAAAATAAATAAATGAATTCATTGAATGAACCAATTGAATTGTTAAGTAAAGATGAAAACTACTCTAAAGCAGTGTCCTTCAAGGATTTAGGGAATAACTTGTCCAACAGTTTATCTTCAAAGATGAAATCACTACACAAGGTTGTGAAGGAGGAAACATAGCTTATAGGATCTCCTTTCCCACCATATTTCTCAAAGCGAGGGACCTTTATACCTAGTGGCATTTTTTCTCTTAATATGTCAAGGGAAAATGAGGTGGACTTGATGTATTGCAAAGGTTGACCATTATTGTTCTGTTGTAAAGTTGTTACTTGTTGTTGAAGGGATGTCATGGTTTGCAAAAGTGAATTAATGAGAGGGTCATTTTGGTTATAAGGTTGAGGGGAATAAGGTGGTGTAGTGTATGTATTTTGAGGGCTAGTGAATTGTAGGTTGTTGTAGGTGGATTCTTGAGGTATTATTGTGTTTGAAGCATTTCCTACAGGAATACCTATGGAAGTGTACATGGTGCTAGTAGGTATGAATCTTGTTGTTGGTTGAATGGTAGTTGTGGGTTGAAATGTTGTTGTGGGTTGGAATGTAATTGTGGGTTGGAATGTAGTTGTAGGTTGGAATGTTGTTGTATGTTGTGTACTAGTGTATGTAGGTATGGACATTGCTATCATGGAGGATGGGATTGGAATTCCACCTTGACTTTGAGTAGACCCCAAAGTTTGAGTGGAAGTGGTAATGGTAGGGATAGTGTTGGTAATGTTAAGGACATTGGTTGTGGGAGGTGATGCCATGGGTAATGAGGTATGGAAACTATGAGCCATGGAGGGTCGATTCTCAACACTATCAGAAAGAGAGTGAGAGCACCCAAGATCCATGCCAAGTGAGAGATAATTGGATGACATAAGCCTCAAACTATATCTTATAATAGTATTGCAAATAGGACCCCAAGTTGTAAATCTCATGCAATTTTTACAAACCTAGTGTGCAAACCCTATAATGGAAATGCAATAACCTATAATGAAATGGAATTTTCAAAATCTAAGCAATGAAATTTACTAATTAAACAATACAATAAGCTAAAAGTGGAATATTTTGATGCAATTTTGAACTTTTAATAATGCACTAAAATGAAGCAATTTAAGCTAAATGCAAAGAAATTGATGAAACAACAAATCTGGAAATTGAAATAGCAAGATAAATGCATGAAACAAAAGCTAAAAATTGAGATTTTAATGTCTTAAAATTGCATATCTGTAGCTAATAGGGACTCATTCACCAGTAAGGGTGAATGGATCCTAGTTAGGTCTTTCTGGGATCTTTCTGTGGATTTTAGAATCAATTTTAATGTCTTTTCAGATGCCAAAAGCTTCAAGTTAGACCTGATCAGGGAGTTATTCGCTAGTAAAGGAGAATGGGTCTTGGTAAGGTCTTTTTAAACTATTTTTTAATCGTTTGCAAGCTTTAAGATATATCTTTTAGGTCCAGGTTGTAGACATTAAAATGCAACTTATGATTTTCTAGAAATTCAATGCAAAAATGCAATAGAAAGATGAAATGTAAGACCTAGATTGAAATGCAATTTATTTTTTATTTTTGAATGCAATGGAATGAAATCTAAATGAGATGCAAAAAGACTAATTTTTTTTTCTTATTTTCATATTTAAGAAGTTTAAAACAATGCAAATCTAAACCTTATATTATATGCAAGATTTAAATGCAAAAGAAGAAACCCTAATTCAATGCAAATCTAAATGCAATGAATGCAAGATTTTAACTTAAAATGCAATGAAAAACTCCAAAATTTAGAAAAGTACAATGTTGAATAAATCAGGTTCACCAAATAATGTATAGGGTGAAAATAGGATCCACCCTAATGTGTTGGGAAAAAGAGATGGATCACTTATTTATCAAGGCCCTAAACACCACAAATTATGTAAATTATGATGCTAATAACAATTAGAAAATGAGCATAACTATTATAGAAACTATGAGGAATGTTTTTTAGAGCATAAAAAGTTGCGTGCCTATCTAGAAAGTTGTTTTTGAGCTATGGAGGACTCATTTTCCTCCAGGGGCGAATGGGTCCTTTTAGGGTTTCAAAAATCTAATTTCAGGATCCTATACTTTGATTTCTACACTCTTGAAATTATGGTTACCAAGTTTTGGAAGCCTGTAGTTAATTTTGTAGAGCTCTTTCCATGATCTTGCACTTTGAATGACAACTTTTGTGACTTTGCAAGTTTGAAAACTTTGCACCAAATCCTGCTCAACTTGATCTTCAATCCATAAAAATTTGCGTGCACCTATCCAGAAAGTTGTTGTTTTTGAGCTATGGAGGACTCATTCACCTTCAGGGGCGAATGGGTCCTTTTATGGTTTCAAAAATCTAATTTCAGGATCCTATACTTTGATTTCTACACTCTTGAAATTATGGTTACCAAGTTCTGGAAGCCTGTAGTTAATTTTGTAGAGCTCTTTCCGTGATCTTGCACTTTGAACGACAACTTTTGCAACTTTGCACCAAATCCTTCTCAACTTGATCTTCAACCCATAAATCTACAACTACGCACTCAAGGGATAGAAAAAAATGTTGTTTGTTATTGAATGGGGGTGTGTCTCAGTCAAACCCCTTATAGGTAATTAAACCAAATGATGAAATAGAGGAATGAAGCATGAAAGTGTAATAATGTAAATGATGTCACCTTGGGTTTTGTCTTGTGAATCAAATCTACAAACAATCATGGAGCGGCCATGAAGAATGAAGATCTTTGATGTAGGATGATGCTTGTGAATGGATCCTCAATGCAACATTGACTTCTTAGCTCAACATACTTAAATGCATTAAACACTTGACCTGATTAGAAGACTTTGAATTATTTTAATAAATATTTGAAATATTCCTTGAAATTCCTTATGAATTCTCTTGAAATGCTCTAATTCTTGATCAGTTGAATGCTTGAATGCTTGATAAACTTTCTATATTGTGTTAGTATGAAACTATGTGAATTAAACCCTTATTTATACTAAATTAGAAGATTAACCCCAAAATTCAAAGAATTAAGGCCGACACTAGATCTAGGAATAAAGATAATTAAATTCCCAACATAATGAAATTCAAAAATTATGGTCTCATTAAGGGAGGACCTATTCAACGCCAAAGTCGAATGGGTCTTGGCTAAGTTTCTAAGACCAAGCTTCGGGGAGCTAAAAGAAGGCCAAAAATCCATTCCAGATCAACTAAGAAAGGGGGGTCCTATTAAGGGAGGACCCATTCACCATTAAGGGTGAATGGGTCCTGGCTCAGCTCACTCAGACCAAACTTTTCCCAATGAAATAATTTTAGATTTAATTTATAATTTTTTAGGAGAGATCCTCAAGAGGTGTCAAAATTAAGGCCTAAACTTGAATCTAAAGAGGTTAATAACTCCAATGAATTAAGACCACCTAGATAAGTGTGAAAGTGTTTTATAACACTTTACAACACTTAAGCAAGGGACAAATTATGCTTATTTTATTTAGAAAGGGGCCCATAAGGTTTAATTTAGCAAATAAGTCCTAGAAAAGTGCGAAAGTGTGTTACAACACTTCACAACACCCTTGTAAAGGACCAATTAAAGCAATTTTTAGTTGAAGGGTATGTGCAGGATCATGATGGGCCAAAAAGTGGCAATATGATGGGTATGTGGCTGAAGACTTTTTTTTTACCCAAAATTGATAGGGTTTTTAAAGGAGATTCTCAGCTTTCCACCAATATAAATTATGCTTTATTTTGAATTTAAAAAGTAATTATTATTCATTTTCTATTGAAATTATGACTAAAGTCCTGATTAATAGGCTGATTGAAAAATATCTATTGCTTTCAAATGGTATCACATTTTTTGAATCTAAAATATGTGTCACATTCTATGCTTTACATAATATAGGATTAAAAAAAGAAAAATTGAATTTCATGAAGTTTTGAACAAGTTAAGGTGGTCAGACATATGAGTTTTTATATTTTTTAAAAAGTTGTAATAAAAAATTCATAATTAATTATTTACTTAGAAAAAATTTACAAAAAAATATGCATCACATCGGGAAATGATTCCTCTACTTATAATTAAAATATTATAAAAAAATATCATCATTTTATTGCGGTTAGGGTGGTCAAACAGACACCTACTTCTTATTTTTTCCCTGAAATTTAAGTACCATTACATTGAAATTTTAAATTTTCACCAAATAGATTTTTTTTTTTTTAAAACCTAGTAGTTTATAAACTACATTCAATTCGCTACAAATTCTATGTTACATATTTTTGAAATAATATAGATAACTTATTGAATTTTTTATGTCAAGCTGCCTAAATTCAAATGATTTTTCTGAATTTTTTGCCACTTAAGGGCCTCTTTTTTCCATGATGATCCTACATATACCCTAAATAAAGGTCCTAAAATGATTTGAATGTGTACAAGACATTACAACACCACTTCAATATACCATTAGTTCATTTTTAATGCCAATTATCAAACAAAGTAAGGGAAAAGGATACTTATTCCATTACTACACAAATTAAGTCATTAGGCTTGGTTGAATGTCTTAGTGCACCTCCCAAAACCTAGAATCTATCATGATCCTCCATAGGCATCTATCACCAATCTTTGACAATGCTTGATCTTGTTGACAAAAGGAACTTGAAGGCTTGTAAAAAAAAAATAGAATGCTACTCCAAGAATTCATTTTTGAATGATGGACTGATTTCTCCTTCCTCTTGAATGTAAAACCTTGTGATATCATGTGAAATTATCTCTTGTCTAGTAAAAAATGATTAAAAGATAGTTTTGTAGGCTTCTTTCTAATTTCTTTTTTATTAAATCTTTAAAGACAACATTTGAAATTTGAATTTGAGACCTTAAAATTCCACCAAAAACATGTTTTAAGTTGAGGTTAGGAACTTGAAGGGGAACCATTCACCCATGGGAAAATGGATCCTAACCTAAAAATTCAAGACCTAATAAATGTCGGGGCATTAATTTAGTTAATAACATTTATTCAATATAGGAGAGAGTGTCGAGAAATAAATAAAACAAGCCTCGGGATGCATAATAAGGGGTATTAGGGTCCCAAAAATGAGGTTTGAAAATGCATAAATGAAAGGTCACTAAAATAGATCCAAATTAAGTGTGAAATTATACTTTCTCTTCGAAAGGAGCACAATTTTTTATAGTACATTTAGCCCCCACTATAGCGGCCATATGACACTACGTGCATATGCAAGCTAAAGGAGTTCAAACAATAAAAATGATACTCATATGGATTCATTCGCAAGTAGGGAGAATAAAACCCCCAAATGTAGTCCTCTACAAAACTACAATGTTAGGAACTACATCCTGCAATACCAATTCATTAGTCATTCAAAAATCCTCTTATCAAACTTCTATAGTGAATCAAATTTGAGGGTAGATGTATGCCCCCTAGATTTTGCCTGCTTTATAGAGGTGGAATCGGGGTAGCCACAAAACCACATCGAATTGATTAAGTCCTATCATAGGTTATTTCAAGTACAATACCACATAGTGATAAACAATGGATTAGATCGAGGGTGGAATTATGAAACCAATGCATCAAACAACATAAAAAATGGAGTTCTCTAGCCCCCAATATGTTGATTTGAATGAAATAAAATATGCCTCTTTTAATGAAATTAGGTATTTATGAATGAAAATGACACTTTTACCTATAATTTTGACATTTACCATTCTACAATTTACCTTGGTGTAGAGTGATTGAAAATTTTGAGCAGACGGGTATACAAGCCTCCCAAACTCAAGATCCTTCACGAAGAGGTGGCACAGGGCATGCTCCAACATATGGTGAGTGGATTCTTCTCTACTTAATCTTTGCATTGATATATTTATAGTACTTTTTTAATGCATTTTTAGAATGTTTAGGATCATAGAAAATAAAGTCATAAAGTGTCCCCCTTTCTCGCAAAGCATCCATCTTTATTGCAAACTGTCCCACTTAGTTGTAAAGTGTCCCACAATGGAAAAAGTGTCCAAGACCCCCCATCCAATAATGGCCCATATGTTCAACTTGGTCACAAATTGTCCTAGAGAAACTTTAGTGTACTTTTTTAATATATGTAGGATTTATTTTGCTTATTTTATTATTTAGGTCCCTCCCCGAGCCCAACAATGTCTAGGAGGAAAACAATTATGTTTCCTCCAAGAGCTAATCACACAACTACCAAAGGATGAAATTGGTATTCTTCAAGATACTAGACTATTTTGGGTATACCTCATGCCACCCATGAGGTATCGTGATGCTATGTTGATGGCCCTAATAGAGAGATGGATGTCAATACATGTACCTTTCATCTTCCTATCAAGGAGATGACTGTCACCTTAGAGGACATTCACCGCATTTTGTGGTTACCCATTTAGGGCAAGATTATTCACTCTATAAATGAGCACACAATTGAGAAGATGTGATATGAAATTCAATACTCTATAGGGTTCCCTATCTGAGAGGTGAGTGTTGGACCTCACATTGAGCTTAGATGGTTGCTACATGCGTGGTCATTGCTACACTAGCACATTATGTTTTTTACCCCAACACTCACACTGGTTCCTGGTGGATGTGACATGCACTTAGATGGAGAGTTAGTTCATATCATTTGGGACATGGAGCAACATAGGACCATTTATTCTTGGGGTTGCAGTATGCTAGCACATAGACACATGCACTAGGCCTATAGGATATCCTACCATAGTGGCCATGTGGTACCCATGGGCCTACAACTATACACTAAGATGAGCTTGGAAAGAGGGTGATTTGTTACACTAGTGGGACTCGACCACTTGGATGAGGACGATATAGTATGGAGACCTTATCTCATGATACCCTAGTGGGAAAATGAGACACGATCTAGTTAGATTGTAGTAGGGTTTATTTGTATTGGGACGACATGATTACATAGTGATATCCTTCTACTATCATCATGCCATGCACCAGTTTGGATAGATTCAGGTTTTTCTACAACCATGACCTATGTATCGATGATTAGCATGGAGTGCCCCCAAGCATGGAGACACTCGTCACTTTATTATTGATAAATTTACCTTAGTGACTCAGAGGAGGAGGACCACAACATTCCCTTAGTCTTTAATCTGATGAAGTAGGTAACACACTAGCCTAATTATAGTGGTGGGCTAGAGCATGACCAACACATGTATTTCCTATACATCATCTTGTTGGCCATGTTGTACCTCTTCCAGATCATCGAGATGACAAGGAGGAGGAGATCAACATAGATTCAGATGATGAGGGCATAGTCTTGAATATATTCCCTAATGAGGAGAAGAATTTCTAGCCAATGAGAGATGAGTCAGATGAGGCAGGTGATTCCCCAACTTCCCTCGAGAGGAGAGATTCACCTCCTACCCAAGTCACTAGAGTGTGTACAATGGACGTAGCTGGAATCAACACTCATGAGCATGGGGAGACTTGTGATAGCGGGCCATCCATGCTTCCTACACAGTAAGGATCCATTATTACACAACTATACCCTGACTAGCAAGCTGGAGATTCAGGTGATGATGTTCAAGTATTTATACTTTCATTATGCTTTCACACTTATGTGTATGCTCTATATATATCATGATCTATACTAATATCTTTTATAATTTCCATCTTGCAAGGTCCACACCAGGGTGGCATGCGCTTTACCACCAAGTGATCATGGATATGGTGCCTCCATTGCCTACAAATAATGATATACCTTTAGAATACATGCCCCCACCTTCCATGGGGCAATATACAGATCTCTTTGAGCTAGTTGTGAGGTTGAGGGAAACATATGAGAGTGCCACCAAATGTGTTGATCGATCTCTAGCAAAGATTTCAGTACTACATGTAGTATACGATGACCTTCGAGCATCTTGAGCTCCAATTGATAGTGGGATAAAGACTACCTTATGATCAACATCTCGAGGCTATAGGAGGAGCTAACTAGGTTGTAGGAGGATAGAGACCACATAGATTAAGAGAACGTTGAGGCACTTATATGAGAGGCTGGAGTGGTTGGAGAGGTGTGGGGCCTACAAGAAGCGATGATATCAATGAGCAGATTAGGATCACATTCTATAGTCTCACAAAGTATGACACCACCAAGCCCTGAGGGGTCTAGCAGTCATAGGCCCTACTAACTTTGTATTTTTGATTATATGTACTTGAAATATTTATGCATAATATAGAGAATTTATGTTTTTTTTATGAGGTTATGTTGGATTAGATGTCGGTGTGATTTATTAAATAATCTGAGTAAGAGTATTTAATAAATATCTCCATGATCTAATGTTATGTGATTTAATTAAAACACATTTAGTTTACATTAGATGCTACATTGTGATTGAGTATGTTATGTTAAATTAAATTCACCTATGATATAAATTCTAGAACATTAAATGCATATAAGGATCTAATCTAACAAAACACAAAAAATGAATTTGAAAAATAAAGTAATAATTTAAACTAACTTGAATAATCACTCTAGACTCTAAGAAACACCAAGATCATTTGTTAAAGAATGAAGAAATGTGAGATAAAAATAAAATACTATCTACTTAAATCTAACAACACTACTTCAACATACATACTATTCAAAAGGGGTGTTATGTGTAATACCAATGTATATTCATGACATTTATAGGTTCTTTGAGAGGTGTACCATCCATTTCCATTAATTTATAGGCACCAGACCTATAATTTTCTTCAATTACATAAGGTCTTAGCCAGTTAGGTCTAAATTTCCTTTTTTCAATTGGAGGGGAATTTACATTACATTGATTCTCATATAAAGCTAAATTGCCTTTATTAAATGCATGAAAGATGTGTGATCATTATAACTACATTGCATTTGTTGGGAATAAACTTGGAGATGCTCAAGAGCATTTATACATCATTCATCAAGCATTTCAAGTTGACGCAATTGTGGTTCCTTATAGGTAGTGTCATCAGGTAGCTCTCTAAGAGAAATTCTCAATGAAGGAATTTCTAACTCTAAGGGCATTATCATAGAGTAGCACCATAAACAAAATTATGGGTATGTGCAGGATCATCATGGAAAAAATAGGCCCTTAAGTGGCAAAAAATTCACAAAAATCAGAGTTAGGCAACTTGAAGTAAAAATTTGAATAAGTTATCTATATTATTTCAAAAATATGTAAGAATATAATCTATAGAAAATTGAATGTAGTTTCTAAACTCCTAGGTTGTTTTTTTTTTAAAATCTATTTGGTGAAAATTTGAAATTTCAATGCATTGGTACTTAAATTTCAGGGAAAAAATAAGAAGTAGGTGTTTGTGTGACCACCCTAACCACAATAAAATGATAATATTTTTTTATAAGATTTTAGATATAAGTAGAGGACTCATGTCTTGATGTGATGCATTTTATTTTGTAATTTTTTTCCAAGTAAATAATTAATTATGAATTTTTTTTTACAAATTTTTAAAAAATATAAAAACTTGTATGTTTGACCACCTTAACTTTGTCAAAACTTCATGAAATTCAATTTTTCTTTTTTTTAATCCTATATTATGCAAATCACAGAATGTGACACATGTTTTAGATTCAAAAAATGTGATACCGTTTGAAAGTTATAGATGTTTTTCAATCAGCCTATCAATGAGGACTTTAGTCATAATTTAAATAGGAAATGAATAATAATTACTTATTTAATTCAAAGTAAATCATAATTTATATCGATGGAAAACTGAGAATCTCCTTTAAAAACCCTTTTTGTTTCATCAATTTTGGGTAAAAAAATAGTCGTCAGCCACATACCCATCATATTGCCACTTTTTGGTCCATCATGATCCTGTACATACCCTTATAGGGAGTGTTTACTGTATATTTTCTAATTTTCTTGTATGATAGGCCCATAATACATAATTTAATTGAGTATGCCAATATTTATTATGCTTTCTTACCATTTTCCTTAAGATTTGTTTAAGAGTTTTGTTAGTTGATTCCGCTTGACCATTTGATTATGGGTAATATGGTGTCAAAAATGATGTTGTATATGAAATGTTTCCAAGAATTTCTTCACATCATTTTTCTTAAATGGAGTTCCATTACCTAAAACTAATGTAGAAGGAAGACCAAAGAATGAAATAATGTGTTCCAATATGAAAAGACATATCAAGCATTAGCTGTCATGGAATGAAGAGGGATACCTTTTACCCATTTTGTTAAATAATTTGTTGTAGTAATTATAAAGGTATGTCCAATGGAAGAGGGTGGTGATATAATATGATCTAGACCCCACACAGATAATGGCCAAATAGGAACCTGGGAATGAAGCTCGAAAGCAGGAGCATGAATCAAATTGTTGTGTTCTTGACATTTATGACATTTCTTAATGTGAGAAAAATAATCTTGTTCCATTGTCTCTAATAATATCCTATATGGATTAAATTTTTCACTAATGATCTTCCTCCAAAATTTCCTCCACGAGCACCTACATGAGCTTCTTCAAGTGCTATAGGAATTTTTGACTATTTAAGAAATCTAACCAAGAGACCATCAAATGATCATCTATATACAACATCCATGAGAACTATGTATTTAGATGCAGTTTTTCAAAGATGAGATCGAGTGTTCTTAGTTGTAGGCTTAGGAAAGGTACCTTATTTTAAGTAGTTGAATATTATTGTGTACCAATCATTAGATTTTTCAACATTGGTCAATTACACTTTTTTAACTTTATCATCTATCAAAGGTTTTAGGATTATGTGGATTGTAAATGTGAAATTGACAAAAGGATCTTTAGGAGATACAAGGGAAGTAGTGCTTGCCATTGCATCTACATGTTGATTATCCTTTTGTGGTATGTTTTCAATGGTATATGATTCAAATCATTCTAATAATGTCATTGTAAGGTCTTTATACTTAGAAAACTTGTCATGTTTCACTTGATATGAACCACTTATTTGCTTAATGATTAATTAAGAATCACCAAATATCCTAATGTCTTTAACACCAAGGGCTAAAGTTGCACGTTATCCAACAATTAAAGCTTCATACTTTTCAATGTTATTTTTACATGTATAGGGAGTTTAATCGATAAGGTAAGGGAATAGGGTTTCCAGAAGGAAGAATTATTATAACTCCCACTCCAGAGGTAGCTCTACACTTAAATCCATCAAAGTATAATTCTCATGTTTCTTTTTCATTAGTCAACACACTTTTGTTAGGGAATGAGTCTATATTAGGTAATGCTAAGGGAGAAGGTGCATTAGCTAAATGGTCAGTTAAGGCTTTTCCTTTAATTTCCTTTTGAGAGATAAATTTAAGATCAAACTCAGTTAAAAACATAACCCATTTAGCCAAATGTCTCGATAAATCAGTTTTAGGAAAAAGGTATTTTAAAGGATCAAACTTTGTCATCAAATGAATTTTCACTTTTAATAAGTAATGTCTCAATTTACTAGTAGAAAATAAAAGATCCAAACATTGTTTTTCTATCATTGTATATTGTGTCTCGTAGTCAATCATAGTTTGGCTAATGTAGTAAATAGGATGTTCTTTAGCATTATCATCTTGTTGAGCCAACAATGCTGCTAGAGCATGGGTTGATTCTGTGAAGTATAAAGGATAAATGGTCTTTCCTGCATGGCAGGTTGTGAAACGGGAGGAGAAGCTAAGTATTCCTTTATATTTTCAAATGTTTGCTTACAATCCTTTTTCCAATTAAATTTTGAGTCTTTCTTAAGAAGTTGTGTAAAGGGGAGGGTCCTATCCACTAAGGATCATACAAAACAACAAATAGCCTAAATCCTTCCTTATAATGTACATAATTGAGAAATATTTTTCGGCGGTGGCATATTAATGATAGCATCAATTTTCTTCATTTCCACCTCAATGCCTTTGGAAGATACTATAAAACCTAAAAAACTTCCACTAACCACACTAAAGACAAACACACTTTTTCGGATTCAATCTCATGTTATACTTACACATTCTTTCAAATACTTTCCCTAAGGATATTTACATTATCTTGTTGAGTTAAATATTTGGCTAGGATATCATCAACATAATCTTCCAAAATCTTATGTATGTAATCATGAAATATCAATGTCATATCTCATTGATATGTTGCACTTGCATTCTTTAATCCAAAAGCCATAACCACCCAACAAAATGTCCCCCAAGCTATAGTAAATGTTGTCATGTATTGATCTTGAGGGTTGATAAAGATTTTATTATATCTCGAGAATCCATCCATGAATGAAAAAAAATCATGGCTCGCAATTGAATCTACTATCATGTCAATATTAGGAGGGGGAAAGTCATCATTTAAAGATGTTTTATTCAAGTCTCAAAAATTCGTAAACATCCTAATACAATTATCAAGTTTTGCAACTATGATAGTGTTTGAGATCCATGGAGAATAGTCAATAGGTCAAATATAGCAAGTTTCAAGGAGTTTGTCAGTCTCAGCTTTAACCAATAAAGCTATTGTAGGATTCAACTTGTGTATCTTTTGTCTTATTGGTTTAGCATCTTTTGCAAGGACTATGTTATGTGTCACTATCTTAGCATCAATACCCGACATGTCTAAATAAGTCCAAGCAAAGAGTTCATGAAATTCATGTAATAATGTTGTATGATCTTATTCATCCTCATCAAGGCACTTTCCCATTTCAATCACTCTTTCTTCATTAGATGTGTCCATTAGTACATGTTGAATGTATCTCCTATAGGGAGTGCATTTTGTCTCAAAATTTCAGGAGTGTATTCTTCTTTGTCTTGTTCAATGTCATTAATTTCCTTGTCTTCATCAACATGCTCAATACTAACCATAGCACAAGTTACTTCTCATTTGTGATGAGAATTTCGTGACTTTTTATGAGCTCCTAAAATTTCTTTCAGGGCTTCATCATCTTCAAAGTATTCCAATGACTCATTACTTGTATCAATTAATTCGAGATTCTTTAAATTGAGGGTTATATTAGAAGAGTTACACATGATGGTGTTGATGTTGAGTGTCAAATTTTTTGTAGCTTTTGTTATCTTAGAAGGACAATATCCAAGACCTTTATTTGTTTCTTTTGTGTTAGGCTCTATAGGAACATAGATGTGTTATTATTTTCTACCACATCCTTTCCACTATAACCATTTTTTTTTCAAGAGATCATAACTTCTTCCATAAAGTCTTTCCATTTCTTTTAGACTCAATGGTTGTTTGAATAATCAACTTCATCAAAACTTGTTGTATAACTTGTGTCTTCTTCTCTAGTGAATGAATTAGATGCTTGTGATGGTTCTTCAAATTTTTCTGTTGACACTACCATTGGTTCTTTTCCCTTTTTAGGTCTTTTTGTTGTGATCTTGTATTCTCCCATGAATGTTGGTGTGAAATATAAGGAACCCCAATCATCTTCCAATAACTTTGTGGCTTCTTCAATATGTTTTTATTTTTCTTTCTCTTGCGTGATTTTGACTTTTGAAGTTAGTATCAATATTTTCAAAGTACTTTGCTTATCTTTCTTAGTGTGTAAACAACTTTCAGGTTCAAGGTCAGCCTTGATTGTGTAATATTTATTATTATTGACATACTTCATTAAACGTTGAAGAGTAGAAGGTACCACATGCTTTTCATGAATCCATAGTCCACCTAAAAGAGGATTATATAAAATATCTTGAGGCATAACATGGACAGTAGTTTGCAATGTGGCCTTTCCAACTGTAATAGGTAATGTGATCATGCCAAGCGGTTGTTTTCCTATGTTATCAAATCCATGAATGGACAAAGAAATAGGTTCAATATTTCTCTTATCCATTCCAATCTTATTGAAAAGGTTTGCACTACACACATTAAGGGTTGAGACATTTCTCTTTATTACTCTCCTATTAATAATGGCTATGATGATAGAAGCTTCATGTTGTTTTTGAACTTCCAAAAAGGGTAACTATCTATGGTGAAAAAAATGTCTATATTAACCTCATTCATTCCCTGAATTAGAGTGGCCAAATAATTTTAATTTTCACTCGAAGGAACCAAAACTTTCTACAAGGATATTTGAAGCATACTATGGTAATAAGGTGAATCTTGAATAAGATCCCATAAGGATATCTTAGCAGGAGTATTCTTAAGTTGTTCAACAAGATCATACTCCTTTCCACTATGTAAAAGAAATCAAGGAGCACTAGGAAAGATAGGTTGAGATAATAGTAATGAAATTGGAGTGGTTTTTTGTTGCCTATTGTCCCTTGTATTATATGCATAAGCAACAGCATTGTAACCCGATTGTTGTGAACCATTATTACTATCAAGTTGCCTTGTAAAGTTCTAGATATCTCCTAGTTTTAATTATTTATTTTTAGGTGGTTGCAAAATAATCATAGGTTAGTTTTATACTTGAGGTTGATGTGAGGGTGGGTAAAGGATGAGTGGAGGTGTGATTACATTAACATCTCTTTGTTTCATTTTTTCATGACAAGACTTAGTGGATGAACCTTGTGAGATGAAGTCCTCAAGGGATTCATCTAACATATCAAAGTCATCACTACTAAAGGGCTTGAGGGATAGGTTAACTTGGAAAAAGAGATTTGATATCATAAAATTACTATGATTTTTCCAAGATTTTCATTGACTTATTTTGTTTTATTTGATGTTTTTGGTTTTTTGTTTAGATTTTCTAATGCTTACAAAATGTAAACTAATCTTTTTAATCTATGAAATGATGATGAAAGTAAAGGAAAAATAAAAAAATATAATGTTATATTTAATTGAAATATGAAAGAAATGATTTTCAAAATGTTACAAAATATAACTAAATAAGCAATAACTTGAGTGCATAAATAGATTGTCTTGGAAAGGTACTGCTCAATCTAAAAAATAAAAACATAAAGCCAAAACAGAAGCCAAATTTCACTCAGAAACTTGTCTAAAATGCTTGTACAAGGACGCATTCACCCATGGGTGAATGTGTCCTTCCTCAGGGTTTTTGAAAATGAACTTTTACAAGGTCTGAGTTATTACATGCAATTTCTGGTTCTAATCTGTAACAGGGGATTTTGTAATAGATTTTCCAAATTAGGGTATGGAAATGCAAGTTTAACTAAGGTCAAATGAAGAACTAGGTGACTATTTTTAGAATGAAATTTGAACCTAAATATGAATTTAGATGACTGAATAATGATCTTGATGATAGTATAATGCAAAATGAATGCAAAATTAATGCAATTTTTCTATTTTTTTTATGAATTTAAGTGATGCAAACATGCAAATTTAACCCTGAAATGAAATGTTCACTAATGCAAGATTAAATAACCATAAATGTAATGCAAATAATGTAAATATAATGCAAGATAGTGCAAAAATTAGATCTAGGATGAAATAGACACCAATTTTCATAAATTTGTCATACAATGTCAAGTTCACTGAAATGAAATGAAGAAAAATAGGGTTTTCCAAAATGGAAAAGTAAGTCCAAAAGGAGGAAGTAGGCCCTATCTTCCTCAATTCATGAGGAAATGAGGTCCCCACCTCAAATTTATTAACAAAACTTTGGGGAAAAAAACTAAAAAACTAAACACTTTGGGGAAAAAAACTAAAAATAGAAAATCAACTCCAAAATGCAATATATCACTTGGACCTTAAAGATTAAGCATAAAACTAATAGAAACAATAAACCTTCTGGAAAATATGAGAGCGAATAACATTGGCACCTATCACAAAATGTTGTTTCTACAAGCCTGACATGGACTCATTCACCCATGGGCAAATGGGTCCAGGTAGCACTTTCTGGAAAATTATAGATCTGAGACTTGTTTATGATAAATATGCAAAAAAAGATTGTTGTTTAGTGGTGAATGGGAGTTTTCCTCAATCAAACCCTTACTTTAGTAATCAAACCTTCGTGAAAAGTATAGATTTAAAATGTGAAAGTGTGTGCAAGCCCTAATCTTAAGCATTTCTAAGATTACAAGAGATTAAAATGCAAAGAATCCCTATTCAAATGTGTTAGAATAGAGTTCCTAAATGAAACATGAGTTCACTGGTGAAGACCTACTTTTGGAGATATCAAATCACCCTAATAGATAATAAATTTGATAATACCTTCCTTTAGGCAAAAAATAGAATGATAATAGAAGATGAAACTATTGATGGGTGTTTTTGCACACTTTCTCAACACAAGCAGTGTGTAGATGCACTACCTCTCTTAAAAGGAGACTTCTAACAAGAAGTTGCTGAAAATCAACCCAAGGTCTCTCAGGTGTTAGGTCATGACTTGTATGGAATTTCTCAATTGATGTATGTGATTTGTTGGAATCACAAGGAAGACTTACAGATGAGTTACAAAGCATGGGAAGTTTGATCTCCAAATGGAGTTCTTAAGATGGGAGATTTGTTGTGTATTTGTTGTAGGTTCAAACAACAATCTTTAACTCCATTTTGTCATTTGGATTTAGCTTTACAATGTGCAATGAACCTTGCCTAAGGTTACTATTTAAAAAAAAGGAAAAAGGGCAGGGAAGAGAGAAGGTTCCTGGATCTGAAACTGTGAATGAACAGTGATCATGGAGGCTACTACAATAGACAAACTCCCTAAAACTAAGTTTTGCTTGACCAAGAGAAACTATAGCTGTAAAAAACTAGTGCAATCTTCTAAGGACTGCAAATTTTTAGATTACACACACACATCATGCACATGTAATTGAACTAAGTTGTAGCAATGAAGTAAAGAGCTCAGACTATCTTTGTAAAGTGACTTATCATCAATGAACCACAAAAAGAATGAGCTATAAATTCATCAAATACTGAAACAACAATCACCATCACCACTTCCATTCAAGAAACTAGCACCTAAAATAATAGGGAAGTTGAACCATGCATACATAAAGAGAGAACTCAAAAGGAACACCCATAAATCATGCAATTTTGCTTTCTATTGCTTTAGAATGTCTTTACATCAGTTCTCCAACCTTTTTCAAATGAGGGGAAAGCCCCTATTTATAGTTTCCCAAAGCCCAAATGAATGGCTAGGATTGAATTACATTGTGTGGCCCAAATTTGTTTACATTAGGGTTTCACCTACCCCTCAATATTCAGCAATTTAAAATACATCTTTTGTCTTTTCCTTCTTTTGTCACCTAGTGTCCAGGTGTTGTAGCAGTTTTATCCTCTTGCTGATTTCCCTTTTACTGTAGTTGAAACTACCTAAAATTTGCCTTCTTCCTTGATGTGTTTGCAGTGTTCTTCCTTGGATTAAATGGACCCATCGACATTTGGCATCAATGGATTGGTTGCCCCTGATTCAGGCGGACAGGTTATCATCATCTGGTGAAAAGTAGGAAACCTCCCTCATGCCTTCTTCAAGGCCACTCCCTTGCATTTTTTATCATTGATTTCCTTAGCACGGGCCTTCTTCTAACACTAACCCTGTTGGTGGGTGCAAGGGGGAGAGGCAAACATTAAATGAATAGTGACAGGAGCTATGTGATTTTCCTTGTTCAACTTTCTCAATGGGTCTCATGACAGACCCGTAGTAGGCTCCTTGAATCCTATGCACATGAAGTGTCGTAAGTGCTTTCATACACAAATCAAGACAAATGTTAGTGAAATCATGCAAACTCCTTGTTAGATCCATCCATGCATCATCAAAAGATCATAATATTCATATTTGGAGCTCATTTGGACCATAAACATTAATGCGGGCCTAAGGGGGTGGGCACCAAGGTGGGCGACAGACGGAAGGAAGAAGGAAGGTGGACAACAAACAGGGGACAAAAAACTAGAAGAGAAGTTCCTGGACCTCGCAAAACATACCAAAACCAAGAATTTCAATTATAGCAAATGGGAATAAGAGAAGAAAGAGTGCCAAGACATACTTCCTCAGGATTGGACTCATTTGAAAAAAGTGAAAGCTTGGAAGGGGAAATCCGGAGGGTCACTGCCCTTTGAAACGACAATGAACACACGGCGGCCCAGAAGGAAAGTCCCAGACGGTGACGAAGGGATGGAGTTCTGGAAACGGCCATGGAGCGGGCAGGTTCCAGAAGGCGGACCACCGAGGGCCAACGAAAGGTCAAAACAGCCAAGGAGGGACAAAGTTCTGGAAACGACCACGGAGGGGGTGGGTTTCGGAAGGTGGACCATCGGGGGTCGATGGAAGGTCAAAATGGCCATGGAGGGGGCGAGTCCCAGAAGGCAGACCATAGGGGGTTAACAAAAGGTCAAAATAGCCAAGGAGGGACGGAGTCCCAAAAATGGCCATGGAGGGGGTGGGTTTCGGAAGCTGGACCGTCGGGCCCAATGGAAGGTCAAAATGGCCAAGGAGGGACAAAGTCCCGAAAATGCCCACTGAGGGGCCGGGTCTTAGAAGGCAGAATGTCGGGGGCTGACAGAAGGTCAAAACGGCCAAAGAGGGACAAAGTCTCGAAAATGGCCATAGAGGGGCCGGGTCCCAAAAGGTGGAACGCTGGGGGCTGACGGAAGGTCAAAATAGCCAAAGATGGATGAAGTCCCAGAAACAGCCATGAAGGGGTTGGGTCCCACAAGGCAGGAGGTTGAGGGCCGACAAAAGGTCAAAATGACCAAAGAGGGATGAAGTCCCAGAAATTGCCACGGAGGGGTCAAGTCCCAGAAGGCGAAACGTCAAGGTCTGATAGAAGGTCAAAATGGCCAAAGAGGGACGAAGTCAAGGAAATGGCCACGAAGGGGCCCAAACCTAGAAGGCATAACACTGGGGGCCAAAAAAAGGTCAAAATGGCCAAAGATTCATGGAGTCCCAAAAACAACCACGGAGGGGTTGCGTCCCAGAAGGCAAAACATCGGGGGCAACAATAGGTCAAAATGGCCAAAGAGGGATGAAGTCCCAAAAACGGCCATGAATGGGCCAGTTCTCAGAAGGTGGAACGCCGGGGGCCGACGAAAGGTCAAAATGGGCAAAGAGGGATGGAGTCTTGGAAATAGCCATGGAGGGGGTAGGTCCCAGAAGGTGGATCACCAGGAGTCAATGAAAGGTCAAAACGGCCAAGGAGGGACAGAGCCCCAGAAATGGCCAAGGAGAGGTCGAGTCCCGAAAGGTAGACTGACGGGGGCCGACGGAAGGTCAAAATAGCCAAGGAGGGATGAAGACCCGAAAACAGCCACGGAGGGGGCATGTTTCGGAAGGTGGACTACCAGGGGCCAACGAAAGGTTAAAAAGGCCAAAGAGCGATGGAGTTCTAGAAGGAAATTTTTGAAACCCCCGAAACTTAACGAAACCCTGCCAGTTCACTTAGGCACCACAAAAACATCCCAAATCCATAGGAAACTTGTCCCCAAAGTCAAAAAATGACAAAAAATGAAAAGCATGTGAGGAGGGGCCAAGTCAGCAGGATCAAATGAAGGGAAACCCATAGGGGCACTTCCGTGAAGGTAAAAAACCTGGTGAAACTCAAGTAGGTGAATTTGGTCTAGGGAATTTGATCATTTGAAGGCACATGACTAATTTAGGCTTTAGAAAAGGGGCACGCAAAATAAGACAGGAGAAAAGCAACCCATCGGGAGCGAAAAGAGGGGGTCCCTACCTATGGCGGGGCATGTGTGCAAAACATGCACAAAAAATGGCGACTTGCTAGGGAAATGCTCCAGAGCATTTCAATGACAAACTAGAATCATGAACCCAAAATCTCTAGTTTTGATCTTCACACTAGGGAAAACAAACCAGATGCTCATCCAAAGGATCAAAACCACTAGTTAATCCAAACTTCAGTATGCTAAAAATACAAGTGTGCGTAGTTGCGTTAATTCCCATCCTTCAGTTACTACAAGAACATAGTTTCGTCAAGTTAAGCTACGTAGTTTATTCTAACTCCAAAAGCATTTGGGACATTGCCTCGTTGTCAGTTAGGTATCTATAGCCCCAATGAGGTTGTTGTTGTGATTCTCCTGAACATTTCTCTACTGTCGGCCAGGCGTCCATTGCCCCAGTAGAGTTGCTCGGATACCCTCAAAAAATTGAATTTTCTCTTTCTTTTAATTTTCAATGCTTTCTTTCTTTCTTTCTTTTGATTTTTTCTCTTTTTAGTTATTTTATTTCAACCCACAACCAATGAAGCTCACGCTCAGAGCTGAGAATCACAGTGGCGCTAGAGCAGAATTTTAGATTTTTCACTTAACTATACTTCACAAAGGACCTACAATGACCTCCAAATTCTTAAAATATGTGAGAGATATAAGATTCTAGAATACATCATAATCAGACCAACCAACGACTTATCCTCTTTGAATCAAACACCTCGATCACTTGACACTAACAAAAGATCCTCACCATCCACTCTGAAAACTTGATTTGAATTTGACAAAGAAATACATAGAACAACCTAAGGTGATAAGTATGGTTTTTGTGTGCATAGATGTACCCATCCAAAAGAAGAGGGACCCCAAGCAAAGCAACAACAAAATGAAATCAAAGTGAATGAAAAGCGAACACCAAAACTAACCAAAGCATAACAGGGAAAGAAAACAATAAAGAAACCCCTAAAGCAAGCAACCTACAACACACCAACTAACCTAAGGAAAGTACGAAAGCGGAGTATTTACATGAAACCTATACTACTCAAAAATGAGCTATGTACAAAGATATTTACAAAGCACTATGTTCAAGTAGGGTAAGCCGACATTAACATTCATTGGATTTTGCAATGCATGCACAAGAAAAGGAGTGATCATTATCATTCTTAACCATGAAAATTTATCTTCATATTCTAAAAAAATAAATTCAACGTTGCAACACTCAAGTTTAGTCACATCATCATGAAAAATCAGCAATTGAGGAGGCTCGTTGAACCCATGGTTAATCTATAAACATTTTTTTCTTCCCTCATTACCATAATCAAAATGAAACATGCAACTGTAAGTATTCATAGGATTAAGGAAGGATAGAACCTGGATGTTGTCACGCGGATGTGGCAACATTGGATAGCCGAGAGCGAGCAAAACATCATTGACAGGTACATTGGCTGCTTCAGATAGAGGCACTGGGTGGTGCAACATTTCATGCATCAAGCCTGTATAAGGCAAGGAGAACGGGGAAACAAGGACTTCTTCCACATCTTGCATGAGATTGGAAATCCATATCAGTTGTTCCTCGAGGAGATAGACTTCATCTCGTTGATCATCCACAAACCTGGTGTCCACTTGATTTGCTATCCTAAAAAGGTAGCACACTATCCCACTTCCTTTCCCAAGTGTTGTCCTTATTTATGTGGTGTTCAATGTCATGGGACAATGACATGGGAGAATCTATCCTATTGTAGTCATCTAGAGGTGGGGGAGGATCAGCAATAATTATGCCGAAAGGACTCCAAGTTGCATCTTGTAGTCGACTAGGTGCTTCATCTCTTTCGGTAGCTATCTCAGCACCCCCGCCTTTGTCTTCTTCTCTTTGTTGTTTATGCATCTCATCATGATGTTCACTCATTTCCCCTTGTTCACTATCACTATAGATGAAGAAGGAACCCCTCTCCCAATACAGAAACTCTAGTGCATCACTGTTCAGAGGCTCAAGGAGTATGTCTTCATCGCTACTAACATCTAGGATGTACTCCTCTACAACATGAGCATCCCTCCATAGTATAGCTCCCAATGGGAAGAAGTCATCAATTGATGGCACCTCATCAAGGGGACCAAAATCCACTACGCAATCTCCCTCCAAGGACTTGTCATAAAGCCTATCGCTCATGGTGTGCAAATGCTCTTCAAGAGGAAGAAATTTGTGATGATTGATGGATAACATTCCAGTTTGATCCACTTCATCATTTGGGAGCTCGAGACTATATTGTTGTCCTTCTTCAATTGTTTTCCTAACACCTTCTTGAGGATTTCCTTTAGCTAGGTTGTCACTTGGCTCGGGTTCTTGATCCTCATGTTCCATCCTTGAAGCAACTACAGGAAGTGGTGTGCTTGGTTGCCTTTCTTCTTCTTTGACTTTCTCAATGGCTTCTTGGCACAGTCTACATGTGAACTCTGAGTGTGATGAATCATGGTGTCTGCACCAATCTGGTAGCAACAGCACCTCCAAATCCACTTGAAATTTTATCTTAGACCAATCCCTTGCTAATCTTGACACTAGCTGGTCATATCTTTCCACTATCGCATCCTCATCATCATTTGGGAAGGAAGGTGAATAGTAGAAAGTCACGACGAGTGGTTGCTCCCACTCCTCCAAACCTACATTTTTAGATGCTTGATCACTTTCATTCATGAAGGAGAAGTCCTCTAATCTAATCTCACTTATTTCTTCATCATCGTTCTATGTTGTCCTAAGGCTATCAACCTTGTCTTCTTCCTGATTTTCAACATCTTCATTGGCTACCCCAGCATACACTATTGCAGACTTTGTTGATTCATCTTCAACTTCCAATGAATTCTCTTCTATATTAGAGGACTGCTCTTTGCTGATAGAGGAAAGACTTTCTAACCTCTTTCTGATTGAACTTTCATCATAGTTTTCTACTTTCCTACAAAGATTAGCTCCTTCCTTTTCATTTTTAGCTTCAAAGTTCACTATCCCAGCACTAGTTCGTGTCAAATCCCTTGGTTCCTCTTCGATGTGCTATCCTCCAGATGTTGAAAGATCTTTGGCCTCATGGGATGACCCGTCCTCCTTGATAGTTGGTTGCTCCAACTTGTCGGAACAACCCTTGACTTGAGTGATGATGTTGTCACATGATGGACACATAAATTCTGAATGTGGTGCATTGTGAAATCTGCAACAACTTTCCATTAGTACTTCCTCCAATCTTGGTCCATCTTTGATGCCCAAACATTCTTGGATTGAAGCCCCTTGAATGCCTTAGCTGCCATGGTTTGTAATTCTTCCTCTGGGTCTGCAAGGGCTAAAGGTAGATAGATTTCCCAGAAGGGTATTTTTCCTTGCAAGACCCTTTCAATTATGCTCAAATAAGTCAGACACCCCAACTCGTTGTGCCTGCTAGTGCAATGGATCTGACATCTATCCGCCAAGGCAAATTACTACAATGGCTTTTTCCGTCTCTTGTTCAAATCTGCATGCAACTGAGTGATGCTAATTTGTGCATGCTACTCCATTTCGACTAAGCTTTTGTTTGCCTTCAGAATTTTTTGATTTTAACTTTCAGCATGCGATGAGATCTCCCTATCTTAAATTTCTTCTTGAAAGTTTTCTTTTCAACTTCGAACTTTTAACTTTGTAGCCTCAACATGTCATGCCCTCCTTCTAGAGCCAATTCTGTTGATGGGTGTTTTTGCACACTTTATGAACACAAGTAGTGCGTAGATGCACTACATCTCTTGAAAGGAGACTTCCAACAATAAGTTGTTGAAAATCGCCCCAAGGTCTCTCAGGTGTCAAGTCATGAATTGCATGGAATTTCTTAGTTGATGTATGTGATTTGTTGGAATCACAAGGCAAACCAATGGATGAGTTACAAAGCGTGGGAAGTTGGATCTCAAAATGGAGTTCTTAAGATGGGAGAGTTGTGTGTTTGTTGCAGGTTCAAACAACAATCTTGAACTCCATTTTGTCATTTGGATTTAGCTTTACAATGTGCAATGAACCTTGCCTAAGGTTACTATTTATAAAAAAGGAAAAATGGCAGGGAAGAGAGAAGGTTCCTAGATCTGTAACTGTGAATGAACAGTGATCATGGAGGCTACTACAGTAGACAAACTCCCTAAAACTAAATTTTTCTTGACCAAGAGAACCTACAGGCGCACAAAACTAGTGCAATTATCTAAGGACTGTAGATTTTTAGATTACACAAACACATCATGCACATGTAATTGAACTAAGTTGCAACAATGAAGTAAAGATCTCAGACTTACTTTGCAAAGTGAATCATCATCAATGAACCACAAAAAGCATGAGATGGAAATTCATCAAATACTAAAACAACAATCACCATCTCCACTTCCACTCAAGAAACTAGCACCTAAACTAATACGAAAGTTGAACCGTGCATACAAAAAGAGAAAACTCAAAAGGAACACCCATAAATCATGCAATGCTACTTTCTATTGCTGTAGAATCTCTTTACATCAATTCTCCAACCTTTTTCAAATGAGAGTAAAGCCCTTATTTATAGTTTTCCAAAGCCCAAATGAATGGCTAGGATTGAATTACATTGTGTGGCCCAGATTTGTTTACATTAGGGCTTCACCTACCCCTTAATATTCAGCAATTTAAAATACATCTTTTGTCTTTTCCCTATTTTGTCACCTAGTGGCCAGGTGTTGTAGCAGTTTTGTCCTCTTGCTGATTTCCCTTTTACAATAGCTGAAACTACCCGAGAGATGCCTTCTTACTCGATGTGTTTGTTGTGTTCTTCCTTCAATCAAAGCAACCCATCGATGACTGACATCAATGGATTGGTTGCCCCTGATTGAGGTAGACAGGTTATCATCGTCTGGTGAAAAGTAGGAAGACTCCCTCATGCCTTCTTCAAGGCTAGTCCCTTGCATTTTTATCATTGACTTCCTTAGCATGAGCCTTCTTCTAACATTGACCCTGTTGGTGGGTGCTAGGGGCAAAGGGGAACATGAAATGAATGGTGATAGGAGCTATTCACTTTTCCTTGTTCAACTTTCTCAATGGGTCTCCTGATGGACCTGCAGTAGGCTTCTTGCATCTTGCATACATGAAGTGTCGTAAGTGCTTTCATACAAAAATCAAGGCAAAAGTTAGTCAAAACCTACAAACTCCTCATTAGATCCATCCATACATCATCAAAAGATCATAATATTCATATTTGGAGCTCATTTGGACCATAAACCTTAATGCGGGCCCAAGGGGGCAGATGCCAAGGCAGGTGACGGACGAAAGGATGAAGAAAGGCAGACAGCGAACGGGGGACAACAAATCGGAAGGGAAGTTCCTGGACCTCGCAAAACTTAGGAAAACCAATATTTTCCATTATAGGGTCATAGAGGGGGCAGGTTCCGAAGGTGGACTATCGGGGGTCGATAGAAGGTCAAAACAACCAAGTAGGGATGAAGTTCCAGAAATGGCCACAGAGGGGGCGGGTTCCGAAAGGTGGACCATCGGGGGCTGTCAGAAGGTCAAAACGGCCAAGGAGGGACAGAGTCCCGAAAACGACCATGGAGGGGGCGGGTCTCAGAAGGCGGACCATCAGGGACTAACGAAAGGTCAAAATGGCCAAGGAGGGATGGAGTTCCAGAAATGGCCATAGAGGGGGCGGGTTTCGAAAGGTAGACCACTAGGGACCGACAAAAGGTCAAAATGGCCAAGGAGGGACGGAGTCCCGGAAATGGCCATGGAGGGGCTGGGTCCCGAAAGGTAGAACATCAAGGGCCGACGAAAGATCAAAATGGCCAAAGAGGGACAGAGTCTTGGAAATGGCCACGGAGGGGTCAGGTCCCGGAAGGCGAAGCGTGGGGGGCTGACAAAAGGTCAAAAAGGCCAAAGAGCGACAGAGTCTCAAAAACAGCCACGGAGGGGCCGGGTCCCAAAAGGTGGAATGCTGGGGACCAATTAAAGGTCAAAACAGACAAAGAGGGATGAAGTCCCAGAGATGGCCACGGAGGGGTCAAGTCCTAGAAGGCAGAACACTGGGGGTAGACAGATGGTCAAAACGGCCAAAGAGGGACGAAGTCCCAGAAATGGCTGCAGAGGGGCCAAGTTCCGGAAGGTGGAATGTTGGGGGCTGACGGAAGGTCAAAACGGCCAAAGAGGGACGGAGTCCTAGAAACAACCATAGAGGGGCCAGCTCTCTGAAGGCAGAACACCAGGGGCCGATGGAAGGTCAAAACGGCCAAAGAGGGATGAAGTCCCATAAACGACCATGGAGGGGGCCAGGTCCCAAAAGGTGGATCACCAAGGGCCAACGAAAGGTCAGAACACCCAAGGAGGGATGGAGTCTTGGAAACGGCCACAGAGGGGATGGGTCCCGGAAGGCAGACCATCAGGGGCCGACATAATGTCAAAAAAACCAAGGAGGGACGAAGTCTCAGAAACGGCCATGGAGGGGGTGGGTTCTAGAATGTGGACTGTCGAGGCCCGATGGAAGGTTAAAATGACCAAGGAGCGACAGAGTTCTGGAAGGAAATTTATGAAACCTACGAAACTTAACGAAACCTTGGCAGTTCACTTAGGCACCACAAAAACATCCCAAATCCATAGGAAACATGTCCCCAAAGTCCAAAAATGATGAAAAATGTGAAGCATGCGAGGAGGGGCCAAGTTAGCAGGGTCAAATGAAGGGAAACCCACAAGGGCACTTCTGCGATGGTAAAAGACCTGGTGAAACTCAAGTAGGTGAATTTGGTCAGGGGAATTTGATCATTTGAAGGCACAAGACCAATTTAGGCTTTAGGAAAGGGGCATGCAAAACGAGATGGGAGTAAAGCAACCCATCGAGAGCAAAAAGAGGGGGTCCCTACCTATGGCAGGGCGTGTGTGCAAAACATGCACAACAGAAACCACTTAGGAAACAATTCATTAGGCTTCATTTAATTTCTTAGTGCACCTCCCAAAACCTAGAATCCATCATGATCCTCAATAGGTATCTAGATCATTAATCTTTGACAATGCTTGATCTTGTTGGCAATATGAGCTTGAAGACCAACAAAAACAAATAGAATGTTGCTCCAAGACTTCACTTTTAAATTCCTGACTAATTTCTCCTTGATCTTGAATGTAAAATCTTGTGATATCATGTGAATTTATCTCATCTAGTGAAAAATGATGAAATGAATTAGTTTTATAGGCTTCCTTTCTAAGTTCTCGTTTATTAAATAACAAAAGCCTACACTTGAAATTTAAATTTGAGACCTTAAAATTCTTCCAAAAACATTTTTTAAGTTGAGTTTGGGCACTTAAGTGGGACCCATTCGCCTATGGGTGAATGGGTCCAGACCTAAAACTTCAAGACCTAATAAATGTTAGGGCATTAAATTATTTAATAACATTTATTCAATGTAGGAGATAGTGTCGAGAAATAATGGGATGCATAATAAAGGGTATTAGGGGCCCAAAAATGAGGTTTAAAATTGCATAAATTGAAGGTCACTAAAATAGGTCCAAATTAAGTGTGACATTGTACTTTATGTTAGAAAGGAGTAAAATTTTCTACACTACACAAATAAAAGGCTTTAGAGAAGAAGGTTGTGGAAGATGATGCAAAGAGAGTTGGAGAATCTTTTGGTACCTCTGTAGATTAATTGAATAATTTTTTAAGTTTACAACTTCAATTTCAACCGATAGTATCTACCTAGTTACTTCAACTTTCAATGCAACAAGATAACGTTGACATGGATAAGATCTCTTCATTGCACAAGATTCAACTAGGTGATGTGTTTCATGCCTCTACTCAGAAGGAAATATTGCAAACTCATTAGAAAACTGTAGAACTTATTGATGAAGTTGTGAAGATTCTACAAGAGAGAATACTCACTATGAGAATTGATTATTGTTTATCCTCTATGGAGAATTTAAAGTTTTTATTTGATTCATTTAAAGAGTATTCCATTGGTTTAAAAGACAAACTGGAGAAAGAGATAGATAAAAAAGTGAATGATAAGAGATTAATGGATATAACAAAGAAGTGTGCCTCCACACATAATAAATTTTAGAATAATCTCATTTATGTACAAGATTGCATGGTGGAATCAAAAATCTTATTCCAATTTTGCATGAAATGGCCTAGCTCTATCAAAAGAATAAAGGATGAGATGGACTCCATTGAGTCCCAAATTGATAAGGAATTCGGTGCCTATGATCTAGCATAGGACATTGATGGGAGAACTAGAACTATGATTGAGAATCTGCACATGAAAATTTTCCAATTGCAAGTACAAAAGGAGAAGATAATTATACAATTTGGTAATCTCAAGAATCTGGTGAATTCCAAATTCACACCTATCCCCAATGCCCTGATGAGTGCAGAGAAGTTAGATTCGATACCCACCACTTTGGATGATGTTGAAGAACTTCTTATGGAGTTCGAGACATAGAGCTGTATTCTTGGCCTAGCCAAGAAGGGTTGGGAAGAAGGGAAGAAGTACTAGCAAGGACACCTTGAAAAGTTGTAAGTGTCAAATACATCTTTCAGTTAATAATATTTAACAATGTATATTTATTTCTTATTATGCATTTACTTTTGTAGTCAAATTTCATTGTATATATGTGAATGGTAGAGATAAGAGGAGCTGGTCAAAATTTTATTGCTCTCATTCCTACATGTATATATCAGTCAGGGGGTGTATGTATGTAATCCGGTAAATTTTTTGTGAGTGATGTCAAAGGAGGGAAAAAGAAAAAAACATATATGTGCCCTTTTTCCTTGATGTCAAAGGGGGAGAGTAATTTTGGAGAAGTATTTTTTGAGAGAATTTTTTTCATGTTTCCATTGATAACAAACGGGGAGATTGTTGGAAGTTTGAGGAGTTTTTCCTTGATATGTCTACTGGGAACATGAGTATGAGTATGAGTTGTATAACTAGTATGGAGTTTTTTCATTTATGTTAATATTTTATGAAGATTGATGTGTAGATAATTTGGAACTAAAGTATGAGTATGTATATAGATGATAATCCAATGTATATTTGCAAGAAGGTTTGATTTGGTGTAAACAGTTGAAGTGGAAAATTGGCAAAGTGTCAAAATAGTGTTTTTAGTATATAGGACATCCGATATTTTGGTATGCATTTGTCCACCTTGAGGAATCTTGCTCTTCAGTTCTAAGACAATTTTTTTGGATGTTAGTGGAGTTTAAATCCATGTTTTCACACAGTTTTGTCCTTTGGTGAAGAAGTTATAAATAACAAAACATTGGGTCTATCAGTGACAGCTATTACCACTATAGAATGTATGTTTTAGTGAATCCGCACTCCACGATAGATCGGTATTTGGTCTTGTGGCTTTATGGGAGTTTTGATAGGTGTTAGTGTATCTTAATCTCAAGTGTCATGAAGTTTGGAGGTCTTCATGTCTTTTTGTGGTTGAACAATTAGTGAATTTTGATGTAAGGTCATTACCGGTGTTAACCTAATATGATATGTGTATTGTGGAGGTTCAGAAAGTGTTGATCCATTATAAGGATGTTATTATAGTTCTACCTTGACCTATATTATGTGTTACAAGTTTGAATTAAGGCATGTGATGTGTGGGTTGAGCCAATAAGTTATATTTTACATGATACATCTAATTTGGCCAAACTAATTGGTGTTAAAAATGTTTGTGGATGTAATGGGCATAAGTATAGGATTTTTTTGTTGTTCGATATGATGGTTAATGAATATGAAAATTTAGTTGATGTGAATTGTGTGAATTTCATGTGAATGCAAAGTAAAATATAGTGTTAGTGCAGATCAATATAAGGTGTATAAAGTTTGTGTATTGAGCTTCAATGGAACTATAATCCATGCATATTTTAGATATACAATTGTAACAATTTATTTTGGCTATATGTCACCCCTCTCTTCTATCTTTACTTATTTTTGTGGGAAGTGCCCGTCTATTAAGATAGTGAGTCCACTTGTACTGATATTTTTTGTAATATGTTGTAACTAGTTATAATATATTGTGAGCTAATCCTCACCATGTGGTTTTTTCCTCTTTGGGTTTTCCATGTAAAAATCCAGTGTTCATGTGTTATGTGCTTTGATGGTTGATTTCATGCTTTCCTTTCTTAGTGCAAGTTGAATATGTTATGTGGAATGAATGTTTAAAGTGGTTTCAGATAATACTGATTCAAACCCTTCTCAATATTCTTCGTGTTCAACATTGGGTGCTCAATTAGGTGGTTTAGGATTCAAACACCCTATTTTGCTACTAAAAACATATAGGGTAAGGAATTAATAGTGTCAATTTTAGGTATAATTTGGAGGTGAGTTTTTGACAAGTTGCTTAGGGCCTCACATAAAAAAAATCATAGAAAGGTGGTTGTGTTGTAAGTGTAAAAAGGTCCCAAAAATTAACATGAGCATATGAGTGAATGAGAGAATTAGTGAACCAAGGTGTGAAAGACATTGATTTGGTAGATAAAATTAAAGAGGTAAAATATGAGGAAACAAATATGTGGAAGGAAAATGAAGAAAATATTGGTTATTTCCATGTGGGAGAAACAAGAAGAAAAGGAAGAATTTTCAAAAGAAAAATAGTTGTCTCTCCTCCTTTTTATGGAATAACCATTTGTTCTTCATTTTTATGGAAAATAATAGAAGAGGGTTATGAAAGGAGTATTAAGATCTAGATTTTATAAAAGACAAGAAAAGTGAGTGTTATGTATAAGAAGAGATACATATAAAGGAAAGGGAATTTTTTTTCATATGTAGTTCTACAAATTCAAGGAAATAGATTCGTATCAAGAAAGAATAAAGGAAGGTATACCAAATAATTTTATGTTAATAAACTAATTTAAAGTATAAAAATAAATTATTACTAGGTATTAAATGAATTAAATTTATTCTAAATGTTGTTCCTCATAATTTTTATAGGTTATTTGAGTCTACATGTGTGTTGCCAAAAAATGTATAGTTGACATTTTTTTGCTCACTAGAGTCTCTCTTATGGACTTCGGCTTGATTTTTCCTAGATTTAATGTTGTAATGTGGTCAACACATTCACATTAGGTCTTGGACCCTTGAGAATCATTAAGACTTCTAGGTTGTCTTGTAAAAGTGTTGTGAAGTGTTGTAACCCACTTCCACACTTTCTAGGACCCTTTCATCATAATTCACCTAAATAACTCATTTTTATCACCTACCAAGTCTTATTTTAAAGTGTTTTAAAGTGTTGTAACCCACTTTCACACTTTTCTAGACTTGTCATCACTTATTCAACCCTTTCTCATGTTTTAAATGACCCCTTGATACACTTTTCGGCCATTTTTAAGTCTATTTTTTAGGATATTCGCATTGGATAACATTTAATCCCCTATAATTCCCGACAACCACTTAATTTTCTTAAGTGGGACTAAGTCACCAATAGGGGTGCCTTAGTCCTTTTTGGCAAAAAACTCAAAATAATTTTAAATTTCTAGCAAGATTTTGTCCTCTAACCCTTGAGGTCAGCCTGTGATGTGTTATTTTTGGGAAATTGAGTAAGAAAAAGTATAAATAAGTAATTTTCCCCTCATTTTCTATCTCCCAATATCATACAATATTATAACTCATTAAGCATTCAATTATCAAGCATTCACACACTCTAAGCACAATCAAGTCATCCATTGGAGCACTTCATTGTGTATCTTCAAATTTACACATCAAAGGGTGTGGTAAGTTTATGACATTTGCATGTTATCTATTTATCATTCTCTTTCCATTTCATTTCATTGTTTAGAGTTTTATTACCAAATTGGGGTTTGACCAAGGAAAACCCCTATTCTCTAACCCTTAACCATTTTTCCCTCTTTGCATGTGTGTTTGCAAACTTTATAGCAAAATTTGTCAAAGAAATAGTGTTGAAAAATGGTAAAGAAGTCATCAAATCTATTCAAGTCAACATAGCCCTAATTCAAGCTTGGAGAGACTTTTTATTCCATTTTCTGCAGAATCAAGAGTGGACACCTATCATAAAAGTAAGTGCAAACATGAGGCAACAAGATCCTGTCCCGATATTCCTAAAATATATAGGTGGACTAAGCTGCCATTACTAGTGGATTAGTCCTACTTCCAAGCCTAAAAAGTGGTTTCTGCATTTTTGGATACCCATTTGGTATATTCTTATTTTGACAAGTTTTCCTAAAACTGGGACTAAGTCGAACAGCTTAGCGTAAGTGTCCTAGTCAACATTTTTAGTCAATTTTCTAGGATTCCAGAATCTCCCCACATCATATTTCATATTCCAGGTGTACCTCTCCAGTTCTATTCAATTATTTCATTATTTACTTGCATTTTTAGGTATTTTTGCATATCACAATGTGTTTTCTAGAACTTTGTATTTGTTAGGTTTAGCCTCATTAAATCATTTTATTTTCAGATCAGTGTATTATTACATCATAATTAGACATATTACATCTTATTTAAATTAATCTTGAGTGTATACATTTGCATTTTGGACCCCATTTCTCTCTCTTTTTAGGTGAAAAACCCTAGAAGGAGCAAATGCAATGTGGGCAATCCAAAATCTTTGTCCACATTTTGGTGAACCCGACTTTTGAACATCTTTTCTTATGATTTTAAGTGCATCCTAGGTTTCATTTGCATTGCTTTAGATATTGCATTGATTAAATTGTATCCTAGGGTTTTCAAAATTGCATTAGTGAAAAGCTAAAGTAGCTTACATTTTTTGCATCATTTTTACATTGAAAAACAACAAAATTTCTGCATTTAATATTGTAGTTTCCTCTGTGCATCCGAAAGACATAAACTTGCATTCAATTTTTTTGAAAAATCACAAAAAAAAACATCATTTGGACTAAATCACCACACTGGGTGATTTAGTCCTTTTGTACATTTTACATTGTAATTTTTGGTATTTTTTGGGTATTTCCTGCATTTCTATTTTCTCGTATTACATTCCTATTTCAGTTTACAGGATTTATGTTATTTGAATTTTATTCTTCCTAGATTGTATTTTATTTGCATCCACCCCACCTCTTGTGGTATTTGTATGAGTGTTTGGTGCCCTATTGATAATACTTTAGTGAGGCAAAGTTCCTGACTCATGGCATCCCACGATAACACACTCATTGGGGACCTTGGATTGTCTCGAGCTTCTACTTCTAGTATGGACAATGGTGCATTAGGCATGGATACTACCACTAGTACACCTTTACCTTCACATACAATGCATGTTGACACAAACATTAATTCCCTCCCACAAGATAAAGTCATTAACATTCATGAGGATTTAGCACATTTGCAACAAAAATTGTGTATTGAAAACATTTCCACCACTATAATTCCTGCTATAGAAAACATCCATCGAATGCTTGAAAGTGATGAGGGCTTAGATGTTATGAAATAAATTGTTGAAATATACCAAAACAATGCTTCTTTCACCTCTAGCACATCTCAACTAGAAAGTACTGTGGTTAGCCAAGGATGATCTCACATTCTTCCTACTTCAATTATAGCATCCATACCTACTTATACCACTCCTTAAGTTACAACAACCATGCAACTAGTTAGTCATGTGACTCCTTCTTTTGCTATTCCAACTAGCACTCCTAGTTCTTTTGTGGTATTGAATGTTCCATCCTCCACCACCTTCACCCCTATTAGTGTCCCCTTCACTTGTCCCAACATTACATATACTCCATCACCTTTCTCTCTTCCACCTCATACCACTTACACTGACCATCTCATTACACAACTCTTCCAAACTGTTTCTTCCATGCAACAACAAATATCTACCATAAACCAAAACCAACTTGCACCACCCACCTACTATGTCCATAGTAGCCCATTATCTTTGGACATCTTAAGAACACCGATGCCACAAGGAATTGAGATGCCTCGGTTGATAAATATGGAGGTAAAGGAGAGCCTACTAATAATGTCAATGCTTATACAACCTTATGCAGTGATTTTGTCCTTGCTGATAAACTATTAGCTAAACTATTTCCTAGAACTTTAAAGCATACTACTTTGGAGTGGTTTTCCTCTTTACCCAATCATTCAATTCGATCATTTAATGAACTTTTTGATGCATTTATAAGTCATTTCCAAGTCCATATGACTCCCAAAAAGACAATGGATGATTTAATGAGATGTAAACAAAATACAAATGAAAAAGTAATTGATTTAATTTCGCATTATCATTCATTGTATGCTCAAGTAGATGTCAAGGTTCTTGATTCACATCTCCAAAATATGTTTATCAAAAACTTACAAACCCAAATTCAGGATAGATTGACCATGATGAAATTTCCTTCTTTTGAATGCATTTATGCATAGCCCTTTGTGACTATCACAACTCGGTTACTCTTCATGATTCAAAATCCACTTCTAACCGAGTTGACAAGTCTAAACAAAGCAACCAAAACAACTCACAAAACTTCAGAAAACCAAACAAAGGCTTTTTACAGTTCAACCCCCCTCCTCAACAACCACCTCAAACTGTCAACAACTAAGTCATAGTTGTTAAATCCGTAGTCCCTTACAGTTATGGAGATCCAAAATGATAGTTTACACCATTACCCGACACTCTTCATAACACCATGACCCAACTTATACAGCAACAAATGATTTATTTACCTCTTGTTAAACCATTAGACACAACTAAGCCTTTACCCCCCACCTTTCAACCAACTACCTATTGTCATTTTCATAGACAAAATATACATGACACAAAACAATGTAAGTATCTTAAACACATAGTACAAGACCTCATCGATTCTGGCCGTCTATCCATTTCAAATGTTAATGCAAAATGAAATACATCTGTTGCCCCAACCAACCAAAATTTTCATTTTTTTACCAATCCTATGCCTAAACATAACGTGTCATTCGTCAATGCCAATGAAACTCAAAACAGTTATGTGATGATTGTTCGTAAAGAGACTAAACATCCTTATCCTATCCCACATACACCCTCTATTAATCCTATGGAAGAAATGGTAGGAGCGATAGATGCCATCCCTCATAAGGGACCAACTAAGAAGAATATTTATATTACTTTCTCTTCTAAAGATATTATTCCAAATCTTCTTGATGATCCTCTTTACATAGCTGAACATATTTATGATAAGCCCACTAATGGGATACTCATAGATCCCGCTTGTGGTGACAATGTGATCATGGAGGAATTTTTGGTATTACATGAAATTTATCAAGATAACTATGACAAACCAAGAACCTGGATCATAACACATAATGGTTAAATTGTGTGCCCTACGATCAGATTGATCATTCTCCCATTACAAATAGGACCTAAGACATTGGATGTTACATTCTCTATCCCAATCCTTGACAAGACAATGCTTCAACCTGAACCTGAACCTGAAACTTTAGATCGACCACCTCTAAACAGTTCTCTTTCTTCTTCCAAATGTCCACGAGATAATGAAACCAACATCATCATGCCTCCTCGCATAAAACATGTTTATAAATCAAAAGAGAAAGTGATTGACCCATCTCCTTCGGTTCCTTGCGTTCCTCCCCCTTAGGAAGAAAAGGAGCCTATGGTGGATCAACCTACTCTTACACCCACACAACTTCAAAATAAAATCAAAAGAAACTATGGTGCTAGGGAGCATAGTCGTCGACGTCGTCTCCTTGCTTGTCAATTGCACACTGAAGAAAACATAGAAAATCAACCTCAGCTTTTGAAAAAATCCATAAATAATGACCCTCCTCCCAAATCACAACAAAATGACCAAATACAAAAATCACAACTCCTTATAAATCCTTCACTGGAAATTACCATCTGTCCTCCCGTCGTGATTAATATTGATAATGATGATGAAGAGGAGATCTCTAAAATAGATGAAGAGGTGCATAATGATTTGAATACTTTATTTTCCTCTTCCATGAGCTTAAATGATGAAACTCCTACACCAAGTGAAGAACTTGGTACTTGCCCTAGTTCGGAACTTGCAATTCCTCCTTTGGAAAGTCAACCGCCCTCACAATACATTGAACATAATTGGGAGGAAAATGACCTGTTAGATGGCTGAATTGCATTTGTCTTGCTAGCCTTTTGCATTTTTCTTTTATTTACTTTTTCTTCTTTTGTATGTGTGTATTGAATGTTCCCTCATAACATGTGTTTGGTGTTCTATCTCTCTTTGTGCACTTCCTCTTTTTGTACCTCCATTCTTCTATATTTCGTACATTGCTTTTTCCTTTTCATTGTATTTTCACTTGTGTTTTTTCTTTTGGGGATGACGCAAAGCATTGAGATTCCCTATGTCTCTTCCATATTGACCCAAATGGTCCCTTTTCCTTTATACTTTGTCTTTTCTTGTGTTTTTCCTTTTGGGGATGACACAAAGCATTGAGACCAAAATGTCTCCTTCATGTTGACCCAAAACCTTTTTCCTTTTCTTTCGCCTTCTCATTTTCTTTTTGTTGGTGTTTCTTCTTTTGAGGACGATGCAAAGCATGGAGACTAGAATGTCTCTTCCATGTTGACCCAAAATGGATCTTATTTTTCTTTTGTTTTCACTCTCTTTGTGTCATTCTTCCAGTTCTATGTATTCAAGGAATGATGATAGTTTTGAGCTCTTTAATAACAACTTTGCAGTAATGAACATACTGACCCTAAATCCATAGATCCCTTATGTGTTTGGTGTATTCCTTTTTGGGGGAAACCCCTCTTTCTTTTATTTTCTCTCACATGATGTAGCCTTACTCAGAAACGTATGACTTGGAATAGGGGCTTTCCAAGTTGGCTCTCATGTTTTGTTTGTTTTTTCATTTTTCATTTTTGACTTTAAAGTAATTGCTCATGTAGAATGGTGTGTAACAATTCCTTTAAAGTGGGGGCATACATTGCCACTATTCATTTGCATTTTTTTCTTTCTAGTTATTAGTCTAGCCTTATTACTTTATACGATGTGTTTGTCACTTTGTGGATGGCATTGGGTGTGATTTCCTTCATAAGAGTGATCTACTCTTTGATCGGTCCTCTCTTGGAGACATTGGACATAATGTTCCCTAAGTTATAGACCTCACATGAACTAAACAAGACTCATTTGAACATATTTTACATTTCACATTCTTGCATTTTACATTCACATGGCCACCTTGCATAACACAACTTGCATGCCTATGGTACCTTTGCACTTGTTCATGAGTTCTAACCATACGAAGCTTTGCTTGTCACATGAAGCACAAACCGACATTGTCTTTCTGGCACGTTATCAAATTTATCAGGAGGTATAACTTTGATATGGTTGAGCGGGAAGCCCATTCTATGGCATGGCATTCCCCATAGCGACCTTTTGGGATTTCTCACCCTGCGCACAACCAAAAGTTTCGTGGCCCCAAAGTGAGTATAATTGGGCCTTCTCAGCTGGTGGATAGCTATAAGTTTCGTCACCCCAGAGTGAGTACATATTTCTTATTTCAAACAAACAAGCCTAGATCTGATCCACAACAGGCTGGAAATACGATTGAAGCTTTCTTTCATCCCTTCTCTCTTTCATGTCTATTCCTTTGCATTTATGTTTGGTTTTCCATGAGATATTCATCCTGGGGGATTTATCATCCCTCTTGGTTATTGTTGTCTCATCTTACCAACATGAGTGCATTTGGATCCCTCTCGATGTGGATGTTGGGCTACTTTAGTGAGAGTTTGAAGCAAGTTCATCCTCTCACTAAAGTGGGGGCTTAATGTCTCACCAAAAAATGTATAGTTGACATTTTTATGCTCACTAGAGTCTCTCTTATGTAATTTGGCTTTATTTTTCCTAGATTTAATGTTGTAATGTGGTCAACACATTCACATTATGTCTTGGACCCTTGAGAATCATTAAGACTTCTAGGTTGTCTTGTAAAAGTGTTGTGAAGTGTTGTAACCCACTTCCACACCTTTGTAGGACCCTTTCATCATAATTCACCTAAATAACTCATTTTTATCACCTGCCAAGTCTTATTTTAAAGTGTTATAAAGTGTTGTAACCCACTTTCACACTTTTCTAGACTTGTCATCAATAATTCAACCCCTTTCTCATGTTTTAAATGACCCTTTAATACACTTTTTGACCATTTTTAAGTGTGTTTTAGAGGATATTCTCATTGGATAACATTTAATGCCCTATAATTCCTAGCACCCACTTAATTTTCTTAAGTGCTATTAAGTCACCAATAGGGGCGACTTAGTCCTTTTTAGCACAAAACACAAAATTATTTTAAATTTTTGGCAGGATTTTGTCCTCTAACCCTTGAGGTTAGCCTATGATGTGTTATTTTTGGGAAATTTAGTAAGAAAAAGTATAAATAATGGTTTCTCCCCTGATTTTTTATCTCCCAATCTCATACAATCTTATAACTCATTAAGCATTCAAGCACTCTAAGCACAATCAAGTCATCCATTGGAGCATTTCATTGCATATCTTCAAATTTACACATCAAAGGGTTTGGTTAGTTTATGAAATTTTCAAGTTATCTATTTATCATTCTCTTTCCATTTCATCTCATTATTTAGGGTTTGATTACCAAAGTGGGGTATTGATCAAGGCAAACCCCTATTCTCTAAACCTCATACATTTTTCCCTCTTTGCATGTGTGTTTGAAAACTTTGTAGGAAGATTTTTCAAAGAAATAGGTGTTGAAAAGTGGTCAAGAAGTCATCAAATCTATATTCAAGTCAACATAACCCTAATTCAAGCTTGCAGACATTTTTTATCCCGTTTTCTATAGAATCAAGAGCAGACACCTATCAGAAAAGCAAGTGCAAACCTGAGGCTACAAGATCCTGTCCCAAGATTCCTAAAATCTCCAGGTGAAATAATTCACCACTACTAGTAGATTAGTCCTGCTGCCAGGCCTAAAAAGTGGTTTATGCATTTTTGGATACCCATTTGGCAGATTCCTATTCCGACAAGTTTTCTTGAAACTGGGACTAAGTCGCCCAAACTAGCGTAAGTGTCCCAGTCAACACTTTGAGTCAATTTTCTAGGATTCCAGAATCTCCCCACATCATATTTCATATTCTAGGTGCACCTCTCCAGTTATGTTCAGTTATTTCATCATTTACTTGCATTTTTAGGCATTTTTTCATATCACGATGTGTTTTCCAGCACTTTATATTTCTTAGGTTTAGCATCATTAAATCATTTTCCTTTTAGATCAGTGTATTAGTACATCATAATTAAACATATTACATCTCATTTACATTAATCTTGAGTGTAGAAATTTGCATTTTGGACCCCATTTCTCTCTTTTTTTAGGTGAAAAACCCTAGAAGGAGCCAAAGCAGTGTGGGCAATCCAAAATCATTGTCCACACCATGTAATTTGGGCTTCACTTCTTATTAATTTCTTACTATTTATTTTGTGAGTTACTAATACTTTTCTATTATGTATGAGATATGGAGCAATAGGTGTTTTTTTGTAATCTATCCTATAGTAGTGGAAATAGGCTCATAGTATGGGTGCATTGCTATAAGTCCTACAACATATGTAAGGTCTAGCTAAAACATATATGTGATAATTTTTTGCTACAAAACATTATTTATATGTTTTTAAGGAAATTTTATGCCATTTGTTACACCTTCTGGATGTAAATATTATAGTGGCCTTCTCCATTGAGAATTTTTAGGTTAAGGTCAATGATGTTGCCTAGATAACACTTGTATCTACAAAAAAGTTTTAGATTTGTGAGGCTCCTTGCAATGCACTCGCCATGTGATCATCTTCTCATCTAGTGGGTCATGCACTCCTTTGGACTTGTAAGTGAAAGTATTAGTCAAATAATGCACTACTTTGTAAGGGATCCATTTCTATAAAAGGGTTCTTCTAAGGCTTTCTACTAGGAATTTTCTAGTGTAGGGGATACCAATATTAAAAAATGATATTGTAAGAAGAAACCATTAAATTGAACATGCTAATTTGTTATATGTGATGGCTCACACAACTTTATTTTGTTCTTTTCCAAAGTTTTAGAGCCATCTTGAATTGAGCATTGGATGGTTTTAATCAACAATGAAATTTTGAGTTTCTTGAGAAAATATTTATATAATATTCCCCATTATATTTTATTAACAATAAAATTTTGAATTTCTTGAGAAAATATTTATATACTATTCCCCATTGTATTTTACCATAGTATGAACAATTGTCAAGTTCAAAACAAAATCATTTTGAATTCACATTCTTTGAAAATATTATTATATTACATTAAATAAATAATTAAAACATATAATTACCCTTCCACTTCATATATATGATGTAGGAGCATCACGCTCCTACCCCCCTTTGCCTAATGTTGTTCAATCATCAGCAGAACTGTAGCTCATTGGTAGGAGATTGTTATTCGTTCTAGTGATGGAACGATGGGTTAGTAGGTTGGAGGTCATTGGGGTGATAGGGCATCATTGATGGGCCCATCTTATACGTCCCAACTATGACAAAGTGATCGTGTTGGTAGAATGGGGTTCATCAGAGTGAGGTTTTAATTTCGACGGGACCATGTTACATGTCCCAGGGTATGTGCAGGATCGTGATGGGCCAAAAAGTGGCAATATGATGGGTATGTGGTTGACTACTATTTTTTTACCCAAAATTGATGAAACGAAAAGGATTTTTAAAGGAGATTCTCAGCTTTCCACCGATATAAATTATGCTTTACTTTGAATTTAATAAGTAATTATTAGTCATTTTCTATTCAAATTATGACTAAAGTCCTGATTGATAGGCTAATTGAAAAACATCTATAGCTTTCAAATGGTATCACATTTTTTAAATCCAAAATATGTGTTACATTCTATGCTTTGCATACTATTGGATTAAAAAAAGAAAAAATGAATTTCATGAATTTTTGACCAAGTTAAGGTGGTCAGACATACACGTTTTTATATTTTTTAAAAACTTGTAATAAAAAATTCATAATTAATTATTTACTTGGAAAAAAATTACAAAAAAATAGGCATCACATCAGGGAATGAGTCTTCTACTTATATCTAAAATATTATAAAAAAATATTATCATTTTATTGTGGTTAGGGTGGTCAGACAGACACCTACTTCTTATTTTTTCCCTAAAATTTAAGTATCACTGCATTGAAATTTCAAATTTTCACCAAATATATATATTTTTTTAAACAAACCTAGTAGTTTATAAACTAAATTCAATTTGCTACAGATTCTATTCTTACATATTTTAGAAATAATATAGATAAATTATTCAAATTTTTATGTCAAGTTACCTAACTCTGATTTTTCTGAATTTTTTGCAACTTAAGGGCCAGTTTTTTCCATGATGATCCTGCACATACCCCCCAGCGATGGCCCGATTGTGATGAGTTCATCAATGTGTTTGTTGCATTAGAGGAATGGCATTCATTTTACCTCTAATGGAACAATGGAGTTATATAGGTGGGTGACCATCATTTCGGCAGGACATTAGCCTTTGTCCCAACGACGGGGTGATATCAGCATGAGTGTGTGGTATTGATGGGACAGTGGAGGAAGTCCCTTCGACGGACCGACGAATGATGATCAGCGAGACATGGTTGATTGGTGGGAGATGATTTTCAGTCCCAGCAATATGGTGATGACCATGAAGAGGACCATGGTGGGACCGATAGGAGGGTGACATGTCTAACAACTGGCGATTGGCAGTGGATGATAAGGATAGATGACAATGTGGTGATCAATGATTGGTCGTGTAATGAATGGATTCATGTGTGATATATAGAACCGAGCTTCATCGACATGACTCATGAGATGGTCCCAGCGATATAGTGATAAGGAGGAAATGCTGATAGTGATCGGTGAGGCACTATGATATCGCCAAAACTATGAAGTTAGTCCCAATGATAGGGTGATAGGAATGAGATGACAACCATGGTGGGACCTAGTCATGACAATGTGGTGATGAAGTCAATGCATGGCATGATGGGATTGGGTAATCCACATCCTTTTTTCTGGATTATGATGCATGACATGGCGATGAGGTGAACAAGGATTGGCAAGAGTGCTTTTCATTAGTGAGACCTTCTAGGATGTCTTAGTGATAAAACAATGGATAGAGTGTAGGGAGACTTCGGTGAGACTTCCTTGTATCCACGAGAGGTGACTTGTGGTCTCCTCATTGGGGCAACGATGTGGTGTCGGTGTAACATGATGGGATCGATGGAAGTTGAATTGGAGTTTGGTCAATAGAATGATGGTAGACTCAGTAGCATGAGCAGTACGATTCGTGTGATGTTGGTCAATGGCGGTGGATTTTGAATGACAAGATGACACTTGGTAGATCAAGAACGAATGAATTCCACATCATTTTTGTGAAATTCATTCCCATTGGATGATTTGATGAATTTACTGAGAATGTTGTAATGGCCCGGTGCTCATTGGACAACTAGTTGAAGCTCCTGATAGCGACGTAACTGCATGATGGTACTATGACATGGAGAGAGAAAGATCGAGGCCAACCTCAAGGATGAAAATATGCATAAAGAGGTGGTGAGCAATAAGAGTAGAGTAGAGGAGAGTTGGCGGCGAGCAACCAACAAAAAGGGGAGGTATTGGCAGAGAAGTTAGCAAAGAGCAGGGTGGTAGCTCGCAAGTGGTAGTGAGATCTACAATTTGGTAGATGACTGTATTGAGATAGCCCATGTGTGGAAAATGCAATTCTGTAATGTTGCTCCCAAATGAATAAAATATTTGTTTTGACCATTTTTGTGTGAATCTATCTATTTGTGTGGTTTGAGTTGGTTGTGTAATTGGATATCCTGACAAGGCCCTCCGATCTTGACTGCATCAATTGGTATCAGAGTCAAATATCGTTGACATGGGAGAATTATGTGAAAAAGGTCAATGAGAGGAGGATTTTTTTGTTGTCTTAGAAAGAAACCCTAGAGAGAGCTTGTTGTAGAAGAGGATTTTGTAACTACAAAGGATTTGAGTTCTAGAAGAGGATTGTTGCAGGTAAGAGGATACTTGTAACTACAGAGAACTTGAACCCTAGAAATATTTGTTGCAGGAAATACCTGTGACTATAGAGGATAGGAGAGGCACATAAGCTCAAAGTGAAGTGTGAATTTGTTACAGGAAGGACCTGTAACTATAGAGGGTGAATATCCTAATCGAAGAGATAAATTGTTACAAGATAGACTTGTAACTGTAGAGGAAATTGTGAGTTCTTGAAGATGTCTTCGGGTAAGAGGAAAAGAAGGGTCATGAGGAGACCAGTGATAATCCCATCCTGGGAAGAATATTGGGAGAAGATGAACAAAAAGAAGCTCATTGAAGAATTGAAGAAAATAGAAGAAATACTAGATACCCTTGAAGAGGGGTTCACAAAGAAGGATGTAAATGAAGTGCAGCAAGGAGCACTGGAAGAAGAAATGAGAAAGGAAGAGGAGGTGTCTAGAGAGGAGGCACTCGATGACACCACCTGGTCTCTTGGGTTATTTTCTAATTATATGAATTCAGGTATGAAGAACAAGACCTTGAAGGTGGCAAGGAAGACAAGACAACAAAAAAAATTCAAGGTGAATACAACTTTTGATTTTGATTATTCAAAAACAATAGGGATGTCAAGGATAAAACTAAATCAATGGATCATGGTTATATAGTGCCATTTTGGCAAAGGAAGTCATTTGTAGCAGGGATACATGACAAGGTACCTGAGCATGAAGATGATTTGAGACAGGAAACAAAGCCTATGAATAGAGTAGTAGAGAAGGGATGACTGTCCAACAGTGTAAGAGATCAAGTATGGATGGTGAAGCATGTTGTAGCAGAGAATTGTGATGTTGTAGATGTGGTGATGGATCTAAAGAATTCTAAATTTGATGAGCAGATTGGTGAATCCGAGGACATGTCACTTTGTTGACAGAAGAAATGGAAAAAATCAATGAATTGTTGACAACTGAGAATGAAAAGGTTTGCCACCCTCTAATGGAAGGGGCATGGAAGGAAGAAGATGTGAACAAAAGTGGTCCCAGGTTTGGTGATGAGATTGAGGAAGCCAAAGATGAAAGGCTATGGAGAGAAGAGATGAGGTTGATCCAAAGTTATTTGGATGCTAAAAGTGAAAATTTGATGAAGCAGAAGATATATGTTGCACCAGGAGAAGATGGTGTTGGTGAAGAGTCTTTTGAGGCTCATGATTTTTATAACCCTTTCTGTAATGTTGTGTTTGTAGGGAACAGAGAGATTGCAACAGGATGTTAAGTCTGTGGCATTGAAGAAGTCCTCACACAAGGGGATAAGAAAGGAGAAGAAAGAGAGAAACTTGTAGTGGAGTCATGTCTTTGTGAAGGAATGAAGGAAAAGAGGTTTCTAGAGAGTCCTTTGGAGGAAAAACTGATGAATATAGAATGTGTTGAGGAAGGTGTTGCAAGAGAAGAAAAAAATTATTCCCTAGAGGAAATGTTGATGAACATGGAAGATGGTGGAGAAAGCATAGTAGTAGTAAGGTTCGCAAAAATCCTTGTGCAAAAGGATAAGATAGGGAAGGATGAACAATGGAAGTAGTGTTCTCGGAAGAGGATAGATTGCGGTGGGTTAATTCCCACAAAGGTAGAAGACTATGAGGAAGAATGGTGGGGATCTGCAATTTGCAAAGAGATCTAAAGGAGAAGGTATGCACAGAAAGAGAAAAACTGACAAGTGCAGATAGTGAAACTTCAAAGGCAACAGTGCAAGTATGGAAGCGTGGAATCACGAAACTAGAAGATGAGGAAAAAGAAACAAAATATGCAAGTTGACATTGTAGACACATATGCAGGAGCACATGATTTTAATCACCCAGGGATTCTAATGCACGAGCAACGCACTTCTACTCCCCTTTGGCCAACATTTTTCCCTTATCGACAGAACTGTAACTCATCGACAGGAGATTGTTACCCATTCCAACGATGGAATGATGGGTTGGAAAGTTGAAGGTCATCGAGGTAATAGGTCCATGTCATTGGTGGGACCATATTATAGGTCCCAGTGATGAAGCGATCATGTTGGTAGAATGGGTTTCATCGGCGTGAGGTTTGAATTTTAGTGAGACCATGTTACATGTCCCAGTGATGGCCTAATTGTGACAGGTTCATCGGTGTGTGTGCATTACATTGGTAGGATGGCATTCTTTGTCCCTCTGATGGAGTTGAACCAAAGATTTTTGGGTACTATGTACCTCTCTTACACTCAGGGTTTTCACCTAAAAGGAGAGAGAGAGGCCAAAAACCTAGGCGGTTCACTCAAACTAATGCAAGTACAATGAAATTATATCTAAATGCAATGATCTAGATGCAACAAACTAGTAAAATCTATTGATTATTAATTGAAAACTATTGAAATTCCACTTGTTGGAAAACACATTATGTAATGAAAAAACACCTAGAAATGAAAGTAAACTACAACAGAAATGAATGAAACTGAAGAAGTGCACCTGTAAACTTGCTGGAGACCTGCAATTACTTTTGAAATGTTGTTGATCCTGATTTTTAGGCTTGGTGGGACTCATTCACCATCCTTGGCAAATTAGTCCCAGATCTAGGAAACTGTTCCAGAACCCGTTTAAGACAAATGGGCATCCAAAACTACAAAAAAACAAAATTAGGTTTGGAAATGGGACTCATTCTCCATCCATGGCGAATGATTTCACTTTTGAATTTCTTAATATTCAAAGGTGGAAATTGAAGTCTCCGGTCTTCTCTTCGGTTCCTGATAGGTGTTTGCCTCCGAAAGTCTAATTTTTAAACCTGAAAGTGACTTTTGGTTGATATTTTACCTTAGAAAATGAAGAGAAGACTTACAAAATTTTCCACTTAATTCTTAATTATTCCCAAGCCTCCAAGATGTCTAAATCTACAAACACACAAGAAGAGAAAGAGAAATGTTGAATTTTAGGGCATGGGCGTTTTCCTTCATCAAACCCCTTTGTAGATAATTAAACCAAAATGATGAAAGAATGTAATGAAGCATGAAACAATGAAGTTAGTACCTTGCCATGATGTCTGATCTTGAATTTCTGTAGCAATAGAGGAATATTCTGCCCTTGAATGTCTTTGGAAGCTTACTTGATGACTTAGAGTGATAAAACCCTAACTTGCTTGACTTGAAGGAGAAGATAGATGATGAATGAGTTGTGAATGACTTAAGAGATGTAGATTAGGGTTTAGAGACTTGGTTTTATAGGAAATTCACCTTATTCATGCATAAATTGGATCCCTAAGGTTGACATGAAGAAAAATTAAACTTAAAACCTAATTTTTCCCGCTCAAAAGTAAAAAATGGCCCAAATGGGACTCATTTTCCACCTTCGGTGAATCAGTCCCACCTGATAAGGACTCATTCACCACAGATGGAAAATTAGTCCCAAAGGGGCCCATTTTCTAGTTGGCTTGTTGGGAGATAAGAAAATCAGGTTTATATAGTGATTTTGTCGGTTATTTCATCAAATATTGCCTTAGTATGCACAATATGGGGTCATAGGTTCCTATTAGTGATGATGTGAAGGTCAATTAGGGCTTGGGACATATAATTCAATGTGAAAGTATGGTTAAATACACTTTACAACACTAAAATGAGGTCCACATAGCCTAGATAGGCACAACATCCAATGTGAATGTGTAAGACACATTACAACACTAGATTAACATTAATTTTATTTTACAAGCCTTCTAGATTGATGCAATAATGCAATTAAATACATTTTATAATGTTGAATTGAGGGAAAGATAAGTCCATTAAGTCTAGAGAGGCATGAAATTATTTTGCAACACTTTACAACACCTTTGCAAGACATTGTTAAATGTAGTTGAAAGGGTCCAAGACCCAGTTTGGATGTGAAAAACACCTCACAACACCAAATCAAAGCCTCATTAAGTCCAATTTATCATCAATGATTCCCAAAATTAAGCAAATTTCCCTTTTTCTACAATACATTTAGCCCCCACTCTAGTGAGAGGATGAACTTGCTTCAAACTCACACTAAAGTAGACATTCAAGAGAGATTTGAGTGTACAAATGCAGATGACAAAGAATAACAAAGATCAAGAAGGCAGTCAAGCCCCCAAGATCCAAGGTCCTAAGTCAAACCATCAAGATACATATTCATGCAATGGCAAGAACTAAAGGAAAGAAGAACGGGGTGGAAAAGATGCACTCACTTTGGGGCCACAAAACACCAGGTCTTCTACGGGGTGAGATATCCCAAAGAAGTGGTTTAGTGAGAAATTCATACTAGTGTGTCAGCTTCCCATCGTATAATGAGAAATTCATGGAAGTGTGTCGGCTTCCCATCATACTAACCATACCAAAGTTATTCTTCTGATAACATTGATAAGGCACCACAATGTAATGTTTTTTGTAAATTTTTTTGAATATGTAAAGAATTTTGCTAAAGGGGATCTTGCTTTGTTCATGCAAGGTCTTCTTCTTAGGGAGCATTGTGCCTAATGTATCCAAGAGAGGACAAGTCAAGGTGTCATATCGTTATCCATGGGATGCTTCATACATATCAGGCCACTTCAGTTGATCGTACACTCTTGGAAGGCATCAAACCCAATGACACCACCAAAAAGAGGACACATCACAGGAAAAAGAAAAATCACACCATGGGGTGAAGCCACAATAGTGGTTTATAATTTCATGGAGGAACAAAAACTGAGAAAAAATGACCCCATGGCAAAAAAATTGGTTGTAAGGGTTCGAATGAACCTACAAGTTTGACCGAACCCAAAAGGGGTTTGACCAAACTAAGGTTCAAGCAAACCCATTAATTACTGGGCCCAAATTTCCCCCAAAAAAAAAAATGCATATTGAAGGGGGTTCAAATGAACCTTGGTTCGAACGAACCCCTAGGGGTTTGTACTAAACCCCCTCATTCCTCATTCTCCCCATGAAACACAAAAAAACCTAAATTTTTATGCTTTGAAGCTCGGTTTGAACATTAAAATGGAGGAATCTTCACAAACCCAACTGTAATTAGGGAGTCCTTGGAACAAGCTATCCAACAAATATAATTTTAATATGTTTTGGTTTTATTATGTATTTTTTTGTTTAGTTTTATTAAACATAGGTTTTTCATCAAAAATGAAGGTCTTTGTTTTGCACATGTGGAAAAATAGCAGATTATCAAAAAAAAATTTGAAAAATATGAGAGCACCATTTATTGAAGTCCTTGATCAACCAAAAAAAAAATTGAATTTTGATATATACAAAAAAATTTATGCATTACACAATCGCGCTATGTTTGAATTGTAATTGGTTTGACTTAGAAACTTGATTAAAGAAAAAATATTCAATAAAAAACTATCTAACCAAGTGGAAGCACTAGATATCGAAGTTACAAATCTAAATTCGAAAGAATTAGAATTTTATCCTTCATGGAAAAAAAGTTATGTGTTATACGGTGTGCGTCACTTTTTTAAAATGTTGTTTTTTGAAAAAAAATAGTTTTCGTGGGAGATGGAAAAAGAAGTGAAATCTAATTCCAAATTTTTTTTAAAATATATTTTTAGAATCTATAGACAAAATGTGATAAGACTCTAGTTTTCATCATCTTCAAATTCCTCATGGTTTAGCCGCTATAGGTGCCCGAATGTGAAGATTTAGTTAAAAGAAATAATTTCAGTGTTCAATTTGGCCAAAAATTGTAAACCACTATTGTGGGATCACCCCAATGTGATATTTGCACAAAGATTTTGTCTATGTATTCCCCCACTTTAAAGTGGTTGCAAACACTAGTACTGTGATCAATTCCTTTAAAGTAGAAGAAGGAGAACATGAGAACTTACTCGGAAAGCCCTATGCCAAGTCATATGTTTTCAAGAAGCTACATCATGAAGAAAAGGAGTATGTCACATGCAAGTCAATCCTACGACATCTCATCCACATCCAAAGCTTGATCTTATACATTCATTAAAGGATAACGATTAGCCAAAAGAGACAACGACAAGTGCCATACAGGAATAAGGCTTTCTAACCCTTTGCCCCCACTTAGTGCAAGACAAGGGTGAGCCTAGAATAGATGATGGTATGCTGCCCCTTGCGATGGATGCAAAACATGCAATAGTAAGTATGCTATTATCCTACAACTATTACATGTCAAGGAGAAGCAATTAATGTTATTTATTTGGATAAGGAAAAAAATTTTATGCTTGACACATGTTTAATGAGATATCTATCAATTTAGGATGTACTAATGGTAGAGTTTGCTTGGAAGAATCTTGTGTGATATAGTATTGTTGTTGACTAAAGGTTTGTTGGATGGCTTGATTTCTATGAAAGGAAAATCAACAATGCCATGATTTGATGGTTGTGTTTTGGGTGCTAGAGGGGCATGGATACTTTTTTCTATAACATCACATTCTTTCCAAAGTTGTTTGGTTTCCTGTTTTGGATTTGGTGATTGTTCAATTTCCTCAAAGCTTGTCTTGGATGTTGTTTGTGCATGTAAGGTGGTTGAAGAGGATGTTATTGAATTTTGTATTGTTGTTACCAGTTTCTCTTTTCTTTAGTTAGACTCTTTTGGTATGATCATGTATTCTCCCTTGGATAAAGGTATGGATTCAAAGGTTTTCAAGATCTCTTCCAATAACCTTGTGGCCTCTTCAATGTGCCTTTGTCTTTCTATATCGTTTTGCTTGGTATTGATCATAGCACATGTAACCTTGTTGTTTTGGCTTGATCCATATCCAGCAATTTAGGATGTTTCAAAGTGAGGTTGATTTTTGGTTTGCATATGATATTGTTGTTTGCTTGGACCATGATACCTTCCTTATGAGGAGAATGTTTAGGAGAACTACAAACTAGATGTTCTTGAAATGCAATGTTTGGTTCTTCACAAGAAGGGGAATGATCAGTGGTTGAAGTTTCTTGCTCAATAAGGGTTGTCCTAGTTGAAGAGGGGTCATGAAGATTCTCATGATTTTCATCCATCATGTTTTCCAACATCAAAGTATCAACTTCATAACTATGAGAGATACTAGGAGAAATACATGGATGATTACCATGATCATTTATGAGTTCATTCCTTGGTTCCCTAATGTCTTCCAAAATAGGATAGGTAGGGAAAGGATCATAAAGAGGGTTGGTATAGACCTTAAATATTTTATTATTTAAGACTAATCTATCAACTTCATCATTTACAATCTCATTCTCTTGTTCTATAGTATTTGCCCAAAGGGGATGACGAGAAGTACAAGCAATATTTTCATGATGCTCAATGATTGTATCTTCTTTCACCAAGATACCTTCCTCACTAAAAGGAGAGGTATTGAGAAAAGAACAATTGTGATCATCATGGTTATCTATGTTCGTATGCTCTTCTATCACATCATCCACACAAATAAGAGAGATAATAGGGGGTGTATTTTTAAGGTTAACATTGTCATTTTCACTCTCTTACACTAAGAGACTTTCATAACTAGGAAATGCATTGAATGAATGAATATCATGCTTATTGACTAACTTTTTCTTTGAAAATTTGGAGAAGATTGAAACTAACATTTTAAAATAACAATCTATGCTAACTCAAAATGCAATGTAAAAGGTTGAAATGAAATATAATTTTTCAAATGATAATTGACTGATTATGCTATGTAACAACATGAGAATGCAAATTTGAAATTTAAACCATGCATGAAATGAGCTAATTCATGCTAAATTTAATGAAATGCATGCTACAAAAACTCAGCTAACTAATACAAATGGGTAATGGCACCAAACATAAACTTAAAAAATAGGGTTTTCAGTTCTATAAAGGGTACTTTCAGGGGTGAAAAGGGACTGATTCGCCCAAGGTGGCGAATGAGTCCGAATGGGGATTTTTTTCAGAATTTTCAAAAAAAATTGAGTGATTTTGATGTTTTCTAAGTTCTATGATGTAGACCTAATTTGAAAATGCAGAATTTCAAAAACATTTAATGATTTTAGATGCCAAAAATGCAATCTAAATGCACTTTTTATTAATGCAAAATTTTGAAACCTAGAATGCAAATGAATCCATGCAAACCCTAATGTGAAATAAATGCAAGCTAGATGTATGATGAAGGAATCCAAATCAGAAAAGAAAGTATTCAAAAAAGTAGATTCACCAAAATGAACCATCAATTTTTTTTGGGTGCTATGGATCTCTTGCTCTCTTAGGGTTTTTCACCTAAAAGGAGAGACATAAGCCCAAAAACTATGGTGGTTCACTCAAACTAATGCAAGTAAATGAAATTATATCTAAGTGGAATGATCTAGATGTAGTAAACTAGTAAAAGCTATTGATTATTAAATGAAAACTATTGAAATGCCACTTGTTGGAAAACACATTGTGTAATGCAAAAACACCTAGAAATGAAAGTAAACTACAATAGAAATGAATGAAACTAAAGAAGTGCAATTGTAAACTTTTTGGACACCTTAAATGACTTTTGAAATGATATTGATCCTAATTTTAGGCTTGCTAGGACTCATTTGCCACTCTAGGCCCGAATTAGTCCTAGATTTGGGAAACTATTCTGGAACTCGATTCAGACAAATGGGTATCCAAAATTGCAAAAAACCAAAATCAGGTCTGGTAGTGGGACTCATTCACCACCCATGGTAAATGAGTCCAATTTTGAATTTCTGAAGATTCCAAGGTGGAAACTGAAGTCTTTGGTCTACTCTTTGGTTCCTGACAGGTGTTTGCCTCCGAAAGTCTAATTTTTGAACCTGAAAGTGACTTTTTGTTGATATTTTTCCTTACACAATGAAGATAAGACTTAAACTACTTTGCAACTTGATTCTTAATGATTTCCAAGCCTCCAAGATGTCTAAATTTGCAAAAACACAAGAAGAGAAAAATAAATGTTGAATGTTAGGGCATGGGGTTTTTCCTTGGTCAAACCCCTTTGTAGGTAATTAAACCAAAATAATGAAATAATGTAATGACATATGAAACAATGAAGTTAGTACCTTTCAATGATGTTTGATCTTGAATTTCTATAGCAATACAAGAAGATTTTTCCCTTGAATGTCTTTAGAAGCTTACTTGATGACTTAGAGTGATAAAACCCTAACTTGCTTGACTTGAAGGAGAAGATAGATGATGAATGAGTTGTGAATGACTTAAGAGATGTAAATTAGGGTTTAGAGACCTAGTTTTATAAAAAAATTCACCTTATTCACCCATAAATTGGATCCCTAAGGCCGACATGAAGAAAAATTAAACTTAAAACATAATTTTTCCAGCTCAAAAGTCAAAAATGGCCCAAATGGGACTCATTCACCACCTTGGGTGAATCAGTTCCACCTAGAAGGGACTCATTCACCATAGATGGTGAATTAGTCCCAAAGGGGCCCATTTTCCAACTAGGTTGTTGGGAGATAAGAAAATCAGGTTTATATAGTGACTTTGTTAGTTATTTCAACAAATAATGCCTCAAGATGCACAATATGGGGTGATAGGGGCCTATTAATGATGATTTGAAGGTCAATTAGGGCTTGGGACATAGAATTCAATGTGAAAGTATGATTAAATACACTTTACAACACTAAAATGAGGTCCACACAGCCTAGACAGGCACAACATTCAATGTGAATGTGTAAGACACATTACAACACTAGATTAACATTAAGTTTATTTTAGAAGCCTTCTAGATTGATGTGATAATGCAATTAAATACATTTTATAATGTTGAATTAAGGGAAAGATAGGTCCATTAAGTCTAGAGAGGTGTGAAAGTATTTTGCAACACTTTATAACACCTTTGCAAGACATCATTAAATGCATCTGAAAGGGTCCAAGTCCCAGTGTGGATGTGAAAAACACCTCACAACACCAAATCAAAGCCTCATTAAGTCTAATTTGTCATCAATGATTCCCCAAATCAAGCAATTTTCCTTTTCTCTAAGGTGCAAGAGTGATGGATTTATATCGACGAGTGACCATCATTTTGATGAGACATTAGCCTTTGTCCCAACGACGAGGTGATATTGGCATGAGTATGTGGTATTGGTGAGACAGTAGAGGAAGTCCCTCTGACAAGCCGACGAATGATGATCGGCGAGACATGGTTGATCAATGGGAGATGATTTCTGGTCCCAGTAAAATGATGATGACCATGGTGGGACCGACAAGAAGGTGATGTGTCTAACAACTGGCAATTGGTGGTGGATGATAAGGATAGATGACGATGTGGCAATCAACAATTGGTTATCTAATGAATCGGTTCATGTGTGATTGGTAGGACCGAGCTTCATCGACATGACTCATGAGATGATCCCAATGATACAGGGTATGTGCAGGATCATGATGGGCCAAAAAGTGGCAACATGATGGGTATGTGGCTGACAACTTTTTTTTTACCCAAAATTGAAGAAACAAAAAGGGTTTTTAAAGGATATTCTCAGATTTCCATTGATATAAAGGTGCTACCACAATAGTGGTTTACAATTTTTGGGAGATCCTAATTTTTGCTGAAATCATATATTTTTAGAAAACATAATGATTTAAGCCTTGAAATGTTTCATTTAAAGGATTCCAATTGAAGAGGGTTTGATCAAACCGCCTTAGACCAAGCCCCCTCGGATAGAACCCCGCTAGTTTTAAACCATACCTATAACGGAGTCTCCTTTACACCTATCAAAATGCTGATAAAAAACCACTTTTGATTTACCTTTTGGGGGATCAAATCAATTCATTTAAAATTTATTTTTTTGTAACCATGTAGTCCTTATTATAATCTTTCAAAAAAGTATAATTTTAATAAAATTTAATTTGATTACTATATTTATTTTTTATTTCTTGTGAATGTAGGTTTTTCACCAAAAATCAAACTCTTTGTTCTGCACTTTGGAAAAATAGCAGATTATCAAAAAAAAAAAATTAAAAATATGAGTGCACTAGATATTGAATTCCTTGATCCAACCAAAAAAGAAAAATTGAATTTCGATATGTATACAAAAAAATTTATGCGTTATAAGGTCACACTGTCTGAATTGTAATTGGTTTGACTTTAAAACTTGATTAAACCAAAAAAAATTAATAAAAAAATATCTAACCAAGTGGAAGCACTAGATATCGGAGTTATAAATCTAAATTTGAAAGAATTAGAATTTTATCCTTCATGGAAAAAATGTTATGCATTATACGGTAAGCGCCACTTTTTAAAAATGTTGTTTTTTGAAAAAACTAGTTTTCAAGGGAGATGGAAAAAGAAGTGCAATGTGATTCAAAAAATTTGAAAAAAATATATTTAGAATCTACATACAAAATTTCACGAAACTCTAGTTTGCATCATCTTCAAATTTCTCACGGTTTAGCCACTATAGGTGCCCGAAAGTGAAGATTTAGTTTAAAAAATTTATTTAAGTGACCAGTTTGGCAAAAAATTGTAAACCACTATTGTGGGATCACCCATAAATTATGCTTTACTTTGAATTTAATAATTAATTATTATTCATTTTCTATTCAAATTACGACTAAAGTCCTGATTGATAGGTTGATTGAAAAACATCCATAGCCTCCAAATGGTATCACATTTTTTGAATCCAAAACATGTGTCACATTCTATGCTTCGCATACTATAGGATTTAAAAAAGAAAAATTGAATTTCATGAATTTTTGACCAAGTTAAGGTGGTTAGGCATACGAGTTTTTATATTTTTAAAAAGTTGTAATAAAAATTCATAATTAATTATTTACTTGGAAAAAAATACAAAAAATATGCATCACATCGGGCATGAGTCCTATACTTATATCTAAAATCTTATAAAAAATATTATCATTTTATTGTGGTTAGGGTGGTCGAGACACCTACTTATTTTTCCAAATTTAAGTACTTGCATTGAAATTTCAAATTTTCATCAAATAGATTTTTTATTTTTTTTCTAAAAAACTAATAGTTTAGAAACTACATTCAATTTTCTACAGATTCTATTCTTACATATTTTCGAAATAATATAGATAACTTATTCAAGTTTTTACGTCAAGTTTCCTAACTCTGATTTTTCTGAATTTTTTGCCACTTAAGAGCATGTTTTTTCCATGATGATCCTGTACATACCCTACAGTGATAAGGAGGTAATGACGATAGTGATCGGTGAGGAAATATGATATTTCCAAGACTATGAAGTTAGTCCCAACGATAGGTCGATAGGAACAAGATGATGACCATGGTGGGACCTAGTCGTGACGATGTGGTGATGAATCCGATGCATGGCATGATGGGATTGGGTAATCCACATGCTTGTTGTGGATTATGATGCATGATGTGGTGATAAGCTGGACAAGGATGGACAAGAGTGATTTTCATCGGTGAGACCTTCTAAGATTTCTCAGCGATAGAACGATGGACAGAGTGTAGGGTGACTTTACCAAGACTTCCTTGTATAGATGGAAGGTGACTTGTGGTCTCCTTGATGGTGAGATGATGTGAAGTTGGTGTAATGTGATGGCATCGACAGAAGTTGAACTAGATTTTGGTTGATATACCGATGGTGGACTCGATAGCATAAGCAGTACGGTTCATGTGATGTTGGTCTATGGTAGTGGATGGCGAATTATAGGATGACACTTGGTAGATCGAGAATGAATGAATTCCACATCATTTTTATGAAGTTCGTTCCCATTAGACGATTTGATGAAGCTACTGAGAATGATGTATTGGCCTAGTGCTGATTGGATGAATGGTTGAAGCTCCTGATAGTGAGGTAACTACATGATGGTATTATGACATGGAGAGAGAAAGATCAAGACCGACCTCCAGGATGAACAAAGCCATAAAGAGGTGGTGAGCGATAAGAGCAGAGCAGCTGAGAGTTGGTGGAGGGTAGCTAACAAAAAGGGGAGGTACGGGCAGAGAAGTTGGCAGTGAGCAAGGTGGTAGCTTGCAGGTGGTAGTGAGATCTGCAATTTGGTAGATGACTATAGTGAGATAGCCCATGTGTGGCATTGTAATTCTGTAATGTTGCTCCCAAATGAATAAAAGAATTTTTTTTACCAATTTTGTGTCAATCTATCTATGTGTGTGGTGTGAGTTGGTTGTGTGATTGGATAGCCTAACAAGGTCCTCCGATCTCGACTATGTCAATATACTTGGTGGGATTTCATGGATCGTGTCATGTAGGAATTTAGTGAACACTCACATGTGAAAATCATCAAACATGATCATGACATCCATTGCTTGCACTTCTATTTTTCAAAAAATTAGTTTAAAAATCATTTGTAAGGGAGGGGATAATAATATTCTCAAGCTCATGGAGTTTTATAAACTTTTTGTCAAGCATATATTTAACTTCAAGTAGCCTTCTGGGTCAAAAATTATCTAATGGTTTACAAATTTATAAAATTATATCCAATCAAATTATTAATATAAAATAATTGAGAAAAAAAAAATCTAACTTCTTGTTATTTATGACACTAGCCTTTAACTTATGTTGTCGATTCTTATGCCACAATTTTTTTTATTATTACAATGATTTTTTTTCGAGAACTCTCAAACTAGTTTATCTAGTGAACGATATATCATTATTCATTTAGACTAGATCTCAATCAACATTTTCTCCCTTCACCTCAATTCATAAAAAAGGTAGAGATTTTTCATTAAAGATCTTAAACAAATTCAATCTCTTCATCCAAAATATTCTTTTATAAATGGTATCCCAACCTTACATGCTTCCTATACTTGATATCTATGCAATCATAAGTTTATAATGACCATGTAAACTTAGATATCAAAAATGTCTAGGTTACATTAAATTTTAAATTATACATCTTATTGCATATTTGAAGCTTACTACATTTAATTTTGACCTAGACATCTTATTGCATATTTGAAACTTACTACATTTAATTTAGGCCAAGGTAATGAGCTTTTGGTCAATGCTCCCTAATACATCCTTGGCTATTTCAAGATGATATATTCTTTGAGAAGTTTTTTTCTTACCATCACCTAGAAAGTTTGCTCAGATTCATTAGAGGAAGAAGCCTTGTAATAGATCATTTGATCTAAAGTTAACCAAAGAATCAATCACAAAAAAAAATCTTTTATGTATGATTTTTTTGATAAATAAAAAGTTGAAAAGAAATCTGATTTTAAGGTCGTTTAGAAAAAATATTTGATGTAATTCACATTGTGATCCAATGCGATATTGTACAACATCATTCCTTTATGTTCTATATTGAATTAATTTATGTTGCAAAGATACAAAGCTTTACTGAGATACATTGATTCCACTTATATTTGTTTTTAATTCATTTAAGTTTTAAACTCTCATTCTAGAGAACTGCTACACTAACTAAAGCGACTAAGAGATACTGTACTAACTAAAGCACTTAATGATACATTCTAATTATATGCATATTAATCTGTAAGAATAATATTATTAGTAAATATAAAGTGTTTGATCTTATCTAAGATATAGAACAAAAAGTCTTTGTCAACTTATTGGTCTTATGGAATAAAAAAAGTTACATGATGGTATAAGTATAGAATCTGATACATAAACATTTCAGAAGTATTCCTTCTAGGAAAATATATGATGTAGATGCCAACCACACAGCTGTACCTACTATCAATATGTAGCCCTATATATGTAGATGTAATGTTTTTATTAGAATAGAGAATTGGATCAAAAGAGAGGGGTAGGCATTTTAATTGTTGAATCATTTGTTAGAAACATTTAAGTCAATTTCATAACACTTACGCTGGGAGGATTATCAAAATAATTAGCTGAAAGGCATAACCAATCTCCAAAAGTAATCTGATTGTCCCAAAATATTAGCGATGAGGATAACTTATCTTATAAAAAGAAAATACAATATTTTCTTTGTTAAAATGGGCATTATCCTATGACAGAGTGTGCTATAGGGAGCGTAAGAAGTTCTCTTGGTATTGTGTCCTAGTATGCAATGTTTTCTTGAGGAAGGAAAATGTTCAGGCACAACTTAAGAGAATGCCTTTAATTAGCATAATACCTTTCATGATTGTTTTAAGGATTGATTTTTTTAAGCTACAATGGTTGATAAAGGGTCTCTTCTAGTGGAGAGCAATGATCAAAAGGGTAAAATAAAAATAAAATAGTTATATCAAGTACTGATATAACTGATGATCAAAAGAAATGTAGAATCTAACTGATGATCAAATATGATAGAAGCAAAACAACACTTCAATCTGCAAAAACAAGATACCTAAACAGCTATTATGAAATATCAAATTGTTCAATAGTTAAATGTAGTTAACGTATATAATTGACAAGTAGGAGTTTTTTTCTCCAGTTTGTCAAATAACAATATTTCATAATGGTTCAATGTATACAAATGTCATTTATTGTTTTTGACTAAGTAAAAAAAAAAAACGACGGTATTTACCCTTATAAGAGTCAAGTAGCTGAGGCAAAATGGATCCCAAGAAGAAGACCTCACAAATGCCATTCACTGTTTGACCATTTAACAGTTTCATGTTAAATGCTATGCAATCTAACACGCTAATGCAAAATTCTAGTGTGAGCTTACAGAAAAACAACCCCGCAAAAAAAGAAAATGATTTAATTCCACTAGAAGGTATTGTCTGAAGTTAGAAATTACCAGATTTGGTCTCTGGGAGCTTTGATCTAACTGAATCCATAGCTTCTTCCGATCTTCTACGTTTATACTGCTTAGCGCTGCATTTCCTGTTTTTAAACCAATAAAACACACTCTTGGCTTGTATTTCTCCATATCTTCTCAGATGATTGGCAACATCATATATCTGCTCTTCGCTTGGATTCCCAACAGATTTACAGTAGAGTCCTTCCAATATTTCCAGTTGCATTGGAGTTGGTTTCCACCTTGGAGTAGCCATTTTGAGGTAAACACAGAAATCTAACACAGTACAGTCCCGCAGAGAGTACCTTACAAAGCTTCTAGACTATGATAAACAAGTACAAGAGCATCAAGGCGACATCTTCTAGACTGATTTAATAGGCTTACATGTGGAAGCATCCCTCGTAGCTTATGTATTTTCGTTTTTTATCCAAAAAAAAGAACATTGCACGATGGATTTGTTGTCTTCCTACGGAGATTTCAAAGAGAATATTACGGTAAAATTGTTCGAATAAGTGGACATCCCTACTAGAAGGCAGGCGATGCTCAATGTTATTGTATTTTTTTAGAATAACTTGGTGAGGGAATAATTTAAGATCGATGAAACCTATAAATGCTTGAAATCTTTTAAGATAAAAGAGCTGTGCTATCGATGTTCTGTGGACAAGGCAAAACATAGAAGATTATAATATCAATAACAAGGACGGCATTTCTAACAATTTAAAAGTCGTCTCCATCATATACATATATGTGACAGTGGGCAGAGGCGTAAAATAAAGCTACAGCTTCTGATTTGTTAATTTTTCTTGTCTTAAACAGTTAACATATGCTTCTATTTATAGAGAACTTCAAGAAATGCAGAAATTTATTTACTAAAAATAGCAAACCTTATGTTAATCCTAAAACTTATTGCTTAGCTGGTAGAAATTTCCAGAACTCTCTAACAATCCTCTTTAATTTCTACCTCTAATTACATTAACATTTATAACACCCAAATTTTTTTTAGATATTCAAATTGTTCTTTTCTTAATGTTTTTGTAAATATATCAGTCAATTAATCTGTAGATCTATATAGCTCTAAATTGATTTCTCCATTATTCACCAACTCTCAAATGAAGTGATATCTTATATCAATGTGTTTGCTCCTCTTATGAAAGACATGATTCTTTGACAATGCCATTGTTGATTTGTTGTAAAACAAATTGGTGTTGATTCCTCTTGAGCTTGCAATAAATCTATCAAAATTCTTCTCATCCAAACTACTTGACATGCTAATGATGTGACTGCTGAATATTTTGCTTCCACTGATGAGAGTGTAACTATGGGTTGTTTCTTTGATGTCGATGATACTACACCTATTCCAAAATGAAAATCCAAAATCTACCTCTTCAATTATGGTTACAAATCTAATTAAAAGTACTAATTTTAATGTCCATCTTTGACCAAAAAGTAGAACACAATATTATGGATTGACCCAGGTTCAATCATTTTTCCATAAAGACATCTATTACCTCTTCACCAATAGATAAGAACCTAAATATACATCTTCATTGAAGGCTACAAATCTATTACACATATATGGACTAATATTTAAGAACCTAAATCTACCTCTTCAATGATGGTTACAAATCTATTATATATAAAGACTATAGTTATAACATGTGGGTTATGAATAATGTTATTCATCCTCCAACATTTATGAATTTTTCCATGGCTCTATTTGGAGAATATTTAATATTTTCATCACATTACATTTCTTTAGCTTTTGCTATGTTATATTTATAATATTCTAAATGTAATGATATTATGATATAATATATTTATTGTATGATGTTATACTTTATCTTTTTATGTTGAATCATTTTGGAGTACCATGTTTAGAAATGGGATACCCTAAATAGTAGTTGCATATAAATTGAAACATAGGTAATTGTAATATAGATTTATCATCTCATAACCATTCCACTCTAACATAAGCTATCAAGATTTTCCTAGATAATACATACTATCTTGCAGCTACATAAACTAGAATTGCAATAAGTGGTTTATAATGTATCTAGTTTTGCATGTATTTATAAGAAGAAATATTCATCGGGTTTTTAGTTTGAAATGAGTGTGGATAAAAAAAAATTGACTAATCTTATGTGGAAATTATTGAATATTAACTTCTTACTAGAACAAATTGAATGTAATTCTTAGATGGTGTGGAGAAGCAACAATCAAAGGGGATGGATCTAAAAATAACACCATTTAATTCTAGCCAATTATGCTCAATGTAAAGAAAAGAGGGGAAATCAAGCTTGATGATCATATCAAATAGTTGTATTCAACACCTTATTCAAAATGACCTCATGCAATGGAAGTTTCAACTAAATTAGATCATGTGCTCAACATTATTTTTAACTATATGGAAATGTTATTTTTAATAAGACAGAGATATAGAAATAAGTATTACTTCTCATTTACAAGGACTATGGTTGTTGATTAGATTTAGTGGTGTATCTTAATATATAGAAAGAAGTAGTGAAATAATAAATATTAATAAAACTAGTATCATAGTATCTCATAAGATTGCAAGTGTAGTTATGTACATTTAACTTTTTGAATATTAGTTGTTTGAAACCTATAAAACCAATATACAAGAGTTTAGTAAAGATAATTATAAGTAAGCCCCTTAGTGAGAAATTAATACCATAGGCAATCCATAAAATTAGATGGATCATTAGGAAAACTTACAATAACCTATGAATATCTTCCAATTGTCTATGTGTAAGCATTAAATAGCTAAAATATAAAAAATAAAGGAGAAAATTATTCTCAAAATATATATTTGTATTGATATGAAATACATAGGTGTACATGGAGTGGTGTAAAATAAATAGCTTCCAACAAACACTACCAACATAATAATACTACTAAGATTTAATAATCTTATATACCAATGAATTATAGAATGATTTATTTATTTAAAATTCTCGACCACATCATAACATCTTTCCCTATATGATGGATATCAAATTTCTAAAGAACAATGTATAATTATTTTACTATATTTCATCAATTCAGAGAGGAATAACTTCATCACTTGGAACATTCAAGCTATAAGACCAATACTAGATCAATGAAAAAATAATTGGATGTTTATCTATTTTGTAGGTACTCTTATATTTTTTAGATACTTGGACAACCATAACTTAGCAAACTATTTTTTTTCCATGTCCAAAGTTTCCTATATCTTAAAAAAAGCATAGTCAACATTTACTAGGCTATGCAACAAGTAGTTATGGAGATATTTGATTTTGGTTATGAAAATAAGTTCAATTGGTAAGCCCATGTTTTCCATTAAATTTTGTTGTGATATTAATCATCATAATCAATCTTTCCATCTCAATGATCTTTACTAGAGCAATACCAAATTGTTAAATCTCTAATAATAATGTATTTGAATGATGTGTCATGTATTTTAAACTCGTTCCAATTCCTAATGTTACCTAATTCATTGTGGATCCTATCAAGGGTGATCGTAACCAAATTAAACTTTGAGACTCCCAACATTAGATACATCATATGTATGCTAATGTTACAATGTTACTAATGATCTTAAATGCTACAAAAGGTGATATTATAAGTTTCAAGGATAGCTAAAGATCTAATAATTTAATTTTGGGACCACTAATTCTTATTAATTCTAAATATGATGATGTTCTATATTTTTTAGCTAACAAGCATAGATTCTACATATTTTTATATAGGGAAGGGTGATACAATTTGAGGAAGTTATTTTTATATGTGTTTGGATTGGAAAATTCCTAGATAATAAGGAGAATTGTATTTATTTTGATATCTATAGAATATTGTATAGTCAAATGGTCAATTCCTAGCATGTTTTTAGCTCGTCAAGATATTATAATTTCAATTAATACTCTATCTTTTTAGAGCAATTTACATTATTCTATCATATATTTAGGTTAAGTATTTCATTCCTTTGAAGGGTTTGATTGTCCTTATGTGGACCCTCCAACCTTAACAATGCTAGTGGGTAAGAGACTAAGTTTAAACTATTCCAAGTTTATAAAAGAGGTTTATAGTTGGTTGTAAGAAAAATGTTTCCTATGGAAAGTGTTGGGAAGAAGATTACCTTCTCTTAACTTAATATTAAATAATTTCCCAAACTATCGGTAGTGTAATCTAAATCTAAAGATGTTTCCTAAAATGATGGATAGAGGTTGAGGTGTATTCCATGTTCTAGAGAGAAATAAGGAAACATTTGATATGATGAGGAATGGTGAGATACAATTTGTTGTAATAGAATAGGACAAGTGAGGTATTGTCAACCTTATAATTTATGAAAGTAATGGTAACAAAGATAATGCACTGGCTGAAAAATAATAATATATGAAGAAAATAAAGATAAAAAATTATCAAAGGTTGTTTCCCAAACTTGTAGGAAATTTTACAATGGTTTTCTTATAGTTTCAGTCATATAAATTTGATTAATTGTATTAATAATTACGAAGAACATTTTGAATATTATAAAAACACTAACCACTAACCTAGATAATTTGAAGTTTAGAAAGACAAATTTAAAGGTTCATATTATTATTTTATGGAAGGAAACATAGTTGGAACGGAATACGCGAGATAGGCTTAGAATTGATAAATTACATATGATTGTCAATATATTATAGTGTAGAAAAATGTGCACCTTGCTTGATTTAGGAATAATCAATGATAAATTAGACTTAATGTCACCTTGATCTAGTGTTGTGAGGTGTTTTACACATCCACATTATGTCTTGGGTCCATTTTAAGCTAAATTAACCTAACTTTATCCTAATTTAAAGTATTTATTTACATATTCACATTGAATTTAGGGGCCTTGTAAATCAAGTGGACCTAATCTAGTGTTGTAATGTTTTTTACACATTCACATGGGATTTAGGGCCCTTCTAAGCTAAATAGTCTCAATTTTTCCTTAATTTAGTGTTGTAAAGTGTATTTATTTAGACTTTCACATTGGATTTTGGACCCTATTTCATTTATGAATTTTACATCATCATTAATAGGCCCCTATGACCCTATATTGTACATCCCAAGGCATGTTTTGATCAAAAACCTGACAAAATCAACATATAAACTTAGTTGATGCACTCCCTAACACTTTAGCTCTTAAAATAGCCCCTATGTAACCGATTTTCCACTTTGGGTGAATGAGTCCCATCCAGGTGGGACTCATTCATCCAACTTGGCGAATGAGTCCCATTTGGGCTATTTTCAAAGTTTGAGTCGGAAAAACTGGGTTTTAAGTTCAAATATTTCCTATGTAAACCTTGGGGATCAAATTAATGGTCATGTGAGTGGATTTCCTATATAAACAAGCTTTCAAATCCTCATTTCATCCAAGAAAAATCAAGCCTACATGTTATCAAGTCAAGCAAGCAAGAGTTAAACATTTCAAGTCTTCACAAGGTCATCAAGGTAGTTTTCAAGATCATTTCTAAGGCATTCAAGAGCAAGATTCTTCATCAATTTTTGCAGAAAATCAAGATCCATTATCATGAAAAGGTTCTAATTACATTACTTCATGTTCATGCTTAATTATCTTATTTCATCATTTGGTTTAATAAGGGGTTTGACCAAGGCAAACCCCTATTCCCTAACAATCAAAATTTTCTCTCTTTCTTTGTGTTATTTCAGATCTAGGTGATTTGAAGGCTTGGAGATGATTGAAGAATAGGTTACAAGGTTGTTAGAGTCATCTCCCTATTTTCTAGGTCAAAATATTCACTAAAAGTTCGTGTATAGCCCCGAAAATAGAGTTTCAGATCTAGGAACCTAGAGGAACACAAAGAGTAGACTGGGAGGTGAAAATCAAAACTTTGAATTTCTAGAAAAGGCAAACTAGACTTATTCACCAAAAGTGGTGAATGAGTCGCACTATAGGTGTTTTCAAAGATCTTTACAGATTTGGATACCCATTTGGCCGAAACTTGCTCTAGTACAGTTTTCTAGAATTAGGACTAATTTTCCCATAATGGTGAATGAGTCCCACTAGGCCTAAAAAGTAACAATTTCAGGATTTCAAAGGTCAATTCCATCTCTCTCTAGTTTTCAAGTGCACACTTTCAGTTTTGTAGCTTTCTGTTTTGTTTCATATACTTTTCTAGGTCATGTTGAACATCTAGAATAATGAGAGGGGAGGGTTGAATCAGTATTCCTCTAAAAATATGAAAACCTTTAAATAGTTGTCCACATAACATAATTAAAATTTCCAAACAAAACCAATCTAACACAACACCACATAATACCAAGATTTTTACGTGAAAACCCAAGATGGGAAAAACCACAGAGAGGGTTAACTCTCAAGTATTAAGTAATCAGTTACAGAATACAGGGTGGCTCACTGTCAGGGTGGCTCACTATCAGGGTGGCTCATTGTCAGGTTGGCTCACTACTGGGATGGCTCACTAATGGGTTGGCTCACTGCCCTAGATACATAATCCAGCTATTACAGCTGAGAGATGGCTTACATCTAGAGTATATGTTACAAAATTGAACTACTATAATTGCATCTGCAAATGCATGAATACAATTCTTCCTGAAGCTAAAAAGATCTTCAAAACACTACACTATACTACTATAGCACATATATCAATTTGCACTATACATCAACAGATCACTATCATACATCACATATCATTTTTTATTACATTTGTTTATTCCACTTCATATATATATATATATATATATACCGGATCTGCATATCCACTTAGTCGGCTTGCATCAGAGATAGAGTCAAGTGAACACAACACCTAAGATGTTGTAGATGTCAGTGTAGATGCAAAAGGATATCCTATTCTATAATGGATAGGGTCAAACCAAAAACTACAGTACAACATTGCATATACCAAGACTTATGTTGATAACACCACTACTAGAACAAAGGATAAGCTGGAGGTAAGAATATTGAACCAATTAATGACATCAATGACAAATATCAACAATCTCCCCTTTTGTCATTGATGGCAAACAAAATTATGGAATGCTAAAACTTCAAAATCTGATAAACTCCAGAACTCCCCCTATGAAGACTATCTTTGTTTTTGTTGTTTTTCAAATGCTTTTCTTTTTCTTTTTGTCTTCTCCCCCTTTTGACATCTATGAAAAAGGGGTGTAGGGTAAAAGCCATTTAGGATGTGCTTGATGCACCACTAGAGAAAGACTACTTGATTTTTTGAAGATGGGCAACCCACTTACCCATATTATCATTCCACTATAAAATTACTTAGGTTAGAAGTTGTGCATGAACTTGAATGGATGCAAATAGAGATTCTCCATATTCAATGGAGCAAGGATCAGAGAGAGTAGCCAGATGTGCCTTTAGGAGAGTATGATTCATCATTTAACACATCTCCTAGAGATTTCCTAAGGGCATAATGATGTTGTCCCATTGTTGTTACAGTTCGAAGTACCTTTTGTCTAGTTCCTTAATTGAAATCTCCCATATTTGGAAAAGTCTTTAGATAACTTAAAAGAATGGTATGCATGCCTAATCATTGACTCAATTGAGTCAAGCTCTTCTATGATAGAGGTTGTGGCATCTGACCACTGCAAGCTATACAAATACAAAGAATTTCCTTGCTTGAGAAGGTCTTAACCTTGCCTAATTAGCTGATGAATATTGGAGAAGGAATTTGCACATTGATCTATCAATTATTGCAAGAGCTTATTCCTTTCAACTTCCTTTTCCCTATGGAGCTTTTCATCTATACAAGCAGAGAATTCCTTCACAACTTTGATGATTCTTCTACATTTATTTGTGTTTCTTCTGGATTGATCTATGTTACATTCTATCCAATAATAATTTGGAGAGCAACAATAGCCTCCTTAATCAAATTTTATTTTTCTTCTAATTCCTTAAGCATGTCAATTTTGGCCAAGGCCTGAATGGAATCAACAACTTGAAATTTCTAAAAAGGATTAATCTTCTCAATGTCAAGAATTATCTTGGAGGAGGTGATAGGCCAAATCATAAGTGGTGAAGCGAGTAAACTGTTAAAAACATCACCGAAAGAGGTACCAATAGAGATGCTAGCAATTTCTTCTCTTTTCTCAACTGTCCCTACTACTGGTTTTTTACCTTTTTCTTTCTCTATGTTTTCTTCATGCTTTTGGGTATTAACTTTCTATGTAGTTATCTCTTCTCCTTTTCTTCTAGTTTCCTCTACTTCCTTTCTGATTCTCTCTTCTTCTCTTTCAACTTCTTTTTCTTTTTCTTCATTTGCATTCACCAGAGTAGAATCTTTATCTGGGAAAAATGAGTGTGTTCAATTTCCAGAGGATTCATATCAAGATTGTATACTTCTGCATCAGTGTATTCTGGTATAATATCTGCAACATTTTCATTATCCAATTCCTCATAAGAGTATGTGGGGGCATCAGATGATGGAGTAGACCCATCACCGGATATCATCCCAAGATTTCATACCCTGCTTGTAAGCTTGTCAATGATACCTATTTTCAATTTATCTACAACTCCTTTGTTCTCCATAAGGGTATGTTCCCTTTTCTTTTTTCTCAACCCTGACTGACTGAGTTCCTTAAAACTTGCTAAGTTTTCCTCTTTTTATGAGTTTAGAAATAGTGGAAATAGCTTCATTAACAATGTCCTTATCTATTTGTCTAGCATTTTCTCAAATTGTATTTAGACCAATCCAGAGACTATCAGGAATATCCTCTTTGAAATTATTTATATTTCCATCTAATCTTGAAAAGTACAGAACAAATGCTTGTGTTATGTTTTCTTTTCATTTGGAAGTAGAATATTTGTACAAATCACCAACCTCTTTAGATTTTTCATCTACAAGTACTTCAACTAAATTATCTACATCAAGAGGATCACAAGTTGTCTTTTTGAATTTCTTTTCCCAGACCTTAATTTGGCACTTTTCTAGATCTGATTCTATTTCAAATTCTACAACAACAAGATTAGCCTCAATGGATTTCACTTATTTTTCCTTCTTGCTTGAAGTGGGTAGAGGAAGACCTTTCTTCCTCTTATCAGATGGACTCTCCATTTCTTCCAAAGGTTCAACTAATTTTGCAGAGGTACCAAATGAGCTACCTGTTATACTCTGAGTAATTCTTCTGAGTGTCGCAAGACCTTCCTCTATCATACCTCCTCCTTCCTTAATCGCTTTCAAAGTCTTTTGTACTTTATTATTGATTTCCTTTGAGATCTACTCTTTCCATATTTCTTTGAACTTTTCTTCTATTGTGCCAAACCTCTTATGAGAGGTGTCTACTAGACTCTCTAACAGAAATTTTACAAGACATTCTACATATTTTTCTAATACTTCATACCCCAATTCCAGTATCCACTGAGTTCTCGGTACAACAAATTCCATTACACATTTATCAACTATGACTATGAATGTGATATCATCCTTATATTTGTTGACTAAAGATTTAGGGATTCTATATCAATTATGCATCTTATACTGTAATAAAGAGAAAAATAAAGTAAATTCCATTTCTTGTGCAGTAGTATCATCATACCTCCTCATTCGCTTAGCAATTTGGTGAGCAACTGGTTTCTCAAATGACCACACTGTCAAACCAAGACCAGGAATTTCACAAATGAAATAGAATAGTAAATAGACTACAAGGGTTCCAAACTAGAATGCGACCTTCTTGCTTCATTTTCATTGATTCAAATTCTCAAGGAACTACTCTCTGATGAGCTCAAATAAGTCATAGTCCACTCCATTTACCACCACATCATATGCAGTGTAGACAACAATAGGTAAGATGGGGTTATCTCTATTGGTGTAGTAGATTTTCTTTCTAATGACCTAGGCAGCATACCTCATAGTTATATTTGTAGCTGTATGAATCACCTGAAACCTGTCGTCAAAAACAGCCTAAGTTAGGTTTCCAACTTCCTTATTTTTTACTACCTTTGGTACTAGAATAATTTCAGTGTCATTCAACCTAGTAACTACCTTCATTACTTCTTTGCTGATTAGATGAGCCTCATCTAACCACAAGAATATGTCATGGAACCTACTCATAGCCATTCATACACATTTACCATCAAAATAAAAACATGAGAAATCATTCCAGACATGCAACTTCTTTTCAACCAAAACCTTGTATGCAGGTTTTGTCATTGAAATCATCACCGGTGAGCTCATTTATCCACACATTAACTAATCTATTGTGATTAAATTCTTTGATATTTCAATGTATGTAAGCCCTAACATCTTCCATAGGAATAACTTTGTGTGGGGATTTTTATAAATAGCCAGCCATATCATTTACAATTGATATATTTGGGTACTTCTTGAATTCAGGATGAGGTTGAGATGCCACATTGACCAAAGAGAGAGTAGCCATAACTGTTGTTGTCACATCTCGTTTTCCCACTCAACTAAAATATTAAATTAATAGAAAAATTAAAACATGCTCAAGGATTTTAAATAAATAAATAAGTTTTATTTATTTATATTGTATTATATATTTGGTTGGATATAGATGTAGGACATTGTATAGTTTATTATAAATATACAATAATATTGGAAGTATATTATATATATTCAATAATAGTTTTGTAAGTTAATTAAATATATAAAATAAATAACAAAATAAATGAGTAAACATAAGTATTTGTGACGCATACAATTAGTTTACAAGATGTAAAAGAAAATGTTATTTTTTAAATTAGAAAAATGAATTTGCATGTTGCATGGGTGAAAGGAAAGTGGAAAATTTTTAGGGTAACTGAAGCATTATTAATTCATGCAAAAGGATTTTTTCTGGGGGGGGAGGAGAGGATAACAGTAACAGATTCTTTCAACAAGATGACATGGAAGATCTTCCTATGGTTTTGGAAAACACTTCAGCCTGGAAGAAAGAATTCATGAAGTATGGAAAGAAGATCAAGGAAATGATCTAGAGTAGGACAAACAACATGACAGATCGTGCTTCAAAGGACTTCATGGAGACTCTTGACGACATGTTTAGGTTTGGAAACCTTCACTAGGGTAGTCAGCGACATCGTTGCCCTACCTGACCATGATCTTCAGAGATTTGTAGCTAGTAGCATGATTATTGTGATATGGGCACCGAGATGGAGGAAAGACAAAATAGTAAGGGTATTAAAACACAAATATGTATTTCCTGTATCCTCCACTATCTACAAAGATGGATCTTTAGTATTTTGTTAATGTTGTGACCAATTACAAGCCATCGGTTAAATTAATTAGTCAGCACATGTATGCAATATTTGTTTTTGGGTATATGCATGATTTGTTCTATTTTTTGGGTACTTAAGAATCATAGCTAAAAGAAGGAAACAAAAGCATAAGGGAGGAGGGAAGAGAAGTATGGGGGAAAATAATCTCTCGACCATATTCCAAAGACCTTTGTGTTCATATTGAAAGGACATAGGCTTGCATTGCCTCTAAAAATGTGCAACATCTAATAGGAATCTACTAATGTGTTTTCTTTCTAATGGGGAACTTGACGGCATACCAAATCTGTGTTGATAGATCGACTAAAAATGTGTATATGGTTGAACATTTCTTCTAACTTAACATATTTCCTTGTCCATTTTGGTTTGGCTGGATTGCTTGGGAGATGGAACCATAACCCTTGATGACGATGAGAGGTGGGTTCCATCAACTAGCTTGGAGCGAGATGGAGGAGGGTAGAAGGAGGAAGAAGAAGACCAGCACGTCAGCCTCAGAGCAAATGTAATCAAGCTTCTATGTAACACTTAAAAATTGCATGGAATCATCTCCTCTGTATTTCCCTTGAAAGAGTGTGATATGTGAATCTTGTATATGATTTATCTTTTTGGGTGCAAATAAGTGAATTCCTCCCAAATCCATTCCTTCAAACTTGATAATTATTGATTGTGAACATATTTGATTGTTTCTAATTCTGAGTAATTGGCATTTATTGTCTGTATCTGTGATCTAAAATTTTCCCAAATGATTGAAGTATCAACCAAAGGTCAATAGCCCTATCCTGTTGATTAAGTATTCAACTTATTGTCAACTTGATAGACAATAGCCTACCATATCACATAAGCTTTTTGTTGATCATAGTAATAGTTCTAGGTTTGAGATCTTTGCAATTCACTATCTAACCCGATATAATGGGTATGTGCAGGATCATCATGGAAAAAATAGGCCCTTAAGTGCTAATAAAATTCAAAAAAATCAAAGTTAGGCAACTTGACGTAAAAATTTGAATAAGTTATCTATATTATTTCAAAAATATGTAAGAATAGAATCTATAGAAAATTGAATGTAGTTTCTAAACTACTAGGTTTTTTTTTTTAATTAAAATCTATTTGGTGAAAATTTGAAATTTCAATGTAGTAGTACTTAAATTTCATGAAAAAAATAAGAAGTAGGTGTCTATCTGACCACCCTAATGACAATAAAATGGTGATATTTTTTAATAATATTTTAGATATAAGTAGAGGACTCATGTCTTGATGTGATGAATATTTGCTTGTAATTTTTTTCCAGGTAAATAATTAATTATGAATTTTTTATTACAACTTTTAAAAAATATAAAAACTTGTATGTCTAACCACCTTAACTTGGTCAAAACTTCATGAATTTTTTTTTTTTAATCCTATAGTATGCAAAGCATAGAATGTGATGCATGTTTTGGATTAAAAAAATGTGATATTGTTTGAAAGCTATAGGTGTTTTTCAATCAATCTATCAATTAAGAATTTAGTCGTAATTCAAATAGAAAATAAATAATAATTATTTATTAAATTCAAAGTAAAGAATAATTTATATTGGTGGAAAGATGAGAATCTCCTTTAAAAACCCTTTTTGTTTCATCAATTTTGGGTAGAAAAAAAGTCGTCAATGACATACCCTACACATACCCATCATATCGCCACTTTTTGGCCCATCATGATCCTGCACATACCCTAATATTTCCCTTCACCACACCTTGACAGTATTATCACATACTCCTTATCTCTTACAGTGTCTCTCTACTCCTGCGAATTTTATGGAGGAGTACAGATTGTCTTATTGATTACCTTCACCGAAGATCTCTTGTCAATGTTCCAATAGTCCTCTTCCAAACTTGACTTCATAATGAAAATTGAATCGCCTTCTTGATTTTAGTATGATAGAGCCTTTTATTTTGCAATTAACAATTCTGTCTAGGATTATGTTTTCCTAAAAACCAAACCTCTAGTATCCCATTATGTTTCCAAGCATGCATAAACATGTTTAGCGTTGTCATAGTTCATTTTGTCTCTATATATATATTGGTTCCAAGATTTATAATTGGATTTAATGGACTCTCCCAAACATATTCCTAATAATACAAGATTTGAAAAGGAAAATTGTTTATAAATCCTTAGATGAACTGATTGAGTATCTAGAATAATTTGAATATGCTAAATTGAGTGCTTAAGTTTAATATCTGAATGAATATGTTGAATGGATTGGAATTTCTTAGTAGATATGGAATGTTTTAGATAAATAGAAGGAAAATGAATAGGTCAATATATTGAATATGTTGTTTGGATTGAATATGTTGAATAAGAAGAAGTGATTGATAAGATTAACTGATTAACGACACCAATGAAAATGCACCTAGTGGCTCTGTATCTACAAACTTATATGGATTCCATTTGAATTTTGGATGCAGACTATCCTTAACTTTGACTAGCAAAGGAGTAGACATAATTGCAAGCACACAAATTTATAGGTTTTGCAAGAAATACTTTTCGAAGGTAGAACAGAATTTGATCGTAGATTCTCCTCTATGCTTGAATCTCTCTCAATTTGAAAATGATCACCATAGAGCTCTCCAAACTTCTTTTCTCTGAATGCAATATGAAAAATGAGGGTGGAAGTTGTTCTTTTATTGATCATGAACCTAACCCTTTACTTTTGTAATAAATTCCCTTGCCCTAACTCAACCGATTTACTATCTTTTATGTTCTGAGATAGATAATTCCTATGAGGATCTCCAATATTCTTCACTAATGCTTTAGGATTCATTTCACAATGTCTGAAAAGTTCCAACTTTCCTACTGAACACATCCAAATTTCAATTCCAATCACTTGTAGGGGGTTTAGGAGTTTTTCATAATAGTTCCCCCTATGGCAGAGGCCTAAAATCAATTTCTTGAAGTATTACCAGAAGTGGCTTCTGTTGTGGATCCATTTCCTTTCACAAAGTGATTCTTCTTCACCCATTTCTTCTACATTTGCTTCTTGATCTCATCAGTAATGACTTTCCCTTTTCCTTTAGCATCCAGTTGTATGTTTTATTTTACCAGACCTTTTCTGTTCCAATAGAATCTAGAAGTGTGACCAAATTTTTTGTAGTTGTAGCACACAAAACTTCTCTGTCTAGGCCAATTGTTCCACTAACTTTGTCTCGATCTACACTAGTTAGCGGGTATGTGCAAGATCATGATGGGCCAAAAAGTGGCGATATGATGGGTATTTATAGGGTATGTGGCTGGCGACTTTTTTTTTACCCAAAATTGATGAAATGAAAAGAGTTTTTAAAGCAGATTCTCATTTTTCCACCAATATAAATTATGCTTTACTTTGAATTTAATAAATATTTTTTATTCATTTTCTATTTGAATTACGACTAAAGTCCTAATTGATAGGATGATTGAAAAACAACTATAACTTTCAAATGGTATCATATTTTTGGAATCCAAAACATGCATCACATTCTATTCTTCATATACTATAGGATTAAAAAAAGAAAAATTGAATTTCATGAAGTTTTGACCAAGTTAAGGTGTTCAGACATATGAGTTTTTATAATTTTTAAAAGTCGTAATACAAAAATAATAATTAATTATTTACTTGGAAAAAAATTACAAAAAATATGCATCACATCCAAACATGAGTCCTCTACTTATGTCTAAAATATTATAAAACAATATTATCATTTTATTGTGGTTAGGGTGGTCGTTACACCTAGTCCTTATTTTTTCCCTGAAATTTAAGTACTACTGCACTGAAATTTCATATTTTCACCAAATAGATTTTTTTTTTAAAAACCTAGTAGTTTAAAAAATACATTCAATTTTCTACATATTATATTATTACATAATTTTGAAATAATATAGATAACTTATTCATTTTTTTACGTCAATTTGCCTAACTCTGATTTTTCTTTTTTTTTTTGCCACTTAAGGGCCTATTTTTTCCATGATGATCCTGCACATACCCTAGCAATATTTCCAAATCTATTGCATGCATAGCATCTAACATCTCTAACAAAACTGTTCAACACAATTCTGCATTCACTTGACTTATGACCATACTTATGGAAATTAAAACACTGACCTAAGAATGATGGTATACTTGTATTCACCCTACTCCTACATTGAGAAGCCAAATGACCAAAAAATTTTCAGGTATAACAATAGCCATTAAATCTTTAAGCATTAGGTTTCTTTATAGGATTTCTTTTGGGTCCATTCATCTGATTCCCTTGTCTAAATTTTCCTTGTCTAGAATTCCTTTGTCCAGATCTGGAGCTTTCTCCTTCTTCATATCCAAGCCCTCGACAATCACCATCAATCCTTTGTCCCTTGATTAATTCATCAAGTTTGGTTGTGTTTGCTTTGAATTTCTCCTTATACTCATTTGCAGCAGTAAGTTCATTTCCAAGATCATCAAGTTGCTTTTCAAGCTCGTCCTGACTGTTCTTGGATTGCTCCAATTCATTATCTAGTTGGCTACATTGTTCTAACTTTTCTTTCAAAGATTGTGCAAGATTTTCTTCATTCTTCTTCATGTCCTCAATTTCCTTGGTCATTCTCATCATGATAGATTCCATCTCATGCTTCAGGGCAGCATTCTCTTGGGAAAAAATTTCACATTCTTTTGTTTTCTCTTTCAAAACCTGACTAAGTTCATCTTCCATGGTTTTGTTCTTATGTTTCAACTAACCACATAATTCATTTCTTTTCTCCCTTGATTCATTGATCTTGTCTTTCAAGGACTGAATCATTTTTTTTGCATTCTCAAGATTATCTTGCAATTCTCAGATCTCATATTTTGACTAGTCAACATCATCCAAAGCCACCATAATTTGTTGTTGAAGACTGCTTGTATCCATTGAGAGAACTTTCCAAGATCTCCCCAAGTTGTTAGAATTCTTTCAAGGAACTAGCTCTGATACCAATTGTTGGAAACAAGCAATACAAAGAGGGAGGGTGAATCAGTGTTCTATAAAAATTAACTTTATTAATCTAACCTTTAATCCACTTAGAATATTTATTCAACAGTAATATGTAGAAAAAGAAAATAAGAAACAACACAACCATAACACAAGGATTTTTATGTGGAAACCCTGTTAGGGAAAAAACCATGGTGGATGGCCAATCCACAATAAGTTCTAAGTATACCCAAAAGAAATATTACAAAATGGGAATGCACTTGCATTCAGGCTCACTACCTAGAGCTCACTGTTCAAAAGGATGGGCTCACTGCCCTTACAAAGATTTGGATTTGATCCAAAAGAAAATGAACTTATTGAATAGCATCTACCAATGCTAGATTATAGTTCTGGTTAAGCTATGATGATGAACTTCTATCCTTCTGACTGATATTAAGCTTTTGCTCTGCTCTGCTCAAGTTTGCACACAAAATCCTTATACGCAAGTGAAACTGCGCATGATATTGCTCAAATATTCCTTGAATGTTCACAACATACACCAATACACCTTCTTTGTTACCAAAAAATGATGTAATCAATCATCTAGATATATCCGTGACTAGGGATTTAATTGTTACAAGTCGGCTCAACAAAACTTAAGAATATTTGCAAGTTGTCGGCCCAAATCATGAATAAGTTTGATGCTTATCCAAACAAGTCAGCTAGTCTATGGCTAGGACCAATAATTAAACATTTGAATGTGAATTTTTTTTGAATGATTCCACTTTACACATCCACAAAGTGCCACATTTCCTGTGTCAGCTACAACAAACAAATAGATAAAAAGTGTCCTACCGGACCTCTGACCTCGTACTGCAACTAATCTAACACCACAAAACTCGATAATAAGATAATCCACATACTTATCAAGCAATTCTAGAGATCCACAACAAAAAGATGATCTGGTGAAGCCGTTTGAACGGATACCCTATTCCTCAGGTATTCTATCAGTAATATGTACATTGTATCACTTTATCTACCAGTATGACTAGATAATGAAGTATGGATCATGGCGATGACTTCAGTTGCCATCAATGACAACACACAAAGCCATATTCCAACACATTGTTGTAATATGCATTACTCTTACTAGAGATTCTTATGAAAATGTGACTAAGGCAAAGGGACCTCACACCTCAAGATTTCTTAATGATCGAACTAAATCTAAACTTCTAATCACTTCCAACTAACCATGAAAGAATCCCCCACAACTAGGGTTCTTTGTTCAATACAACAGGTTCATGTATTGTAATGCAACCTAAACATAGAAGAATCAAGGTCTGAGTGTTGAACTTGAGTGCTCTGATACCAAATGTAAGGATCCAGGACATCACACTCAATATAATCCTTAATTTCCAAAACAATTTATTAGAACCAAATAATTATATAATGGAAAACAAAGAGGAGTAATTAAAGAATTTGCATCACTTATTCAAATGGGTTAACACACACATCAATGAATCAATGTATATCAAACAAGGTTAGATAAGTGATTTATTAATGTAAATATGTTGAATAAGAAGAAGTAATTGATAAGATTAACTGATTGAATATGTTGGGAATATTGATATGTTTAAGTTGAATATATATATATATATATATATATATATATATATATATATATATATATATTGAATATGATGATCCGATGAAATGTGTAGAACTATTATTAATATGATGGAAGAAATGAGTTGTGGACCGTGTAGCATGTTCATTGAATATATGAAATATGTTGAAAGTAGATAGTAAGCTAAATAGGTCTAGCATGCTGAATACGATGATTATGTGAGTACATTGAATGTCTTAAATGTACATGAATACACCTTTCTTGAAAAGATAAATTGAGCACACTTGTTAAGTATGCATTTATTCTATATCTCATCACTTGGAAGGAAAAATTAAGAATCTAGTTACCTTCTATAAATTATTTTTATGAGCGATAGATTCTTACTGTCATTGTTGTAATGGTAACTCACCATCATGCATACATCATGTGTATATTTGAGTTAAAATTTGTGATGAAGATTTCATTATTCAATGAGCATTCAAGACAAGATTCATCATGATAAAGCAAGAGCTTAATGCAAGAGTTTCGGTGAGTTGAAACATCATATGATGATCATTCTTCATCCATATATCGTGTTTCATTTTATTTCAAGTTTTGAATACCAAAATGGGGTTTGACTAAGGCAAACCCCTATTCACTAACATTTTTTTTGCAGGTCTAGGTGGTTGACACATGGATGAGAAAACCTTTCTTTTGTTTGCATCATTAGGTTGGTCAATCATGTTGTTCCTATATTTAATTTATTTTGAAGGAAAATAATTCTTATTTACATTAATAAATCACTTATCTGACCTTGTTTGATATACATCGATTCATTGATGTGTGTGTTATCCCATTTGAATAAGTGATGTAAATTATTTAATTACTCCTATTTGTTTTCCATTATATAATTATTTGGTTTTAATAAATTATTTTGGAAATTGAGGATTATTTGAATGTGATGTCCCAAATCCTTACATTTGGTATCAGAGCACTCAAGTTCAACGCTCAGGCCTTGAGTCTTCTATGCTTAGGTTGCATTATAGTACATGAACTTGTTGTATTGAACAAAGAACCCTAGTTGTGGGGGATTCTTTGATGGTTAGCTGGAACCGATTATAAGTTTAGATTTAGTTCGATCATTCAGAAATCTTGAGGTGTGAGGTCCCTTCACCTTAGTCATGTTTTCATAAGGGGTATGTGCAGGATCATCATGGAAAAAGTAGGCCCTTAAATGGCAAAAAATTCAAAAAAATCAGAGTTAGGCAACTTGCCGTAAAAATTTGAATAAGTCATCTATATTATTTTAAAAATATGTAAGAATAGAATCTATAGAAAATTGAATGTAGTTTATAAACTACTAGGTTTTTTTTAAATCTATTTGGTGAAAATTTGAAATTTCAGTAAGACTTAAATTTCAGGGAAAAAGTAGGTGTGTGTCTGACCACCCTAACCACAATAAAATGATAATATTTTTTTATAATATTTTAGATATAATTAGAGGACTCATGTCCGGATGTGATGCATATTTTTTTGTAATTTTTTTCCAAGTAAATAATTAATTATGAATTTTTATTACAACTTTTAAAATATAAAAACATATCTCGACCACCTTAACATGGTCAAAACTTCATGAAATTCATTTTTAATCCTATAGTATGTGAAGCATATGTGACACATGTTTTGGATTCAAAAAAATTTATACCGTTTGAAAGCTATAGATGTTTTTCAATCAGCCTATCAATCAGGACTTTAGTCGTAATTCAAATCAAAAATGAATAATGAATGTGACACATGTTTCGAATTCAAAAAATGTGATACCATTTGAAATCTATAGATGTTTTCCAATTAACCTATCAATCAAGACTTTAGTCGTAATTCAAATAGAAAATTTGAATAATAGTTATTAATTAAATTCAAAATAAAGCATAATTTATATTGGTGGAAAGATGATCTCCTTTAAAAACCCTTTTCATTTCATCAATTTTGGGAAAAAAAAGTCGTCAGCCACATACCCTACACATACCCATCATATCACCACTTTTAGGCCCATCATGATCCTACACATACCCTAAGAATCTCTAGTAAGAGTGATGCATATTTCATGTTATTGTCCTTCTTGTGCGAGTGATGCACTAGAATAAGTTGTTGATTCCTTTGTGCGGATAAAGTAATGATTGTTTTTCTTAATTTGTGTGTGAAATATACTCTTGACACTCATTGTGTTTATTGGATTGAGTAATGATCATTATAACTATACTACTGTGATTTATGCATATTTCACCTTTTCTGCTAGCGATGCACTTGTGCGAGAAATGCACTTACCATATTCATTGTATGAAAACTTGAATGAGTAATGCACATTGTGTACAAGACATGTTCCATATTTGTGCGAGTGAGGCACTATAGGTAAATTATGTATTCATACCCTGTGCAAGTTAGGCACTAGAGGTTATATATTCTTGTTTGTTATTCATTCTATGTGGACTTGAGCATGTTATGCACTATTATATCATCTGGTTCTTATTCTATGCAATTTGATTTTTCTTATTGAAAGGGTTGTCTGTGATAAATTTTAAGCTTACCTTCTGGGACAAGATGTCGAATGTGGATTAACACAGAAGGATTTTCTTTCCAAGATCAACCAAATTTTATATATATATATGCTTTGGCCAAAGCGAGTTGTACAATTGAAATAGATGGATAATGAAAGTCTAGAATTTTTATATGGTATATGTTTCTCTGCAACATCCTGTATGCAAGAAATATGTCCATTCTAGTATAAGAGTGCATATAAGGCATCATACATGCATCGAGATTTTCTTTGTTGCCCTATTATTAATTATTTCTAGGCACCTCATGTAGGGCCAGGTATTCTTTGAGTTAGGAAGAATCCCGGGGAAGTGTTATGCTTCATGGTTGGGTGGGAAAAGCACCTTAACCATGCTCTTGACCTTCATCTTGTGGAAGACCACTAGGTTATGGCAGCTAAATATTGATTAAATGTTTAACTATATTTATGTAATTCAAAAACTAGATATGTATCATTGCATGGATCATTGTATGGCTTGTTTAGTCAATTAATGTAATGCACTTCTCTTGGATGCACTCTTGTTGCATTTGTAAAATGGTAAAGGATTATGCATATCATACATTCATGGATATCCTTGTTAATATAAATTACTTCTTCCAATTATAGATTGAGATTTACTTTTGTGGTGAGATTTAGTAACTGGTTGAATCAGTATTGAGCTCTGGATGAACTTCCTGACATCTAGTGTTTCAGGTTGCTATGGTAATCAACTTGAACCTTTTGGTGAGTGATCCTCTTATCTTTTGTAATTGTTTGACATTTTTCAAATTGTTGAGCCTTTTCTTTAGTTGGTATTTTAATTTGCTAATGATGATAACAAGTAGTGTGGGATGCTTGTTTCTCATCATGAAGTCAATTTTTCTGATATCTCATATGGGTAGGCATGTTGACAAAATGAACATAACTATTTTCTTTTATCGGTAAATATCTTGGAATATGAAAAGAATTGAATAAATTATAGAATATTACATGAAAGAAGTGGATTAGTTGGCATAATTTTATTAGATTGAATTTGATGAAGCCATGACATTCTAACGAGATGTGCAAGTTTATGAATTCTAGCCATATGAATTTTTGTTGTTATGTATAGATAGGTGCTTGAAGTAAACAATGTCTTTGTCAAGTGAGCTAATTGTGACATTAAGTTAAATGTAGAGTAAAGAGGTATGGAATTTTTATGTTTTCGACTTTGACTAGCCATGAGTGGAGAGATAGTCAGAGACTTCAAAGATTATGTAAGACATATCATTACTTGATTAATGCTTGTATGATGCACTAGCATTGGTAAGAGTGTTGTTATTTGTAAAAATACTAACATATGAATGATGTACTTGCACACGTGGAGATATAACATGTATGCAGATTATAAGTATTGGTTCAATTATTGTTGCTTTTGATTCATTTATATTGATGATCTTGGATCGTGAATGAGTCTCTATATGAGAATCGTTTTATAAAGACAATATACCTTTGTGAATCAAGAACATGCATAGACGATATATAGACACACAAGACTATCATTCATAAAAGATGTTATGCGAATAAATTTTATAAACATTTCTACATACTTATGATCAAGTTGTGACCTACTTTAAAACTATTCATATATCCGAAGTAGTAGTCTTTTTCTTCGTAATATTTGAACCTTCCTTGAGATACTGACATTTGAATGAGATAGAAATAGCACAAGTGTGTATAAGAAAAGATAGGAATATTGAAGAGGAATCATGAGCAACTTGACCAGCCTATCAAACCACAAGTGTATGGTAAGAACAGGTATACAAGCACATGAATATTATTTTTAAGTTAAGAAAATATTCAAAATTGATTCCTTTGCTTAAGCATTGAGATGATTATATCTTATGAATATAAGAAGAAATTTTTTGAAGAAATTTTTAATTTGAATGGGTACTAACGTGGACTAAAGTGCAATTTTGTTTTCATGAGTGTCATAGAAAGACCATTACCATCACAATGGAGAGAATATTCTTGGGAAGAGGTAACCTAGCTTTGTGAAATTTAACGATAGCAATGGAATAGACACACTCACATAAAACTTGGTTGCATTTATTTTGTCAATCGTGCATTTAGCCTAGTGAAATTTTGTGAATAATTTTTTATGTGTATGATTAGAATTTTATGGATGACTAATGATTATGCTCAAAGATTATTACACCTTGGAAAGATAGACAAATTGTGAAGTAATCAATTTAGTGAAGGTAACAAGACATTGGGATGATTTCTTTTCCTAAGTGGGGAAGGATGTCACATCTCATTTTCCCACTCAACTAAAATATTAAATTAAAAGAAAAATTAAAACATGCTTAAGGATTTTAAATAAATAAATAAGTTTTATTTTTTTATATTGTATTATATATTTGGTTGGATATAGATGTAGGACACTGTAGAGTTTATTATAGGGTATGTGCAGGATCATCATAGAAAAAATAGGCCCTTAAGTGGCAAAAAATTTAGAAAAATCATAGTTAGGCAACTTGATGTAAAAATTTAAATTATTTATCTATATTATTTCAAAAATATGTAAGAATAGAATCTATAGCAAATTTAATGTAGTTTCTAAACTACTAGATTTTATTTTATTTTTAATTATTTGGTGAAAATTTGAAATTTTGATGTAGCAGTACTTAAATATCAGGGAAAAAATAAGTAGGTGTCTGTCTGACCACCTTAACCACAATACAATGATAATATTTTTTTATAAGATTTTAGATATAAGTAGCGGACTCATGTCCCGATGTGATGCATATTTTTTGTAATTTTTTTCCAAGTAAAAAATTAATTATGAATTTCTTATTACAACATTTTAAAAATATAAAAACTTGTATGTCTGACCACCTTAACTTGTTCAAAACTTCACGAAATTCTTTTTTTTTTTTTTAGTCCCATAGTATGTGAAGCATAGAAAGTGACACATGTTTTGGATTCAAAAAATGTGATACCATTTGAAAGATATAGATGTTTTTCAATCATCCTATCAATCAGGACTTTAGTCGTAATTCAAATAGAAAATGAATAATAATTATTTATTAAATTCAAAGTAAAGCATAATTTATATTGGTGTAAAATTGAGAATCTCCTTTAAAAACGTTTTTTCGTTTCATCAATTTTTGGTAAAGAAAAATTTATCAGCCACATGGGCCATCATAGCACTTACATATTGCCATTTTTTGGCCCATCATGATCCTACAAATACCCTATAAATATACAATAGTATTGGAAGTATATTACATATATTCAATAATAGTTTTGTAAGTTAATTAAATAGATAAAATAAATAACAAAATAAATGAGTAAACATAAGTATTTGTAATGCATACAATTAATTTGCAAGATGTAAAAGAAAATGTTGTTCTTTAAATAGAAAAAAAAAAATTGCATGTTGCATGGGTGAAAGGAAAGTGGAAATTTTTTAAGGTAACTGAAGCATTATTAATTCATTTAAACGGAGTTTTTTTGGGGGGGGGAGAGGAGAACAATAATGGATTCTTTCCACAAGATGGCACTGAAGTTCTTCTGATGGTTTTGGAAAACACTTCAGCCTAGAAGAAAGAATTCATAAATTATGGAAAGAAGATCAAGGAAATGATCTATAGTAGGACAGACAACATCACAGATCATGCTTCAGAGGACTTCATGGAGACTCTTGATGACATTTTTAGGTTTGGAAACCTTCACTAGGTTAGTCGGCGACATCATTTTCCTACCCGACCATGATCTTTAGAGGTTTGTAGCCGATAGCATGATTATTGTGAGATGGGCACTGAGATGGAGGAAAGACAAAATAGTAATGGTATCAAAGCACAAATATGTATTTCCTACATCCTTCTCTATCTAGAAAGATGGATCTTTAGTATTTTGTTAATGTTGTTACTTCATTATTCAATCTTAAACTACACCTTTGTCTCACCTCTATCTCACCTATACTTCTTTCAATTTAATTGATGGCTTGTAATTGGTCATTAATAATCAGCACATGTATGCAATATATATTCTTGGGTATATGCATGATTTGTTTTATTCTCCAGGTACTTAAGAATTGCAACTGGAAGAAGGAAACATAAGCATAAGGGAGGAGGGAAGAGAATGATGGGAAAAATAAATCTCTCGACCATATTCTAGAGACCTTCATGTTAATATTAAAAGGACATGGGCTTGCATTGTCTCTAAAAATGTACAACATATAATAGGAATCTACTAACAATTTTTGTTTCTAATGGGGCACTTGATGGCATACCAAATCTGTGTTGATAGATTTACTAAAAATGTGTATATGGTTGAACATTACTTCTAACTTAACATATTTCCCTGTCCATTCTATTTTGGTTGGATTGCTTGGGAGATGGCACCATAACCCTTGATGACGATGATAGGTGGGTTTCATCAGCTAGTGTGGAGTAGGATGGAGGAGGGTAGAAGGAGGAAGAAGACCAACACGTCAGCCTCAAAGTAAATGTAATCAAACTTCTAGGTAACACTTAAAAATTGCATGGAATCATCTCCTTTGTATTTACCTTTAAAGAGTGAAATATGTGAATCTTTTATATGCTTTATCTTTTTGGGTGTGAATAAGTGAATGCCTCCCAAATCCATTCCTTTAAACTTCATAGTTATTGATTGTGAACATATTTAATTGTTTCTAATTATGAGTAATCGAAATCTATTGTCTGTATCTATGATCTAAAATTTTCCCAAATGATTGAAGTATCAACCAAAGGTTAGTATCCCTATCCTACTAATTAAGTATTCAACTTATTGTCAACTTGATAGACAAAAACCTACCATATCGTGTAAGCTTGTAGGTTGATCATTGTAATAGTTCTGGGTTTGAGATATTTGCAATTCTATAAAGTATTTTTATGAGCAATAGATTCTTACCGTCATTGTTGTAATGGTAACTCACCGTCATGCATACATCATGTGTATATTTGAGTTAACATTTGTGATGAAGATTTCATTATTCAAGGAGTATTCAAGACAAGATTCATCACGATCAAGAAAGAGCTTAATTCAAGAGTTCTGGTGAGTTGCAACATCATATTATGATCATTCTTCATCCATGTATCTTGTTTCATTTTATTTCAAGGTTTGAATACCAAAACGGGGTTTGACTAAGGAAAACCCCTATTCACTAACATTTTTTTTCAGGTCTAGGTGGTTGACACATGGATGAGAAAACCTTTCTTTTGTTTGCATCATTAGGTTGGTCAATCATGTTGTTCCTATATTTAATTTATTTTGAAGAAAAATAATTCTTATTTACATTAATAAATCACTTATCTGACCTTGTTTAATATAAATTGATTCATCGATGTGAGTGTTATCCTGTTTGAATAAGTAATGTAAATTATTTAATTACTCTTCTTTGTTTTCCATTATATAATTATTTGGTTCTAATAATTTTTTTTGGAAATTGAGGATTATATTGAGTGTGATATCCTGAATCCTTATAGTTGTAGACACTGGAAATGGATTCTTCACTCGTTCACAAAATGGATACAAGGAGAGGGATCCGATTTTGCAATATTCACATTCAAGGACACCTTATAAATATCAACCCAATGAAGGATGTGAGAAATTTTATTATAAGTTATCCTTGGAGATGATTGAGACAAGAAAAGGGTTCGCCAACAAGTGTAAACTTGGAAAATAAAAAATATTTTAAAAAATAGTGTGATATGCAAAAAGGCATATAAATTCAAGTAGAATGTAACAAAAAATTATGAAACTGGAAATGTGCACTTGGGAAATTGAAGGAGGTACAATGGATGTCTAGAATTTTAAAAAACCTACTATTTATGTTGGCAAAGACTCATAGGCCAAGATGGGTGAATCAATCTAGTTTTGAGAAAATTGTGTTGGAACAAGTTTCAGCCAAAAGGGTACTTAGAGCTGCAAAATTACTGTTTAGGCCTGGGCAGTTGGACTCATTCGCCAATAGTGGCGAATTAATCCACTTTTGGATTTCTTGAAATTTAGAATAGGATTTTGTAGCTCTCAATCTGCTCTACTATTCCTTATATAGATCTGAGTTTGAAACTACATAATTCATCATGTAGTCCTTCTCCAAGGCTTGTTTGCAACTTTGACAACTTTGAATTGCTTTGACAACTTGACCACTTTTCCAATCTTTCTCCTTGATAAATCTACAACCTAGACCTACAAAACACATGCAAAGAGAGGGAAAGTGTTGTGGGGTTAGTGGGTAGGGGTTTTCCTTGGTCAAACCCCTTGTTGGTAGTTAAACCTTGAAATGAAAGCAAATATGAAAGGAGAATGATGAATGAAAAAATAATGATGTTGTAACTCACCAAACCATAGAAATAAGGTGTTGCAAACATGTAAGTATTGGCTCCAATGGATGTGGACTTGGAATCTTGCTCGATGTTGATAGATCTTGAATGCAATGCTTGCTTGAATCACACAATCCTACATCACAAATGTTAGCTCTAAAATAACATGATGCAAACAATCTTTGACATGATGAATAACACTTGAAGAATCTCTTGAATTCTCTTGTGTGAATGCTTGATCAAACTTGCTAGGTATGAAAAAGAGAGAAGCTTGTATTTATACACAATAATGCAATAATTCCCGAAATTACAACACTACAAGCCGACCTTAGATCTTGGAGAATAAAAATTAGCCATAATTTTGAATTAAATTTGAATTTTGAGTTAAATGGGACTCATTCACCACCTTGGGCGAATGGGTCCCACCTAAGGGGACTCATTCACCCAGAATGGTGAATGAGTCCCACCTTAGGAATTTGAGGCGGGTTTTAGGATTTTGATGTTTTAGATGATATTTGTTGGGTTTATTCTCAAAAATACCAATAATTAAGGCCTGTGGATGCAAATTAGGGCCCAATAATGCATAAGAAAGCCCAATTATTAATGAAAATCTTAGAAAAATGTGAAAGTGTGTTACAACACTTCACAACACTTTGAAGCAAGGCTTGGTAAATGATGAAAATAGGCTATTTAGGTGAAATACATTAACAAGACCCTAGAAAAGTGTGAAAGTGTGTTAAAAAAAATTACAACACTTAGGTAAGGTACCATTTAAGTCCTTTTAGTTCACAAAGGCCCAAGACCTAATGTTAATGTGCTATCCACATTACAACATTAAATCAAGGCAATATTAAGCCAAAATTAGAAGGAGTGCCCAAATGAGACAAAAATTGTAGAAGGGTTTCTTTTTCAGTGACCACAACTGTAAGTGCAAAGAAATAGCAAAACTCAAGAAAAATACCTCTTGTAGATACAAAAACCCTAGGACACAAGTTGGATTCTTTCTTCTCCCTAGCTCCTTTTTACCCTTTTGCTTAAGTGATCAAAATGACTTGAAAATTTTACTTTTATGCTAACTTTGTAATAAATGCACATTTTTGCATTAAATGCATTGTAACTCCATTTTCAATTCCCTATTCATCAAGAAAATGTGACTTTACCAGATGTCTACAAGTTGCTTGTCCACTATTCCTATCTACCAGAGACTCCTTGATCGAGTAGATTTGATATGCTTATAGTCTATTTTCTCTTGAAGGAGGAAGAGGTAGTCACTAAACTTTCCTCCCCTAGGCAACAACCAAAGAACGACGAATTACTAGAATAGATGTCTACACCAGAGCTGGATCCATTATCTTATTTCTTTCTCCAGATCTTCTTCATTTCGACCTTAACTTCTTCCTTATTGATTTTCTTCATTGGTTCGATTGGCTTGAATGCATTGAAGCTTTGCAGAATCTTGCAATGTGTCCAATTTTATTGAAATTATAACACCTAATGGTTTTATTCTTTTTTCCTGACCTACACTGGTTAGCCTTATGTCCATATGCATAACATGTATAACAATAACCATTGAAATAATTGTTTCCATTTGGTTTCCTACATTGATTAACATTGTGACCATAACCATTACAATTATAACATCTACCAGAGTAAGATCTAGCCTTCTAATTCATACTATTCTTACAATTTAATACTTTATGACCTAATTTATTACAATTAAAATAATGACCATTAAAAGAGAAGGGTTTCCTACTTACCTATTCTTTGTGAGAGACTTACCTTTGCCTTATTTGCCAGATTTGGTTTTAGCTTCTTTTACCAGTTTAGGTTCCTTCTTTTCATCAAGTTTACTATGTGAGCATTCACCAATTTTATAGCCTGATCCTTTCTTGTTTGTTGGTTATCTTTGAGCTACTAATATTTCATCAAGCTTTTCCAAACTTTCTTTGTATTTGACCTCTTGCTTCTTTGATTCTTCTAAATCTGATTTGAGAGATACAACTTCTTATTCCAACTTCTTGCATTCATCATATTTTTCCTTGATTACATTATTCAAATGTTCCTTGGTCGTTTCATCTTCTTCACTCTTAGCTTTCAAGTCAAGGATAGTACTATTTGCTAACTTGAGTTCATCACTGACCTCCTTATGCCTTAGCTTGATTTTCTAAATCTGATCTTTAATTTTACAGATGCAATCATTTTCCATTTGAATATTTTTTGAGAGTTCCTTATTTTCATCTTCAATAGTTTCAAGATCTTCAAGGACGAACATGAATTCTTTCTGATCCATGGTAGATTTGGGTATCATATGTTCAACCTTTTGAATCTCCTTTAGTTTGGAGCCCATAAATAGAGCTCCTCTTTAGTTTGGAGCCAAAACAACATTAAAATTTGAGTTTAGGCAGTTTGGCGCCGAAAATTACAACTTGAAGTTCAAATTTCAAAATAACATTTGCAATTGTATCTTCTAGAAAGTGCGCCAAATTCCCGGGGCCATAACTTTTGATCTGGGGCTCTGATTCGCGAACCGTTGGAAAGGTCTCAAAGTCAAGAACGTGCTCAAAATTTGCTACGTTGATTTTGGAAAGTTTCAGGGCCATTCCGGAAGTTCTAAGTGCCTCAAATCCAACTTGGAGATTTTTAAGTGCAAATCTAGGAAACTAAAACTGCAATATCTTTCAACCCAGGAATAGAAAATAAAAACCATAAATTGGGAATTTCATTATGACAAAAAGGGTATCCAAAAATGTAAAAACATTTGAAAACTGAAAAACTTGAAATTTAACTATTTTTGGGTGATGCAAGATTGCCCTTACACCACTAGATGCTCCTGCATCAGACACCCAAGGTAATTTGAGAAGTGACCCCGTCATGTCTCAGATGGTTGAGGAAAACCCAACCAGTCAACCACTGCCTTAGATAGCCAGGATGAATCTTCCATAGGCCTTCCTCTCCATTTCACCAGATATTCTTAATATTGCCTGTTTCTGATACTCCTTCCCACACGACTATCCAAGATTTCCTCAATCTCCTTTTCTAAAGTAGATGCTGGAATCCCACACTGTTCCATCATTGGTACTTCCTCTACACCACCTTCATGATACTCTGTCAAATCTAAAATGTTGAACACAGGGGAAATGTTGAATCCATCCAGCAACTCTACCTCATATGCATTCCCTGAATCATGCTTCTTCAAAATTTTATAGGTACCGAACTTCTTCATCTTCAATTTGTTATATTTTCCCATTGGAAACCTTTCTTTCCTCAAGTGGACCATCACTTCATCACCAATTTGAAACTCCTTATACCTCCGCTTCTAATCTGCCTTAGCCTTATAATGCATGTTCATCTTGTTAATATGTTCTCTTACCTTCTCATGTATATCCCTGATGTGTTCTGCAAAATCTTCAGTTTTAGCACTTATTTTCTTCTCTTGGTCCATCTTCCTCAAATCTGGAGGTGTTATGGGGCTACCTCCATACACAATCTGGAATGGTGATCTACCAGTGCTTATGTTGACAGAATTGTTGTAAGAGAATTCTGCCTGGGGTAAGATCAAGTCACATCTCTTGGTTTTATCTCCTACAAAACATCTCAGTAGGTTACCCAGACTCTTGTTAACAACCTCTGTCTGCCCATCTATTTGTGGATGGTGTGCAGAACTGAACTTTGACTTCTTCCACAAGGTCCTGCAAAAGTACCCCACAAATTTGGTGTCACGATCTGAAATAATACTCTTTGGTAGACCATGTAGCCTCACCACCTCTTTGAAGAACAAGTCAGCAATGTGGACGGCATCATGGGTCTTCTGACATGGAATGAAATGTGCCATCTTCGAAAACATATCAACCACCACAAAGACTGAATCATTCCCTTATTGTGTCTTTGGCAAACAAAGAACAAAGTCCATACTTATATCCTCACATGGCCTCTTTGGTATAGGTAAGGGCTGATATAAGCCTGTATTCTGGCTCACCCCTTTAGCCTTCTGACATACCCTGCAACTTTGTACAAACTTCTTCACATCTTGTGACAACTAAGGCCAATAATAATGCTCACTAATAATGGCAATGGTCTTATCCCGACCAAAATGTCCTGCCATTCCTCCACTATGCTTCTCCTTTATCAAGTTCTCCCTCATAGAACTCCTCAGAATACACAATTGACTTCCCTTAAATAACATGCCATCCTAGATTATGAAATCCATCCACCTTGTCATGTCCACTGTAACAGGTTCCTTGCAAGCTTTCCAAGTCTCTGCAAAATCAGGATCTTCAACATACAGTGTCTTGAGTTCATTGAACCCAACCACTTCAATCTACATCTTTGTCATCAATGTATGCCTCCTACTTAAGGCATCTGCAACCCTATTTGACTTCCCACTCCTATGTTTCAAAACAAAGGTACAACTCTGCAAAAAACTCTACCCATTTCATATGCCTCTGATTTAACTTTCCCTGACTACTTAGGTATTGTAATGCTTGATGATCAGTAAACAAAACAAACTCCTTTGGCAACAGATAATGTCTCCATTTCTTTAATGCTTGAACTATTGCATAAAATTCCTAATCATACATAGAGTACTTTCTCTTTGCATCATTTAACTTTTCACTAAAATAGGCAATGGGCTTACCTTCCAATGGCACAACCACTGGCATCACAATCCACCTAAAACACCTTGTTGAAATCTGGAAGGGCTAGAACAAGTTGCTCTGTCACCTTCTGCTTCAACAGTTCAAAACTTTTTGCCGCTCCAGTGCTCCACTTGAATTCTTTTCTATCCCCTCTCATTGTTTCAGTCAGGGATCCACAAATACTACTGAAGTTTCTAATGAACTTTCTATAAAAACTAGCCAAACCATGGAAAGA